>WAAB01000074.1:4496-37477 GCA_013389865.1 Piaya cayana
GCCCCTGAGCAACCCCCTCCAGCATCACCCGCCGCTCCCCCCACCCCCGCCCCCCGCTGCGGGCGGGGCCGCAGGCGCCTCCCTTGCGGCGGGTCCCGGGGCGGCGCTGCCGCTGTCCCGCTCTCCGGACGAGCCGCTCGGCGCCGGCGGCTCCACCTGGTCCTGCGGGCGCTGAGGTGAGTGCCGGGGGGCGGCTGAGCCCCGCACCGCTCCGCACCGCACCGCCCCGCACCGCGCACCCCACTCCCCGGCGCTCCGGCATTTTTTTCATGGGGGGCAGCGCTGGGGATGCGGGGATGCTCCGGCCGGCGCGGGGATGAGCCCCGTGTCTGTGTGTGCGGGTGCGGGGGGGTGTTTCCCTTTCTTTCTATTTTTTTCGCTGGCCGAGGGTGGGAGGGGAACAAAGGCGAGCGGGGTAACCTGCCTGGAAGCAGGAGGAAAGGATAAAGGGGGGCGGGATGCTCTCCCTCCCCTCCCGCTGGGTGCGGGGCCGCTGCCGGGGGTTCTGCGGGGGGTTTAACGGAGCATCCCGCGATGGCAGAGACAAAGCGGGCTCCTGCGAGGGAGAAGATGTTTTACAGGCGGGTTTTTTTTTGTTGTCTGCTCTTACCTGCAGCGGTTAATCCCAGGGGCTGCGAAATAGGATGCTTCTGCCGCTTGTGGTGTTTAGGGACTTTCTGTATTTCACTGGGGCTGTTAAAATAAACGTTTTGTGTTTTTTTTTACTGATCTTTCTTTTCGTATCTGAAAAAGGAAGGAGACTTAAGCGTTTGCAGTCAAAAAGCCAGAGGGAAAGATTTGTTTAAAGATATTTTTAGCCGAAAACCTTGAAAAAGAATGAAAAACTTTATCAAGATAGACTTGGCAATGGATTTGCTCTTGCACACCCTTTATTTTGCTTTTAAGCCCGACCTCAGTGATTTCAGGATAGCTGATAACGTGAATAGTAAAGGCTCAGAAGGCAAATAAAAAGAAACAATGTTGTTTGGTTTTCTTTTTTTCTTTTTCTTTTTTTTTTTCCTAAAAGATAACCTGTAGGTTGCCTTTTTATGACTATCCTCAAATGCTTTTCAGTATTTATTAGCACGTCTATATCCTTTCAGTCGTGGAGAGTGGAACAAGTCAAAATAATGTGCAGTAGGCAGGCTCTGGTTTTGAAAATGAACCGACCTGGTGCAAGTTTAGTTAGCATATTGACAAATAAAAGAACATTCCAAACAAAAATACATCCATCATGGTTTAGTATTTGATAGGAATGGTTGGACTCGATGATCTGGTGGGTCTTTTCCAGCCTGGTGTTTCTATGATTCTAAGTCACTTAAGTAGGAGGGAGAAGGAAAAAAGTTGATTTGGCCTAATTCAAGAAGATGCGAGAGCATGTGCCTAGTAAAGGCACAATCACAGGGCAGAAAATTGAGCTTTGGTTTTCTACTTGTTGATCTTGCATATACTTTCTTACATTTTGGATCTGACTGCTACCACACAACCCTCCTTCCTCTCCTTATCCCTTCTGTAGGGAGCTGTGGGCCGCATCCACATGATTTTTTTTTCAGCTGAACTTTGAAATTATTGTGTTTCAGATGGCTTCTGGAAGTTTAATACTTCACTGATTCAAGACTGGACTATACAAAAATAATTTGCATGCAAAAATAAGTTGCATGAAAGGCTTTTTTTTAACTACAAGATGTGAAATCGGTCTTCAAGGCAGCCACCTGTGTACACTGCAAATTTGCAGGAGCTTCAAAATAGATATTAGCTTTAATCATCTTAAAATGCACATCTATTTGAAACTTTTAATACAGTGCTCCTTGCAAGACAAAACTTGTTGTCAATTACTATTTCTAACAAAATTACCCTTCTGGCTAAATCTATAACAACTTCATTAGGAAGTATGCAGCATGGTTACTTAACAGAAAATTAAATTTGGAATAGATGGATAGAGACCTTACCTCTTCTTTCCTAAAGGATCTTCTTTACCTTTTGCTTCTCTGCAACAGATTTTGCAGACACAGGACATTGGCAGTGTTCTCTATCTCTGGAGAAAGGCAGTAGGGAAGGTTTCTTGAGCCTTAGGAAGTCTTAGCCAAACCTTTTTTTTCCCCGCCATGTGCGTTATGGTAAAAGGCTGAACACTGAAGCTACAAGCCTTGAGGTTTTTTAATGGGTTATTGCAAGATGCTTTTGATCTTCAACAAGCTGGGGTTGGGAGGGAGGAGGAAGAGAAGGGACTTGTGGAGTAGATGTTGTCTGAGGCCTTTGAAACTGGACACCTATTATATGTTTGTCAGGAAGTTGGTGGGATGAAGTGACCCAAATGATCTCTCGGAGACCCGTGTCCTGTAAGCACGTACTCCTGTGATATGGTCACTGAACAAAAACACTGTCCTGGAAACTTTCTTCAGAGAAAAGTCTTTGACATGCCAAGTTCTGATTTCAAGAGAAACTGCTAATATTCTAACGCTTATTTCCATGAGAAATTAAAAATAAACCAAACATGCAATGTGTTTGCTGGCCATCAGAAAGCAGCTTACCTTTTGCTCCTTTCAGCTGAATTCATCTGGGAGTAAGGATTTGCATGCTTGGCCATGGGTAGCTCCGAGTTAAACAAATGGGATTTGCATAGAGCCTTCATGCTGGTGGCAGCCTCTTGGTGGCTTTCATGGCTCTGCACATGCAAGAATAATGCATCAGTAAGATGAGAGCTTGGGTTTATCATGAGAACAACATGCATAAGGGGAGATTTTATCAGTCCCTATGAAATAAGGGGTCAAGCCACGTAACCACCTTGTTTTCCACAGAATGCTGCGTAGTTATATCAGCTTCTGTTGTGTTTCAGGCTTAATTTTAAAATCAGACCCACCTTGTCATGCTATGGGGTCTTGAGAGAAATCTCTGAAGTGTGTTCCTAGTGGAAACAGATACAACCTGAACTTACCTGAGAGGTGAGCTGCTTTCCATGCTGTTTTGGAGAACACCCCATTCAGGCCAGTATGAATGTTTAGTTTCTCTTGGATGGAAGGAGAAATGAGTGGGGAAGAAAACTTTGGCATGAGGGGAAAGGAGGAGAGAAATTTAGATACTTAATTCCAAAAGCTCAGTGTTTAGGAATGTAGGTGGCTTGGTGGGAGTTTTAAAGAGTAAGGAAATTATGCTTTTGCTAATAATGATCTCTAGGCAACTAGAACTCTGTAATGTGGTGCTTTTTTTAACATTTACATTACCACTACCCTCACAATCTGATTTTCTTTGTTTATATTCAGTGAAAATAGGGAAGATCTGTTGCCCACCGTTAGACATAAATTTTGTACAAAATTGACAGCAAGTCACTTTACAATTTCAGTAACATCTTAAAGTTGAGGACCTCTGGTTTTTTTTCTGCAAAGCAGAACTAATACATGTATGAGCTCCAGATTTCTGAAGGACTTGAGATGCAGCTCAAGGTAGGATGCTTGCAGTTGGGGGAGGAGGAACTTCTGGTTTTGTCCATGCCTAATTTCATACCTACAAGAAGCCCTCATGCTCTGCTCTGATGCTCTGTGGGCAGCTTTGCGGACACTGAGCCTGTTGTTCTGAAAAGGGAGGGAGAATTGGACTGTAGACTTGAAGCTATTCCCGCACCTATGTGCAGAACGGTGGAGGAAGGCAGTAGAGAAGGCTGCTCGAGTCTTGGGAGAACACAGTTACCCCATGATATGTGTATGTTTACCTTTTTATTCTTTTTGTTAGATGGCTTAAAATATAATGCATGATTCTGGGTTAACTAAGAAAAGATAAACTTCTCTTGGGTGGTGGAAGGAGGAGGGAAGACTGTTGAGGGACTTAATTTAAACTTTTAAGTGTTCCTCAGAAGAAAAGTGGCTACCTGTAAGATGAATAGTTGAATGAAGAAGAAAGCATTTCTCTTATGAAACACATTTGATTTATTTTTACCTTCCTTTGAAGAGGTCTCAGTTTAGCTCTTGTTAAATAGTCTTTCATTTTATTGAAATTAGTATTTCCAACATAGGTCTGATGATTTCTAATGCTTTGTGAAAGGCACTTAAATAAATAATGAGAACATTTATGTTGAACTACTTAGTACTCAAGTTAAATGTTGATCACAGTAAAGCTCCAAATGGGAAAAAATTTAGTCTTTAAATTGATTTTGGTTTAAAGCATGTGAGTATATTCTATGTGCCCTAGAGAGTGATGAGAATGTCTGGAGCTTTGTTGCTGCATTTCCCCCCTGCCCTGTCTTTTTGAACAAAATGTGAAAGGACTGGGGGAGGGGCAAGAGTAGAAATACAATATCTCCATAGGCGAGAGAGAATTTGAGTAGTTTAATAGGCTTTACTAAAGTCCTAAAATGTTTTATTGTTTTTATTACATGACTCATTCTTTGTGGTGCACTGTCGGTAACGTATACAGAAATGGGACTTTTCATCATACAAACTCTCATTCATCCAAAACTGCCTTGGGTGATCTGAGTCAATGTGAAGGGCTGAGGAGCCTCAGGAGATGCACATCTCTTACTCCAGGGAATGCCGAAGGCTCATGGGTCAATAGGTTCTTAACTTGTATCTCACGGTTTAATATCTGAGTTTAGGTGGGAGTAACCTGGGCTACAATGTGTGAGTATTTAATGGTTTTTGCACTTTCCTGATGTGTTGTGGAATGGGAGGAACGACTGGCCAATAGTGCCAAGGATAAAAATTGGGAAGAACGCTGCTGCTCAGACACATGAAATTAAAGTAAGATTCTCATCAGAATAATTTTGATGGGTTTAAAGACCATTCACTGTATTTTAATCCATCCTAAAATAAAGAAACATTAATTAATACTATAGACATTGGTGTCCACTTTGGTCAAATTCTCCTCCACACAGCTGTGAGATGTGTGGATGAGCTCTTAGATCATCAGCTGAACTCCACTATCTCTATTGATACAGGTGGACTGAGCTCAATGAATTATTACATTTAAGCCTGCTTTTTCAGGCTGGATGACATATTAAACAGTTTGTCTTTAAGAGCACTGGAATAAAGTGTCATCATGTTTATGGAAAATAATGGTGTGAAAGCTTAGGTGCTAAATGAGGAGTAGTTTACCCCATGTAAATACATTTTTTTTTTCCACAGTGATTTAAATGGAACAATGATGAAAGCATGGTAAAAAGCAGCAGTGATTAAATGCAGTGTGAGGTAATTCACAAGATAATCTGAAAATATCAGACAAATAGTCTTAGAAGTGAGATAAATTTAAATGTTTGTGTTACACCTGACTAGAAATAATGTCCTGCCTCTATAACCAGTGAAATATCTGAAGAAATTGCACCCTGTGGCAACAACAGAAATCAAGTAACTGACTCAGAGCTATGGCAACTCTAGGAGTCAGGCTTAACTGCCATGAAGTGGTTGCAGAATATGGATTTAAGTTTCTGAGATAACTGGATGCCTTACATAATCTGGTTACATTTGAAGATAATTATTAACTACTCCCTTTGCAATGGTATTGTTGAATTAAAGGGGGATTTTGGGTGGGGAAGGGAAGTAAAGTCAGTCAAGTGTGTGCGCAAAGTGATTGAAATAGGACTCTTGCTCTCTAAAACCGTGCTTTTCCCTGACTTTCATAAGCAATGGCTCAGAAACCATTTGCACTTGAATGAAGTAGTGTGGCACTACATAATAATATTACATATTACTTCGTAATATTGCATATTAATATATTATTCATCTCAAATGTAATTATGGTTTAAAAGCTAAGATCTCATCCGTTTAGTGTGCCCTCGGGAAGTGACGGGCATTGCAGGGTTAGAGCAGAACTTTTACCTGGGAGTGTGAATTCAGTAACCCATCATACCTACTGTGTGTGACAGGGGACAGGGCAAGGGGGAATGGCCTCAAGTTCCACCAAGGGAGATTCAGGCTTGACATCAGGAAAAAAAATTTCACGGATAGGGTCACTGGGCACTGGAACAGGCTTCCCAGGGAGGTGGTTGAGTCACCTTCCCTGGACCTGTTTGAGGGACGGGTAGATGAGGTGCTGAGGGGCATGGTTTAGTGTTTGATATGAATGGTTGGACTCGATGATCTGCTGGGTCTTCTCCAACCTGGTGATTCTATGATTCTGTGATTCTATGATCTGCACATCTTG
Organism: Piaya cayana; assembly: GCA_013389865.1. Taxonomy (NCBI): domain Eukaryota; kingdom Metazoa; phylum Chordata; class Aves; order Cuculiformes; family Coccyzidae; genus Piaya; species Piaya cayana. The sequence goes on from WAAB01000074.1 coordinate 10,626, forward strand.
GACCTGTGGGTAGAGGTCCTGGCTGAAGCTGATCAGGATCAGGGAAGTCCACCAGTGCTTTCAGGCCCTGACAAGTGGATCCAGATGCTGCCCTTGCTTTTCCTTGGGTACTTCAGCAACTTTGATGTCTGTGATCTGGTTTAAAAGAAAACAGAGAAACCCAAACCCACAAGCAGTATTGGTCTTAGCATGCAAAAATGAGATGTAGGAGCAGTTGTTTAGACCTGTAAATGTCTCATGAAAGCTTTGTTCCTGGTGTTTTTTTCCTTGGTACATCAGTCTACTTTTAGTGTTAGTTGAAGGCACTGGTTTATCTTTGCTTGTTTTGAAATAATAAGAAAAACTTCTTGTGTCTGCAGTGTCTGTCCCAAGTGGATATATAGCTCTCAGGGCAGCTGTGACTGAAACATTTTATGTTAGACATTAAGACAAAGAATAAGTTGATTTTGTTGGGATTTTCCCCCCTTCTTTTCTATCTGTTTTGTTTTTATAGGTAATTTGGTCAAGTCAATCCTGTGAGTGTGCTGCCCCTGTTCACAAAAGTATGGAAAACATATGTAGTGATTATGTCTTAGCCTTTCCATGTATTTTCCCTCAACTTCTTTGCTCTCTGAGTTACTAAGCTGTTGGCTTAAAACCTGAGTTCACATTACTGCTCTTAAAATAAAAAAACACATAATTAGTGGGTCAGAAAACTAATTAATTAAACTAGGATTAAGGTCATAAATGTGTGTCTATAACTGCATGTTTGGATGTAATTATATCTGGTTATCTTCAGGAGTTTACACTCCTTGAGGAAATGTAATAAATTAAAAATTTATTCCTACAGTAATTTGCTGCCTACTGAAGCATAGATCCAGCAGCTTTTCAGTTTGCCTTGCTGAGGAGCAGGGGAAAAACTGCTGGAAGTTTCTGAGGTTTTTGTCTCCTTCAGAGGAGACTTCCCCGCCTCTGCCCCAGTTCTTGGGATAAAAAGAAGTTCTGCACAGGAAAACTTTCAGCTTTGCTAAGTGGCTTTAAGAAGTAAATTTATTTAAGATCTGAAACGGAATAGAAGGAACCCCCTCACACAGAATTAAAAAAAAAAAAAAAAACACCCAGTACTTCTTTCATTAAAGCCCTTTGTGCACATGTCATTCAGGTGCCTGTGGGTGCATGCTTGAGCCCATGCGGCATGTCAGACGGTTGCAGAGCCTGATGCAGCTTGACATATGTATGTATAGTATGTACTACATACATTATTTACAGACAGCATGTGCTTTAGTACAGCTCTAACTGCTGATACCTGTGTGACAGGGAGGATGTGTGTACCCAACCTGTTGGTTGTGGCAGCTGTAGAGGGAGTTGAGCAATTTGCTTTTAACTCCACTCTGTCTTCTGGCATGTGTTGCAAAGTCAGTGAAGTTGGGGAAGGGGCAAAGGGAGAATTGGGGAAACTGGCAGTGTGTTGCCTAAAATGAAACAAAATTAATGTCTAAACTGGTAAGTGGATGCACCTTGAAGTATTATTTGAAGAATGTTTTATCCGGAAATCCTCTTTTCTGTTGAAGAAATAATGCAATAAGTGACAGAGCAAGTACTTAATCCTTTGTAAGTGATTCCTGGGAGATCTGCTACTGAATAATGTGAGCTAGGGCGTTTTTTGCCATTTGTGTTTTAACAGATAAACTGTTTATATTAAGCAAGCTTTTTTTTCTTGGTGCTTAATTTCTAGAAAACTATCACCTTTAAATGCAATGTGACGTACCCCTACATATATTATTCTTACTGTTCATGGTCTGGAGTGATGCTTTTACTCAATCTAATCAGCAGCTAGGAACAGAGGCATGCTAGGAACACCTGAGTGTGATGCTTGTAGGGTAAATGGTCATCACACAACAACATCACATCCAAGAAGCATTAAATATACCTGGAGAGATATACTTCTATCCTGCTTGGACTTGTTTTTTTCTGGATAGACTTGGAAAAGCTTGTTCAGGTCCTTTGTGCTTGGAGGTTTGGTCCATTTTTTGTTACTGACGTGACCTCTGGAGGAGAGTGTGAACAAACCTGTCAGTGGATGTGTTGTAATTTTCTGAAGAAATCACACCTTGCTGGCACTTTGCAGAATTCCTACATATTGTTTAGAAATGAAGTGTTTGGAATCTCAAGCTGTTTTCTCATGTGGAAGAAATCTCTCACGTTAGTGGTGATTTAGTTGCAATTTCAAGGAGGAGGTGATTTTTGTGTAAACGATTAAAACCACTGCAGTTCTCTGGTGTTTGGATATGTAAATTGAGAAACTTGCAGGTGTTTAAGAACTTACTTGCTATCTCGTGTGTACAAATAAGCCTGGTAATTAGTTCTATGTAGGCTAAGGGAACCATTACCCCTTTCTTCTGCTCAGGAGGTGGGTAGCCCTGAAGGACCTGGGCACTATGTCAGAAAGCAAAGCATCTTTTCTTCCTGCCATATTTCCAGTGTCAATGTTAACTTCAGTTAATCTGAGGAAATTTCTAACTGTAATTTTATATCTCCATATCATGGGAAACAAAGATACTATTATTATGGGTTTTAAAAAAATTATTCTTAAATTATTTCATTTTTTTGACAGTCCGTTTTCTGAGATGTTCTTTCACCTAGTGAAGCTGGGTTTCTGAGGGCATTTTTAAGATAAATATTGACTTGTTCTGCTGAAAACGTGAGTGATATTGGGTTTTTTTACATTTTTACAGTTGATAAGAGCACGTGTAATTTGATACTTGTATATTGTTTGGGGTTTTTGTGATTAGCTCCCTGAACTACAATATAAGCATTTTTAGAAACTATGTGGGACTCTTGAAGTTTTTATTTTGGGTACAATCCCATGGATGTCTTTTATGAACTGCATTGCGTACCATAAATGGATATTGTAAGCTGCATTTTTTTTTCTTTAAATAAACCCGAAGATATGATAATCTGTCTGTAACTGTCAATCTTAACAGCATTTGAGCCTTTTCTTTCAAGTAGATAGGTTCTTCTCTTACTTCTTGTAGAAAATGGTTTTCTGTTTTTAAATTTCAGAAATCAACTTACAGTACTTTCATGTCTGACTACTGGTATTGGAGGTTGATCCCCTGCAAAGAAAGTGGAAGCTGCAACTGTTTTGGAACAGCAAACCAATCTAATGAAGAGAAAGAAGAAGATACAAGCCATCAGGTTGTGGTGTCAGATATCATGCAGCTTGTGCAAGATAAGCAGGAGGTGCCAGAAAGCACAGCAGGTGAGAAAAATACAGTACAGTTTGAAAATTGTCCAGCTGGCTGCCAGACTGTGTTAAGAAGAGGACTGATGGCTTTAAGAATTCTGGCAATGGTGTCTGATCACTAGGAGTGAGAGTAGGGCAGGGAGCCTGAATAAAGGGATAGCTGAATATTCACTTGGAGGAGGGTGATGTCACCACAGAAACGAATGTTTATTAGCAGCCAGTGAAGAGAGAATACCTTTACTCAGGAGGGCTGATGCTTGATATAAGAAATAAAAATTCCATAATTTAATTGATTAGAAAAAAATAATCACCCCAGAGAAACCTGACCTACCTTCCTGCAGTTTTAAAACCATTCTCTAGAGAAATAGCTGAGAAGCTGCAAAATACCTCTATACCTTATCACATTTTGCTGCTGTGGTCCATAAGCAGAAAACTGTAGTGGGTTCTAGTTTATAGTTACAGGTATTAAGAATACACTTTTCCCTGTACTACCTAATCTTATATTTACTGATGCAGGAGGTTGATGCACTCACGTATGAACTATGTAACCTTTGCCTTGGTGCTAATACACGTGGACTGTGTTTCTATGATTTGCTTAGCTGCTGCATCTGATAGCAGTTGGTCTTTATTAACACATCTTCATTTCATTTTATTTAATACATTTTTTAAAAGCCATCTAGGTAATTAAGAAGTATCTATGCCTATTCTTGCAGACCTCTCTAGGCTGCAAAGATGATCCAAAGCCGGAAAGGTGAAATTCACTAAAATGCAGTTTTGCATTTCAAACACAATTACAAGGCAGGATATGACTCTGCTGTAATAAAAGGAAAAAAAGCTTATTCTTTCAACCTGAATGAGCTAATGATGCTGGTGCTACTACAGAATGACTCATGTTCTGCTGTGGCTTAACAGGAAGTAGTTATTACAGTAATCATTTTATTTGTGTACTAGCGAGGTTGCAGCCAGAATGAGATTTCTGTTGAGAGCTACAAGGAAAGATGAAAAGAAAAAACCAAACCCCTGCAAAACTCCAGAGGAGGATGTTGGTTAAAGGTTTATAAAATACAGCTTCTGTGGAAATAAGGAAGGTGTGTCTAGACTACAAGAGAAAATGTAAGGGAGAGATATTCTGACTTTCTAGTGGAGATCTTTGTAAGTAAGTTAGGGAAGGAGGTGGACAAATGCTTGTTTTAATTTTTTTGGTTGTCCGTATCTAATAAAAACAAGAAAATGCAAACTTGATTTCTGCAGAGAAGATTTAAACCTAATAGTGAGGATTGTTAAAGAGATTAATTGAAGAGCTTGCGCAGTCTCTAGCCACTTCTTAATGAAGTCTCCTGTGAAACAAACCACTGCTGGAGGAGAGCTAGATGCATTTTGATTCCATCTCAATGCTTTAAGGTATGCTAAAACATTTCAAGTTTTTTTGGCACAATGCTTCTGTGGTGGAAGGAGAAAGAAACAAGTTGTGGGAAGGCAGACCTGGAGAATGAAGTCAAAGGAAAGGTAGTTCTGTCTTGTCGTCTGGAGGGTGTTAAATGGGAAATTGCTTCTTTTCCTCTCCAAAAATTCAGGGGAGAATTGTGTTTGGTTCAGATGAAGGTGCACGTGTATTCTCTGTTGATGTAACTGAATCCAGTTGACTGGTTGATCTACAAAGGAAATTTAGTAAGCTGCACAGATCTGAGTGTGTGTGTGTATGTGTGTGTATATGTATATATGTGCATATCATAGGCATGGAATTGCCTTTAATTACCATAGCTAAGTATATGCAGGTTATTTCACCTTTCAGCTGTGGCTGTCACTAACGTCCAAGCAAAACTAATACAAGGTTTAGTGAAGGAAATTCTGGACTAAATTTCCTGGCTTGGGATGTAGCAGATTTTTCACTGAGGATTGCAACCTTTCCTGGCTTGACAGCTGAATTGCAAGCCATTAATCAAAACTGAAAAGCACCTGATACTACTCTTTAAGCTGGGAAAAATGTGGGACATAGTTTTAAAAAAACTGTATGTTTGTTTTCTTTTTACTTGAAGTGAACAGTGTGTAGACTGGGAAAGGACCTGTTCCAGAACTAGGTAAGAGAAACTCAGTTGCAGATAATTTTCTGGTAAAGTTATTAAAGTTTAAATTCAGTATGAAAGTTCTTTCTGTGTCATGACCAATACTAGTGCTAGTATTGGGGACTGAATGAATCATGGTCTTTGTGGCCATTTTATTGAGTTTTTAATAAATTATTGCTTTCAAGTGGTGAAATCTGCATATTAATATTTTCTCACTTTCATTAAGGGACTGCTAAAAAGGATCTGCTGTGAAAAGATCTACAGCTGTGTAACATGGTGAATATTTAAAATGGGCAATTTGTATTTGGGCATGTGGTGGGATGAGCAGTTTTTTTTGCTTTAGTTCTGTTACTTGCTCAAATACTTATTTTGGGAAAAGCAGCAAGTATTTTTGTAACTGGTAAAGAAAGCTGCAGCGCCTTGTTCTGTGAAGCTAAGCCTTATAGTTCTCCATTGGGAAAAGGCAGAAAGAGAAATGCCGCTGTGGAAAATAAACTCCAGCAATATTGTTGGAGCCTATTTCCCTTCTCTATTTTTGCCTTCAGTATGCAAACATTAGGTGTCTTAGTCTTTCATGGAGACTAATAATGTTGTAGGATGGAAAGCATGTTGCTGCTCTTCTAGTTGAACCATATGTTACTGTTGGTGAAGTTTTCGTGTCTCTGCTCTCTCCCTTTTCCCAGGAACTCATCTGCTATGCTACTGATACTATATTAATAGCAATATTTTTACTTCAGTGTTTCCTAGAAGTTATAATTAAGTTCAGGCCTTCATTGTATCTGTGACTTTGTATGCTATTGCTTGAGAACATGTAGTATCTTGGAAAACTTAAAAGCCTCTCTTGAAAGCGATAGAAGAAGCATGCAAAACTCAGCTTGAGGCAGAGCACAATGGAAGATGGAAGTATAGTAATGCTCAACCAACTTTTGTGTGGTATTGCCTCATTTCAAATAGTGTGTGTAATGCATCCTTCTCCCTCTTGTCTTCAGAAAAGGCTTAATAATGGAAAGATCAAGGAGAAAGGATAGAGGTGTGGAAGACAAGTTGTGAGTCTTCAAAAATTAAAAAAAAACCAATTCAAATCTGTTATTTTTATAATTTCTCTCCGCCTGTTAAGTTGTTCTACCTGTTTGGGGTTGGAGCTCCTGAGTGCTGTTCTTGGAGTCCTTTTGACATAACAACAGTGGGCTTTTTTTGATAGGGCTTTTCTGCTGTGGAAATAGTCTGCTTGACACCTTTTCTTTGGTTGTTTCTGGCTGTTTGGGGTTTTTTTTGTTTGTTTGGGGTTTTTTGGCTGTTCATATTGTAAACAGATCGGAACTGGAGCTTTTTACATAGTTTTTTTTTAGCTTCCTGACGTGATACTAGAGCAAATAGTCAAGCAGAGGAAGCCTTTTATGTGATCAAGATTTGCTAGTCTGATGCCTTGGAAACAGTTGTTACTGATGTTGTAGCAAATAGCCATGAAGGTGCTACAGTCAGAGCCTTTTTACAGTAAAGGGACTATCATGACTGTGCCCAAGTTTTGAAGAATCCAAGAATACAGGTGACTACTGACTGAAATCTGGAGGCTTCCTGGCCCAAACTTACCTGAGAAGACACACTTCATGAGGAGAGGTTTTTTTAAACTCTTCTAAACTATAAACTGGGTGCTTTCTTGCCATTTGACATGATCATTGGGATTTTTGCATGAGAAATTGCAAGGCAGCAGAAAAGACAACTGAGCGACTGTGTGATATGCCAACTCTAACACTTGTAACAGTGGTGTGAAGCACCATCAGCTGTTGCACTTACAGGCATGCAAGAAGCTCATCTGCTACATTCAAATACTCTCGGAAAAATATGTGCTTGGTGTCATCTCAGATGTTAAATTGCATTGTTTTTCGTGCATATACACCTTTTAGGCACTACCCAACAGCATTCCTGAGGCTGACAGCTTTGAAAGAATTACATACCTCCTACAACATCCCTGTCTGGAACAGGTTAAATTATCAAGACCACTGGAGACTCACCACCTGCATCAGAGAGGGAAGAGAAAACAACAGCACAATGTCTTTTAAACCCTTGTACATCCTGACGACTCTTGGGATACTCTGAACCCACAGTATAACTTCAGTTGTACTCATTAGCCTCTTTCTTACACTAGTTACAACTGTATAAATACAAGATTTCAGTAGTGATGTAAAAGGGAAACATTGTAGGCGTTCATTGTTATAATAATTATACTGTTTCAAATTAAGTGACTTTTTCTGAAAGATGTAGTTAATGCTGTTTGGATCAAGTCCATTCTATTCCTTGATGTCTACAAATACAGCCTTTAAAAAACGTTAATTGAAAAATAAGAAACAGAAAATGATCTCTTAACTACTAAAAAAAGAAGCTTCTAAAAGAGTACCAGGATTAATCTAGTGCATTTCTGAGAAGTCCTCCATTTATGCAGTGAATTTGGAAATTTCCTTGACTCTTGGAGCTCTTTTGTATTCTCTGAGAAGCTTTATCATGCTCAATTTCTCACTAGAATTTTAATTTCAATTTGCAAAGTTGTGTACATTACACTGTAAGTCAAGTAACAACTTTATGAAAAGCTTTTTCTTCCAAGGGATTACTTATAAACTAGATTAACACAGCTAGCAGGTGCATGTAGAAAACGAGGCCATGAATATCATGCCAAGAATTGTTGAAGTTATTTGCATACTCAAAAAAAAAGTCGAGTTTTAACACTGAAGTTTGTGAGGCAGTTGAAATTTTCTTCTGTGTTAGAATTCAAAATGCAGCTATGACAAGACAGCTTTTTTTCACGGGAGTGACAACAGTGTGTTCTCATCTGATTAGCATTGGTACGTCTTCTGTGGAATGAAGATGGCATCATAGATTCCTCAGCCTATCCATGCAGATGCTAAATAGCCCACAATGTTTTTTGTCTTTAAAATCAAGCTAGCTGGGGCAAAAGCGGGTTAGTGATACATGGTCCAGCATAGAGATGGGAGCTGTCCCTGGTGGTATCTGTCGTAATGCTCAAGAAGGTGAGATTGGAGATGTATTTTCTTTTTTTACGAACACAGAACTGAGATCACCAAAACTGGTGAGCAGCAAAAAAAAAAAATGTTTTGCTGTACACTTCTCTCTGTCTGCCTAGTGGCAGTGGTTTGTTCCGACAGGACTATCTGGATTTTACTGTGGGAGCTTTTGAGTATATCCATGCTGAGCTTACTGGTTGGTACTAGTAGTTTCATTGATGTGAAGTGTGTGTCCAAGTAAGATACAGCAGGTATTTTGTGCGCACAGTTAGCATTTCTCAGTGTTTGAGGCTATTTGGTTACAGTGGAACTCAATTTTGTAAATAAATGTCTTCACAGGCTGTTTCTCTACTGGCCGCTGTAGAACTGGTATCAATCTCGGCACATGTTTATGAGCCAGTGTTTATATGTGTTAGTTAAAAGAGCTGCTTTTTATTAAAGCTTAGTATCTATTGAAGGGATCTGGCAAATCTGTAAGAGCTTAACTCCTCAAAACGAGACATGTTTAAAGCTAATTGGAATAATCTAATGACATGGAAAGGAGAACCTTTGCATGGTAAACCTCACCTGTATTATGTTCCTGCTTCAAGAAATAGAGCAATGAAATCCCAGCCTGATTAAAATTAGTAGGAGTCTTGTCAGGATTTTCTTTTTAAGACTTCTAAGCTCCGCAGGTTAATCTGCATCTTAAATGAAATTAATATTAAACACCTTACTCTAACTCCTTCTTTCCTGGGAATTACAGCAAATATGGGAGATATAAAAATAACTTCTTGTTCAGCTAGTACCATGCTGCTCAAGAAGTTAGAACAGAAAAGCTCTATTAGTGTAAAAAGGCATTGCCAGCAAAAATTGTGAGCTATGGAGAAGCATTTCAGTAATGTCAGCAATAAAATTCAGTGTGTGTGTGTATGTATTTATGCATATGTCTGTAATTCAGTGCTACACTTGATGAATTTTCAGTTCAACTGCTGTTTGCTTGCTTACTGTGTATTTCATACAGTAAAAAGGAAAGAATGCACCTTTAAAAATGAAAAAACACAAAACGCCAAAAAGACATTTTCAGAAAATAGTGCTGCCTGAAATTACTCTTAGACTTTAATAACTGCTTGTCATCTTGTCATCTTTTAATCTGTTTTTCTGTTTTTGGTTTAGTTTTTTTTGGCCAGGCTACTGAGATCAGGTTAAAGTACCCATAGTATCATCCGCAGCAGTAGTGAAGATGTGAAAGTATTTTTAAATTTTCTTCAAAGTTCCCTGAATCTAGCTGGGAAGGATTGTAAGGAGATGTTCAATTGTGAGCTGCAAGAGCTTACACTGATCCATCACGACTCTTAATGGTGTGTTAGGTGTATTGAAAATACCTTTGCTGTGTTGTTGCTCTTCCTTCTTCCCCCATTTTTGTTGTAATAAGCAGTCCAGCCACAACATTTATTGTTTTTCCCTTTCAGTTCTACTGTTTCCTAGAGTCTTTTGCTTTTCAGAAAGAGTTTGGCTGAGCTTCCTTGTTAGCTGGGAGATCTCTTGAACCTGGAAGGTACAGCTGGAGCTCTGCCAGCCTGACTGCCTTCATTTCTCTGCCTGTTCTGTGCTTGGAAATCTCCTTGCTGAGGGAGAGGCAAACACCAATAACAAGTACAAAGCAGCAAGAACATTTTGAAATACAGTTAGGGAGAAGCTACACGTGCTTTGTTCTGCATGGTCTTCAGAATACTTTCATAGTAAGATGTGATGCATGTAAGCTGAAATTTGGAGTTTTCTCAGATACTACCGTTTTTATGTTGCACAGAGAGGTATGAAATTATTCTCTAGGAACATTAATCTAGTAAAAATTAATACAACTTTAATGGAATCATAGAATAGTTTGGGTTGGAAGGGACCTTAAAGATCATCTTGTTCCAGCCCTCCCTGCCCTGGGCAGGGACACCTCCCACTGCCCAAGGCCCCATCCAACCTGACCTTGAATCTTTCTTGTGTTTATATATTTTTAATATTATGTAGTTATAGATGTCCTTGAAATATATATGACCATTTAGTCAGAAAAGAAAGCAATAACTTTTAATTTATTATGAAAATGGATAGCTTTTGCGACACCTCTGAATGTAATGAATCTTCCTCTTTTGGTTTAAATCATGCTTCACTTTTCAGATATTCTCTCGTGATGAAACATTAGGTACTCTCTGAAACTAAAGTAGGAAAGCCTTGTCAATTCTGTTTAGCCCCTGACATGAGTGCCTTTGTGCTATTGGTGCTTCAGCTGGCTCCAAAGAAATTGGAAGCAGCAAGTGTAATTGAAATCAGCAGGTGTCAGGTGTCTAACCTGTTCAGGCATTCTGTAAAACCCATTTTCCTGCATCTGTAGGCAGTGAATATCTTTAACTCTGCTTGATTATAATATCTAAATAGGAAAAAACCAAACTCTTACAGAAACTGGCTTATTCTTCTGATAGGGTAATGCATGACCTTAGACATCAAATGTCTCTGAAGTGCCTCCCATGTAATGGAGAACAGTCCCATGGTGAGTTTAGAGCTTTTCCTTGCTTGTTGCCTCCTCTCCTTCTGTAATGGCAGATCCCTTGTTGGATTTGGTTCTTGCTCCTAAGGACATGAAGACAGAAATATTGTGAATGTAAACATTAGGTCTTGCATAGATACAATAGACACCATCTGAACTACGAGGTTTCACATGCTGCCTTAGTAATTATTTCAGTGTCACCTACACATCTGTAAGTAAAAAGTAATGGTTTAGATTTGACTCCCTGGCTCCCAGCTGGACTGTTTGTCATGGGAATGGACTGCTTTGCCTCTGTTCTAGCCAACACCCAGATTGGATGTTGGGTAAAGAATTACTTGGGACTGTTTAATGCAAATACTTAGATTTGCTGGAGTTAATAATCAGTGCACACTCACTGTTTAGAAAATGAAACCATTGCTACATAGAAGGATGGAACTTTGATAAATAGTGGAAAATCAAGAAGTAAATTAAGGTTTTTTTCCAAGTCTGTTTTTGCATTTTACTATAGCCACAACAGGTGTTTATTATCCACAAGTAAAGTGCATGGAAACCTTCCTATCACTGAAAACAGATAACTCTCTAGGACTATCTTTTCTTCAATTGTTCTCAGATTTAAAGTGTAGACTAGAAGCACACTAATGGCTGGGGTTTTTTGCTGTTGAAAATTGTGCTGGTTTAGAGTTGACTAGAATTGGTTAAATGACCAGATATCAAAGGAAAACCTTTTCCTCCAGCTAAAGATATTATGTTTTCAGTTGCTAGAGGCTGAAGAGAGTTTATTTAATTTGGATATTCAATCTAAATTACTTAGGGGGCAGTTCTATTTTCTCAGCTCATCTTATCAGGTCTGCTTAAGCCTGTTTATTGATCAAAAGGTACATTAGAAAGATTGTGATTCTTTAAAATTATTTGTTGCACATAATTACATTATTGCCTGTAAGCCTACATCTGAACTAATTATTGAACAGATTAATATATTTTCCATTGACCGTTACTAAATAACTCTTTATATAGAGAGAGGGAGGGAAATAAATTTGACATTGCATCTGGAGTCTGTCAATTTAAGCTTGCTGCTGTCAAATTTGTGACCTGCTGTGCAAAGGCTTACCTGGGGAAATGTAATTTTACTAATTAGTAAGTGTGTGGAGGGAGGGAAGACACTGCGGTAGCCCTGCAGCACATGTGACTTCCATCCAAGAATCATCTTGCAGCAAAACAGCTACAGTGAAAATGGTGGATTGATTCAATTTCCTTTAAGGAAAGCAGCAGTGGAAAATAACCTGCCTGACATTAACTGCTGCCAAGGAGACCTGTCCAAAAGGTGAAAAGCTCTGGGGAAACCACATCAGTGTTGCTTCTGCTTAGGCTTCTGGGAGATAGGGAGCTGCAACTTGAAAGAGCAGGCAGTCTAGCAAGCAGCTTATGTTTTCATTAAGGTGTGTGGATACATATATGATGTTGTGTATGTGCAGATCAGGTATGGGGACCTCTGTAATCCTGTCAGGACTTTTAAAAAAAATCCAGTTGGAACAAGGCTGTTGGACCTGAAGCAGTCAGTTCTCCTAATGCTGCCTGAATTCCACTTCATGAGCACTCTGTAGACTGAGATTTTTTTCCAGGGAAAATCCTGGAAGTTTCTTTTTCTACATAAGCAGAGCTTTCAGTTAGAGGAGTGGGGGAAACAAAACCAGCAAAAATACCCATTACGCACGTTAAGGAAGTTGTTCTATACTTTTTCCTCTCCCTACTACTGCTTATTTAGAGAAACACGTCTCATTTTAGAACATATACTATATGGTCCAGAACTCTACTATATATAGAAATTCAGTGTTCCATCAAGTGTGCTGTAGTATGCTTTTGTATCTTTCCAGCTCTGAGCAACATTACGATGTGGTGTGTCGCATACCCTGGCATATTTCATTCCACAGAAATAATCTGTGCCTGCTCTTTTCACTGTTGCAAAACACATTTATGTAGGAAGGCTAGAAATTAAATTCTATAAGATACCACAGTGGCATACGTGTGTGCAGTCATGACCTATCCCAAAGGGAGCAGCTGGGTTGCTTTCCTGTTTTACTAACTGGTGTAGCTCCAGCAGGGCTGCTAGGCTTGTTTTTGTTCACTGCACCACAGAGGACAAGTGTAGGAGAGAACAGTGCTAATGTTTAGGGGACTTGGGTAGCATTTAGGTGTTTTAAGTCCAAGAAGATGACCCTCATTGTTTTTGTTTCAGAATTTTTTTAAGACTGAGCTACCTGGGGTTGATGGGTCCCCTTGGCTTTGCCCAGAGCTGCTGCCTTCTTGAGAAGGCTCTCTGCAGTCTGGCATGTATCTTGCTCTTAAGCTGCTATGTGTGGCTTGTATGCACCTTGCTGAGCTTCTCAACAGGTAGGACGGTCTGTTTTATTCAGGCTGGATACAGGGGCACTGGGGTTCCCAACATATATTGTAATGAAGTGGTTGGAGCACTTGCCCAGTAAAAGAGAACAGTCTTTGGTTTCCTCCTCAGTCTAAAGGACTGGTTGGGTGCCCAGATCAACAGCTGCTGGGTCCATCCTTGGTGAAGACACTTTTGAAGGAGTCAAGATTGACTAGACCAGAGGGAGTGGTAGCAAAGGGAAACTTGATTCCCTGCTCACTGAGTGAGGCCCTAACTTGTAAAATTGGAGTTCTGATTCCAGCCACATTCATACATTGACTAAATAATTGCTTGATCTGTGATGCATAATCAGTGTTTGGAGTAGGGATCCTGTTCTCTGATTACGTTTTGAAAGAAGGAATTGTGTAGATGCTGAAAGCCAGGCAAGGGCTGTGATTATGAACCCTGATGATGATGCGTGCCTTTCAGCAGGCAGAAAGAGGGAGGGAGCTGAGCTACCCCTCTGCTGTTGTCTTTGCTTATATGGAGCTCGCCAGAAATATGGATTATCCTGTGTCCCTCACAAGCCCTCAATTCTTCTTTTGCTCCACTTTAGGAATTTAGAGCCCAGTAGATGTCATTATTGAAGGCAAATGCTGGGTGTCATTAACCCAAAGTCCCCTGGGATTCTTGTTCTTAGCATTTGATAGATTCATAGGTCATCGTGTTCTCCATGAAGTTTTGAAGAAACTGCTTAATCTGATCTGGCTGGTTATTAGTCACTGCTGTTTAGTTGGTTTGGCTTTTTTCTGTCTTTTTTTTTTCTTTTTAATATGTGTTATTGTTCAACAAAGAGGGAAAATAAATTTAAAAAACAAAAAAGTGTCTAATAAACCTCTTACACATTTGAACTTGAAGACTGTTTGAATATTTTTACTGAAAGAATTCCTGTTAGCTGGGTCTGTTAGCCCAGTGTATCTAATGTTCCTAGAAGATGTAATATTACTATGTTGTCTCCAAATGGCAACTAGAAGTCACTGCTGTTCTTTTATCCATCTTTCTGTTGTGTTTGTTTTCCTTTGGGAGGGGTCAATAGAGAGCAAATGCATATTTAAAATTTTGTTCATTTCAGTTCTGGTTTCACAGTAACTGGGATGCAAAAGTACAGAGAGACAGATGATTTAAGGATTTTATGCTACTGTGCTGGGCCCTTTAATCTCTAAAAAATTGAATCTTGCCCTTCCATGCCCAGTAGATGTTGCTGTTGAATCAGGAACACTGAAAGTGGACGGGGGGAAAAAAAAGATTTTATAGCTCAGAAGGTATGGTAAATATTCTGCTATCTTATCCAGAGAAAAGAATTTTTTTTTTGTTTTGGTTTGGTTTTAAATGCAGTGTCCATAGTGTTTTAGTTTATGCATATCAGTTTGGGAATCTTCCCCATAAATGAGAACCATACTTTGTGTGTGCATCTTTCAGCTATAGGTTTAATGTCCTACGGAAGGACTGCAGGAAAAGTGAATTTTCTACACTGCACCTCCATTGTGGTTTTAGTAAATAAATATTTTGTACTCTCATCCTAAGAAGCATAAATCATGTCAGTCATGGCTAGATCTCGCTATAGCATGATACGCTTTTGCAAAGCTAGGCCGTGCGGTAAGAACGGGCATTCCTGAGCCTCTCCAGGAGAGCATGGTTACTTGGAAGATGAGGCCTTGCCAAGTTCTGGAGCACCTTTTAGGATGAAAACTCATGATATAGGATGGGTTTGGGATGCTTATATTGCAGGGGACAAAGCAGGGGAGGCAGGTCACTTTGGCTAAGCAGACTGAAAGAGGATAAAGAGGAAAACATTTAAAGGTGGTGTGCGTCCTTTAGCAACACCACTTCAGTAAGACTATGTGTAGAGAAGGCTCTTCTTTTATTTATTAAATGCATCCTGGTCTTTTAACAGTTTGAGGAATAGTTTGCTGCCAATTAGTAAAAATATGTGAATAAAATATGGAGTAAACAAGTAATCTCACTGCTGATTTTTCTTTCCCTGTTGTATGAGAAAACATCTGCAGCTTTGGTTTCCTTGGAAACAAATTCACTGCAAAAGCTAAATGCACTGCACTGAGCCTGTCAATTTTCCTGCATTTGAGAAGAGTTTAACATATACACTTGGACCTTTTTATACATTTGTTTCTCAAATGCTGTGTCTTTTATGCTCTTCTCGCATAAAACACCTGATCAAAGGAGATGTGCGACACACTTTGGATTTTGGACAGAGCAGCAGGAAAGGTTGGTATTTACAAGTTTAAATGTGGACAGTGTGTGGGATGTGTTTCAATGTTTACTTACAGCATCTAGTTTTCTGAACACTTTAAAAAAAATCTTGGCTTTTAAAGCTCAGTGCTATTGTTTGCATTTTGGTGTAGTCTTAGATGGTTTTTGGAGATGGAGATCAGATTGCTGCAAAGAAATGCTGGTATATTTGCCTCATACTGGGATTTTGGCAGGAGATTGGTTTTATTTGTAGTTTATTCAATTAATTCAATATGGGATACATGTATGTGTTCTCACAAATTAGTATTTTTGTCCTGGCTGAGAGGAGTATGATTGCATTTATCATGTTAGAAGATTTTAGTGATGCTTATGATTAGTTTCAACTGTTCAAGCCAAAACCAAATCTTTGCAGCAGTTTGTTTGTGTAATTATAATTAAAATAAATTTAAACTGATTTGCATTGTTGCACTTTAAGGAAGAGAAGCTCTGTAAAGCAAGTATTACATAAGAATTAGAGTGTTTTCAGCACGTACATTCGTCATAGCTTCATATGTGACCTAGGTCACAAGTACGTGAGGCAGAGGTCACACTTGTGACAGTCTGTTAGTAAAATAGTTTCTTATATATAGCTGAAAAATAACATATACTACTGAGAAGACTAGGCTGTATAGAAAAACAGTCTTAAGACATGTTGACAAAACATTGGCTGTAGTTTGTCAAATATTATGGAGACATCTGGAAGTGATTCTGTGGTGGGATTGCTTACTAAATTAGGCTTTAAAATGTTTCATAAACTCCTCCTCCTCCCTAAAAGGAGGCAGCTGTGCACATGAAATTATACATAAAGTTTTGCTCCTGCGCCCTTTGCATTTGGGATTATATTCATGAGTATTAAACAGCCTTTAATTCTGAGACCTTACTGTGTTCCCCTCATAGGTAATGTTTTCTGTCATTGCTGAGTTATATCTTTTTTAAAGAGTTGTCTCTCTAGAAAGGGCTTGAAGTTTTTCTGGTCTTTACTTTCATTACCACTTGCTTTTGGGTGTTCTGAGTTACTAATGCTACACTAGAATGGTTCTTGTGCTCTGTGTGTACAGACTGAGCCTATTTGGGGATTGAGGAGCTAGGCAGAGCAGTGAGATACTGTATTTTCCATGAGAAATTAGTCTTTAGTTTTAAATACGCATTTGCAAATCTTGTGGTGAGAGGAAGGAAAGAAATAAAAGAGTGAAAGAAGTTGTATATCATGATTTTGCTTCAGAATCCCATCATATTCCTCCCTTTGTTGTCTCTACACACTTAAAATTCTAGAACACTAGTACAAAAATATTTATTCTATTGTAAAACAAATAGTGCAGTTCCTTGAACAGCATTTTGCCTAATGTTGTGAAAGCAGCAAAAGTAAAGTTAAACCATCTAGTAGCGTGATTACTTCTACTTTTTGAGAGCCTGCAGCCCATTACCACACCACTGCTTATTACTTTAAAAGATGTCCCATTCACACATACGTATAACAGTGAAGAGAAACACAATTTTTAGAAAGATGAAGAAGGATAACAATTTTTATAGATAATATTGTGTTATGGAAAGCTTTTGGGTGGTGAGAGAATATGTGACCTCTGTGTTTGATAACATAATTTCAAGACTTATTTACTAGGATGTATGTTTTTACATGTTCCTTTGGCTTTACCCAGTAGAACTTTCTAGCTAAAGTTAGTTAGTGACTAGCTTTTTTATAACAGGTCAACCTAGCAATGACAGATCCGACTGTACTAGTAACTACAGATGCAAAGTCAACTATTTCTGTAATACCTTACTCTGTTTCTCTGAAGGGCTGTTTAAGAACTTGAAGGATCTGGTACTTAGATGGATGTTGATGCAGATCAGTCTCTAGGGACCAAAGAGACTTTTCCTTTGTTGTATGTTCTTGTGATATTGCTGAAGTTTCAAGTCAAGCCTTCCAGTGCATGGTATCTATCATCCTCAGACCTCTTCTGTATGCTGCCCTTTAGAATGGCAGCTTTTAAACCTGAAATATTGTGGAAACTCACTTCAAACTTTGTTTAGATCTCTTAAAGCATGGCATGACTCCATGGACAACAGAATAAAGTGTAAGAATGTGATTACAAAGCATCTGTTGAGAATACCAGTGCTAAAAATATTTTGGTGTACCAGCTGGTGCATCCTAGAGGTTAATGGTGACCAATAACTGTGCAGCTGACGTGGCAGCATTGGGTAGGTTGAGAAACAAACGTGTCTCACATGTTGCAATAATAAATGGTGTACTGTGCTATGGAGTTGTCTCTCTGTGAGCCTGTCTGTCTGTGTTAATCTTTGTGAATTTGTGGAACCAGTTCCTGGTTACAGTTGTGATCAACTCAACTCAATAGATGTTTTTTAAAGTATCCAGACATTATAAAGCTTAAATTATTTGAAATTTAAGCCAGTGCCACCTTTATACATAACAGATGGTTTGTCAAAAAGCGCTTCTTGCTGCACTTTAAGGGCAAAGAAACTGAAAATAAACAATATTGCACTGGGCTTGCCACTGACAAAAGAACCCAAATTATGGATCAGAAATAGCTGTAAGAGTGAAGGAGGGAAAATAAGAAAAAGTAACAGAACTAACTAAGCAAAATAACAAGGAAATGTATACACACATGCTTATGCTTTTCTTTCAAAAACAGTAAGTATTCAGGACTGTGGTCCTTCAAGAAAACTAACTGCAATATTCTCAGAAGCAGAAATTCAATCTTTCTGTTTAAGAAAGCATTAAATAATCGTTTGGATGTAGCATAAAATGTAAAGGAGCCTACAGGACATTTTCTTTTCTGATGGCTTTACCACAATGAAGGCAGAGAAACTATAAAAAAAACCCACCACATCTTTGTGAACTGGACATAGTGATTTTTGCTTGTGAAGAAATGAAAAAGTTCCAATTTTCTGCAAATACCTGTTTGGGTTTTTTTAAATAGGCATTTTTATTTCCTTGCCTGGAATCTCCTGCCACTTTTGATGGGATAGGATCTGACCTGCTCTTTCTCTCTTGTATTAAGCATCCATCTACATAAATAACCAGACTAAGAAAATAATGTTTTATTTGCCAAGGATTGTATGCAATAAAATAGATGGGGGAATTGGTGTGTTAAGGAAACATGTAGGGAAGTTTTCAGGCTGTGTTGTGAAAGGCACAAGGGCACCATTGAAGGACCCACAGTGAGGGCAAATGTTCTGCAGCAAGACTGAGGTCTTGTTTGCGCTTTGGCCTCTTTGACTGCAGGTGAAATACTCTTCTGCTTGCTGGAAATTATCTTCCTATTCCTTGATGCTTTTTGAGACTTCTGAAATTTTCCTGGTCTGCATCAAGATAAAGCCAAGTTCTTTAAAAGTGCTTGGGGTGCTGTCCAGGAGGCAGGCCAGCACCGAGGGCAGAATAGTAAATAGCCTTGAGGACACCAATCTGCTGGAGGTGGGCAGCTCATCCAGACCAGTCACTAACTGGATTTTCCCATGTCCTCAGTGTATTTCCTGAGTATTGCACTATTTCCTTTTCTGAAAAGGGAAAAGCTTTCTGTCACCTTAAAGCTCCAGAGAATGCTACATTTTAAAAGATGTACAAATAGAAAAGGGCAGTCAAATTTTAAGATATATCCCATTGAGAGAAAGTTCTGAATTAAAGTTGACATCTTTCTACTCTGTCCTTTATCTGTGACAAAACTCGTCAGCCTGTCCCTAAGGGGTAAGCACTTCAGTTTTACCTTGTGCAATCAAATTGAATGGCCCTGGAATTACCCTACTTTTTAAAATTCTGTGTACTTTTTAGATTGGTGATTGGATGTAAAATTAACAATTACAAGTGACAGATAAATATCACATCTTGTTACAGGGTAATTTCCTGAAAATATTTTAGATCAGCCCTGACTTTTGAAGGGTAAACCTGCTAAACTTTTATATGCAAAGCCTGTTCTTTTGAAATAATGATTTTTACAAAGTGGGACATGTAATAAAATTTGGTCTTTTCTTAATACTTGAAATCTGAACACTGACAAAAAGGGGTTGATTCAAAGTCTGATACTTTTTAGGAGACCTCAAATGTGTTTGAGCTTTTGAAAATGTTGGACAGACTTTTTGGGGAAGAGGAGAGAATTAATTTTGCAACTCTTCAACCTGCATTTCCTTTGAAAAGAAAACCAGCAAGACAAGAGAAGATGAAAGATGTATTTTCTGGCTCAGTTTCATTTCTGCGTTTACATATAGAATATTGACTCTGGAAGAGAATATGACTGATATCTCTGCATCCGGACTTTACCACCTGTTCAATTATCATCGTACCTTTCAATATCTGATCTTCTCAATCATGACCTTCCCAAATTCCACTTTTCTGTGTTAAAAGTACACTGGTTTCATGGGTTTGGGGGGCTGGACTACAGTCTTCCTTGTGTGGTTTTTCCCTTAATTACACTTACCTATGGAAGAATTCCAGGGAAGAAAATACCAGAGGTACTTAATTTCCTTCCATATAATTTCTGTTTGCAGCAAGGTCTTTTCCCGCTCATCTGCAGGCTTCCCATCTTTGGTCTTCCTAACTTCTTGCAGAAAGGAAGTTCCTTCCTCTATGAAGACATCTTAGTAAACTTAGAAAGTTGGGTCTTACTCAGCATTGCGCTGGCAAAAAGGCAACATTCATTCACTGCCGTGCCTGCTTCTGCAGGAGCGCAGCTGCTGGCACATCTGGGTAGTTCAGCTCCTCAGACTAGAGAGGGATAAAAGGCTGGAGCAGCCCTCAGCCAAGCAGGGACAGTTGGAGGTGTTACACTAAATAAACTCTTTCAAGGCTGTTGGCTCTGCAGTGACTACTTAATCAGATGTGGCAAAAGGGGATGATGAGGAAGAACACTGAATGAAGCAGTCACTGGGAAATTTGATGCTCTTCAGAAACACAGATCATCAGTGGAGGAGATTCAAAAGGCATTTCATTCACTTGCTTCGTAGAAGCAAAGGAGGATGGGGAAAAAGAAAACCCTGCCTGTTCTGCTAGGAAGCATTGAAACTCTTGATCTGGTCAGTTGTTTTAAGTTCATTCAGGCTGGAGAGCATAGTTACAAAACTTCATAGAAGTGTGAGGAACACAGTCCTAGTGTAAAAATGATATACAGGAGATATGAAAGAAATTAATTATGGAAGCATTAGTGGGTAAGCTAAGTTGTAAGAACTAATCTTGATTATTTTATTTCTAAAGAGAGACTAGATTGTAATTGATAAAGGGGACAGAAAGATCTTTAGGGGAGAAGACTGAGAGCACTGCAAACTGGACTATAGAAAAATTAGTCTGAATAGAGGAAGACGTCACCAAATAGAACTGAGTATGTTGCATGTCATGCACCTCTGGCTGCTTCTCAGCTATGGGCCTGAGCAATAACAGAAAAGGAATGGGAGTACCTATGTACAATGAGGGTAAGGGCTTTTCCCCTGCTGCTGTGTGCTTGGTCCAGGTACCATGTCCACCTGGTGCCTGTGTGTGGCTAACAAATCCTAGATGAGTGGAGAGAAGCTGCTAGGCCTTTTTTTATTTTCTGTATGGCACTTACTTTCTCCAAGGAGGATATTTTGGAGGTTGATCTAACACTGAGGACTCAATAGAGATTTGTAAATTAAGCCTTATGAGGAACAGCTGAGAGAGCTGGGGTTGTTTAGCCTTGAGAAGAGGAGGCTGAGGGGAGACCTCATTGCTCTCTACAACTACCTGAAAGGAGGTTGNGGGTGTTCTCTATTAAATGCTCCTGCCTATCTGAAGACTCATTTAACCTGTGTTTCTATATGAACCTTGCCCATGTTCTGGCCTTTTACAAGTGTTTGTCAAATTTTCAAGAAGAAAAAACTTATACTTTTTTTTTCCTTTTCTTCCTGCATGTGTTTGCAGAGTAATGACTCGTACAATGTCAAGTTCTCTGTATTCCTTTAGATTGTAACTCTAGAACAATTTTCTCCTTGTGGAAGAGTGTAGTGTTGCCAAAACCAGAATACTGCCATCTCTGCTTATGAATTCCAGTTTCAAATCCTAGATGCTTTACATAATAAAGCCTAACTGGGCTGATTACCAAGAGAACTCAGTCATTCAGAAAAATAAAAAGGAAAAATCCCTTTGCTTCATGAAGGATGAACTAGTGCCAAGAGGAGGTTGAAATGTTAAAAATGCATTTTCTGCTTGGATCTTTCATATCAACTGTCCTGTCTTTCCTTTCTTTCCCTTTTTATTTAAGGCTGGGGATCAGCATTGCTCTTGTGCAGTGGGTGTATGTGATAGTTTTTCTGTAGGATTTGTGGGCACTTAGCTTATGGACACCACATCCAATGTGTCTCTTCCCGCTCTGCAGGAGCTCAGCTTAGGGTAAGTCTTTCTGGATACGTCTGCAGTGTCTTCAGACGGCAGTGGTGACTGGAGGTGCCTGTAGCATCATTGCTTACACAGTCTGTAGAGGTTTGTGGCATGTGATGTTGGGACCATTCAGAAAAATGTGCAGCTGACTCGCCTGCCTGATGTTGACCACATGGTATTGCTGGAAAGTAGTATGGGAAGTTTGGCAAAGGATTCAGCTGCATAGGCATAACCATCCATATGCTCTGCCTATTCCCTTTGCAGCAGGCAATGTGGTAGGGCTCATGCAAAAAGGCAGGGAAACCTATATGTCTTTTAATTTCTTCCAGTCCTATTTTATATTCTAGAAACAGCATTTCTTCCACTGCAGCTGCTCTCAGGCTCTTAGAGAAACTTAAGTTCTTGTGGTTTAGGATAAAAGCCCTTTTGTGGGTTAATAATTGATTAAAACCCAAGCAACTGAGGGTTGCTTTAGGTGGTCAGTTTTCTGTGGGTGGAGGGGAGTTACTAGTGGAATAAAGCAGGGATTTCTGCAGGAGCTTCCGCTATTCAACATAATCCCAAATGAACTGGAAATTGAAAGGACGAATGGAAAGACAAAATTTCCAAGTATGTGAAATGATTCAAAATAATCAAATTCAATGCTGAATGCAAACAGTTGGAGGATAAAGTGGTGATGCTGAGTAACTAAGCAGTAGAGTAGGTGAATTTAATTGTTTGTACAGTGTGATTCATTTGATAAAAGACTATGTTATTCCTTAAACTAGTTCTCAGTAAGAGACCTTGACTGATTGTGGGTAGTTCCCTGAAAACAGCAGCAGCTCAGTCAGCACTCAGTGTTGGTCCAAAAGGCAAACAGAGCATTACAAACTGCTGAGAGGGAAACCAAGAACAACAAGATCCTTATGTCACTGTGTAATCTCTACTGTGCCTACTTCTTGAGTACCATGTCCGGTTTTGTTTGCTTTGTTAGAGTAGAATTAGGGTCCACAGAGGCATGGTGAAGGTGGCCAGAGGTATGGGGCTGCTTTTGTACAAATAGGAACTAATTAGTGTAAGAAATTTTCTGTCTGGAAAAAAGGCAATTGGAGGGAACATAATATCACTTACCGTGGAAGTTTGTATGAATGGCTTGGGGAAGTGAATAGAGAGTGTTTATTTCCTGGGGTTTTTTTACACTGCTTCACAAAAGGCAAACTGGGGCACCCAGAAAAATTTCAGGAAGTTAGTTGAAACAAAAGCAAGTTTTCACACAGCACAACATTAATTTTTGGAACTTATTGACAACAGATATGATGGAGATAATGTAAATTTAGCAGATAAATCTTTAGATATATTGTTGCAAATATGTTTTGCTCAGGCAAAACTCATTACATGATTGAGCATTAGTGGCTTATGATTCCTGCCTTGGCTTCTGGCATGAGAGGATAGTTGTTTATTACTTCTGGAGCATTTTCAAAATAGCTACAGTTTCTAAAAAAAACTAGGTAATGCTTTTTGGTTGGAGCTGTTTGAAAATAAAAAAGGTGTAATGTTGCTGTGTTTGAACAGGTCTTGTTGGAGACCACAGCCAAAACCAGTGCAAGGTAGAGTACTGAAAGAAAAAAATCATGTCGTTGTAGCTAGCAAATTCAATAGAAGTTTAGAAGAAAATCAATACAAATCTACAGAAATCAGGTCAAATATTACATCCTTGAACCCTGGAAGCTGATCAATTAAATACTGCAACATTTGCTCACTGCTTATTATCTTTACAGTTTCACTGAAAGAAACGGAGTACAGTCCAAAAATGTTTTAACTGCATTTTAAACATCTAAGAAAGAACTGAAAGGAAACGTGTTTCTCATTTTTTTTTGTGCGTGTGTGAAAGTGTCTTTACATACTGCTGTACTTCAGTATGATTCCTCTGCTGCAGCAGGGGCTTGCCTGGGACTATAGAACACTTTTTTTTGCTAGAAATGATACATTAGCAGAAATTTAAAACAAAAATTCCAGAAAGATCTTGAATTTTTCAGTAAAAATAATATGTATATATTAAAAATAACCCTGTTTTACCTGAAAAATGAAAAATCTATTGTATTTACAGACTATCAATGCTAGAACAGGATATTAATCCTTTTATTATCAAATTTTAATTTAGCATGAGATGTGTGGGGCTGAAGTGGCATGTTTACATCCTGAGTGTGGTGGCCTGCAGAGGTGTGAGGCTTCAGGTGCAAAGTTAAAGAGAGCTTGTCCCTGTGCTATACTGATGCTGTTATTTCCAGAACTGTTTTGATCCCCTAGATAGCTCATGGTAAGGTACTGGTTTGATTTTTGTTACGAAGAGGCCCAGTTGATTCCTCTTGTTAAGAGCTGATTTTAATTAAAGGTCTGTTTCTTTACTCTGACTCAAGGATATTCAGAAACCATGGGTGATTTGGGCTGATTGCAGTGTCAAACCTGCAGGGATCCTAATCCCACATTCTGTGGTTAAGTATGTTGAAAATATATCCCGGTTTTCCTTCAATAGAGAAACTACTCCTAAGCTTCTCAGTGTATCATTCTAGGCAAAGCTGCCTTATCTCCATGAATGAATGTGATTAAACATACACAATTAATAAAAAGAACAGTTTTAGGTATACTATCTTTTAAGTCCGGGTAGCTGAAACCTCTCACTTTGATGCTCTGCCTGTGCCTTGCATGCTTTTGCATTTGTTTGAAGGCGTAGAAGTAGATATAAAATGGTGATGTTGGTATAACAGAGGTTTGACTGGCATATTACAGTTCTCAGTTTTGCACAACTATAAATAGGTACTATGTGCATATGATCCTGAAAGTTGGCTGGCTGATCTGATTAAATTCATCAGTACAATTACGCCTTGCTTTCATTTGCCTTTTCCCTGACAAAACACTGTAGAAAGGTGGACCTTGTGATACATAGGAAGCTTAAGCAGTTTGCTGATTCTCCAAGGAAGATGTGAAAGTGTTGTTGAATTGAGGCAGGACTCTCAAGGAAAGCTGGGATTGAACTGCCATCTTCTATCGCAGTAAATGCTTGTAATAGGTCCCCTGCAGCAAAGTTCACTACTGCATGGACTAAAATGTCTCAGGCCTCTAACTTGCTGCAGTCAACAAGTCCCATTGGCTCCTTGGCATATGACTCCCTGTCTTCAGATTGCAAAGAACACCTTTGGTGTTCTGTCCTCGGACTTTGTTTCAAAACAAGCCTTATCTATGCATAGGTACCCCTGGACTAGCACACTTTTTCTAGTTCCTTTGCTCCTTTTTCACCACCTGAATGGCCAGAGCCCAACCTGGTAATCTGAGTTGTGCTCCAGGTGACTTGTTCTTTTGCAAAAATGCAGTCTTACATGGCAGTAAGAAAAACTAAGTATTTTTTCTGTATCAAGTTCCTGCAGGTGCTGTATTTCTATGGTAATAGTTATGCAAAAACTTGACTGAAGACTTATTTTTTTCATATCCATTAATATAGACATGAAGATATATGCGACTCAAGTAATTTATAATGTGTGGAGCTGCTGTAGGCCCATCATACTTAGAGTGGAAATAATGTGGGACTTATTTATAAATGAGTATTTAAATATGATCGTGGTGAATTTTATTGACAAGAGGAATCCCAGGTAGATTGACGGGTTCTCTTTATTTTCTTTCTTTAGATCATACCCTACAATATAATAACATTATATTGTGTGCAATTATGAACAAGTAATCGTAGGTATCTGTGTGTTCCTGGGAAGGACTGCTACTTTTGCCTGCTGTATATAACATGTAGAAACAAATCTTTATCCTAAATAGCACATCACAGTCCTTTTAAACATTGAGGAAAACATACTTTCTTTAAGCCATAGATAACCCTTTAATGGCTGAAGTATAAGAGGACATAATTAAAACCAATAGGGTGAATAGAAGACTGGGAGAATTCAGCTGAACATCAACAAAAACTCTACTGATACCAAAACCACCAGAAAATAAACTCTCTTAAGACTTGTTTTGGAGTTTTAGGTAGTAATCAACCTTTATCAGACCTGGGCAACATGAGAGAGCGATCTCCATCAATCCTGTGCAGCGAAACAAGAGCAGGGACCGAATGTATTTCCCACTGACGTGCATATGGACAAATTTCCCCAGAAATCTTACACACATTCTGTTGCTTTCCAAGGACTGATTCTAATGTTATTCTGAACATCACAACAGTCAAAACTCCTGCTAATTTAGAGCTTCGGCTCCAGCTCTGCCTGACTCTGCAGTTGAGACAGGGAGAAGCTCCAAACAGAGGCGGTTACAGAAGCAGAGCACAGCTCACACTGCACACATGACGTTATTATCTCCAAAGAATGAACCATGTCTGGAAAAACACTGCTTGAAAGAAAACATGCTCTCAGAGGAACATTCTGTCTAACTTTCAAAAAATACAGTTACTTTGATGAAACTTTACTTTAGCTTAAATAAGAAAAATATTCCAATTTTTGTAATAGTAACTACTTCTTGTACCACTACAGCAAATGGGAGTTTCCTGGCTATTAGGCTTGCTTTTCCCAGTTACCTGCAGTGCTCCTGTAACTACCCTGCAGGACTTGTGGGATCCACAGCACCAGTCTCTAAAACCCTTTTGCCTAATGGGAAAGGGAAACAGAGTCACGGAGCCTGCTCTGGCACAGCATTTAAGTAGCCAAGTTCCTTCAAAACAGCAGTTATTTCAGTGTTTAAAGGAAAATTGAAGTCCTCAGCCTTCAGAAATGCCCATTCAACGTGGGTTCACAAAAGGCAGGTCTTGCCAAACTAACCCGATCACCTTCTATGACAAAGTGACCCACCTGCTGGATGAGGGAAAGGCTGTGGATGGAGTCTTCTTGGACTTCAGTAAAGCCTTTGACTCAGTTTCTCACAGCATTCTACTTCAGAAACTGTCAGCCTCTGGACTGGACAGGCGCACACTCTCCTGGGTGAAAAACTGGTTGGATGGCCGGGCCCAGAGAGTGGTGGTAAATGGAGTTAAATCCAGCTGGAGGCCAGTCACAAGTGGGG
>WAAB01000074.1:37957-130509 GCA_013389865.1 Piaya cayana
GGTGATTCTGTGATTCTATAACCGCCCCAGAAGGTGGGAAGGAGCCCGTATCCCACGTCACCGTGAGGAGGGGGCTCTCCCGGCGCGCCTCAGCCCTTCCCAGCGCTCGCTGCGGGCGATGCGGCGGCTCCTCAGCGCTCCCATTCGCCCCGGCGCTCGAGGACTCCCCGAACCCCCCTCCCTCCGCCGAGGAGAGAAGTTTGAGGCCGTCTCGCCGTCATTAACATTCACGGCTCCGGCCAGGAGGCTCCGTGCGCCCTTTTGCGCCCTGGGGGGAGCCGCGAGGGGTCGTTGAAATGCTCTAGCGCTCGGCTTTGGGGGTGGCTTTTTTCCTCCCCCCCACCTCCTCTTTCTTTTCATTCCCGAAGCCGGCGGGGGGGGAGCATGTTTGCTGTGGATTCTTTTTGTTTTATCAGAGAATGAGATGCTGGCTGGAAACTGAAGAAATGGCCCTAGAAGAATTGATGCAAAGACTAAATGCGGTTTCCCGGTGCGCTGGTAGGAGGAGCTGCTGGTCTTGAATAACGTGTTGTGGGGCTGCTGTTAGTGGGTTTGTAGGGTTCACAGAAAATCCTGCTAATCTGACTAGCATTCCTTATGCATGTTCGCATTCATGAGAAAGAAAATGCTAAGAGCTCTTGTCACCAGGTTAAACTTTTGTTTATATTAGCACTAATTAACATTTTAAGTGCATAGATATTCATGAGGCAAGCTTTGGAAGGTCCTCTGGAGTACTTTTGGGCAGCTGTTAGCCCAGTCAAATGCTCTAAATGGGTCTTGATTCCTTTTTTTTTGAAATCCCAGACTCAGCTGTAGCTAAGAAGTGGTGGGGATGACAGATTTGTCTTGCAGAATGGGTCTAATACAAAGCAGTGCCAACCCCAGCTGTCTGTAAGGCACTGCAACCAGTATTTTGGGTGGGTCTAAATTGCACTTTCGTGAGTTGGATGGATGAATCTTGGTAAATTTAGTTTTATGGCTGTATGGGTTAAAAATCACAACATATACTATAATGGTTTTAGCGTTGCAGAAAGATTCTTCTGATTTCTGAGAGATTTGCTTGAAAAAATGTAAATTCTTACGTGTTAAAAACTAGAACTGAGCGGCAGTGTACGATAAGGTGACCTGTGATTAGATCTAGGAGTGTTTTCCTGTTGCTTGTGCAGAGATGTAAACATATTTCAGAATAAAAAGTTACCTGGAAAGAGATGTGGTTTTTGCATCCTTTGAAACTGTGTTTTTTGCCCTTTATTCCCAGTCCATCGACAGATGTCAGTAGTTTTGCATCTTCTCATTTGAGGCAAACCTGTGGTTTGCTGATATAGAATATTTAAGGGATTATTCATTGTAGTATAAAAAGCTGGAATTTTTCTTCCCGATTCCCCGCTCTTCTATTTCCTAAGGGTGACTTTTTCAGCTTTCTCAATTTCCATGTGTTACAAGGAGATAATTAGCAAGATGGCTGATGCTGTCATGTAGTCTGATAAACAGATAAATTAAATGACAAATGTGGAATGGACAGATTAGCTACATCTGTTTTCTTGGATAGGGGAAGTAGGTATTTTGCCTTCTTAGTAATTATTGAAGGGGGAGCAAGACTTAGTCTGATGAGAACAAGTGTTAAATTACAAGTAAAGGACAACATGCATACAATTTTGTCCTTGTTTTTCCTATGCACTTTTCCCCTGATTTATCTTCCTATTTTCAAAAATAATCTCTATTAAATGCTCAGTCACTTTTTTAGTGCCTTTTTTGATCTTTTGAATGTTAAATAAGAAGAAAGCTTGCCTAATGTTTGTTAGGGCATGCTGTCTTTTGCAGTTTATTTTAATTATTCAGACATTTTTTCCACTCTCTTAAGATTATTGCTGTTGTTTCTCTGAGGTAGGATGAATTTTAACTACAGTTGGTTCAGAATACGGGAGCTTTTTCTTGCTGAACTGAAGTCAGAGCCACCAGAGTGACTGAATTGCCTATGACACTGCCTCTCAGCTGTGCAGATATAGGTACACATTGACCTTCATGTAAGCCACCAGAGGCTCTGAGTATTTTTCACACTTGCCGGCAGGCTCTGACTGTGTACTGATGTTTAGCCTGCTAAACTTCCGTATTTTTCTGAAAAAGAAGCTGTTCTTTTATTGCCAGTTTCATATTCTTGGGGTTTAGCTTGTCCCTATCCTCCTCCTTCTCCTTCTGCCTCTCTATAATCCACGTGTGGTTATTCCCAAGCAAAAGGCACCTATTTTCTATAGTTAGCAGTTGTATTTATAGGTGATGTATTCCTTTTTCCTTTTTCTTTTTCCTTTCATGTCCCTTTCTGTTCTCTGTTGCCTTCTCCCATTCTTGTGCTATACTCTGTCCTTGGGTCAGTTTATCTGCTGCCTAGCTTCACAGCTGTCTTTCTGTTGACTCAGAAACGTTTTGTAAGCAGAGATTTCTTTAACAACTCAAGATCATATGCAGGATTTTTCCAGGTCCATTTTTCAATATCTTCCTGCTCAGGAGTATTTGAAATGCAAAGCTTCTCTTGGCTGCCCTAATAGCGGAGCCATCCACCTTCAAGCATCAAGGGATTTTCTCCTTTGTAGGAAAAAGCTATTCTTCTTCCTTCACTTATTGTTTGAAAGCATACCTCAGAAAGGCTGAGATTCATCCCAGATAGTTTTAAGCATCTAAGTCAGAAGAGGAGTTCCCTTAAAATCCATGTGTGCTGAATGAAAAGAAGGGGATACGTTCGGAAGGACAGCCCTTCCACCTTCTGAGGTGCGCTTGTCCTTCCTGTGATGGAGTAGCTCATCTCCTAACCTAGCACCTCCCCAATACTTAGGCATGGTAAATCTGAGTTGCAGCCCATAATCCTGTTTTCCCTCAACAGCCTTTCCACCTCTGGCTGCTCTCTTGCTAGCATGTCCCCCGTGTCAGCCTTTCTGGGCTGCTAGTCACACACAGACACACCAGCACTTTCCTCAGTGATCTTTCTTCTCCCTATGCTCAGTCTAAGTTAAGATTTACTCCTGCTTCTCATCCCCATGGTAAATTACCAACCTTTCTTTCCTTACTTCATGAGCATGTGGTCCTCACACAGGATCTTGAGTGCTTTCCTCTGCTACGTTTTACGACTCTGGATGACTCTCTCTAGCAAAACTTTGATTATTTGTCATCTTGCTCACATTTGTTTTATCCTCCAACACCTTACAGATAGATTAGCATCTTCTGATTCTGACCATAAGGTCAGTGTAAGGTCATAAAGGTCATGGTCTTTAGTTTAACAGTATCATCTTCATATTCCTTCTCTGACTTCGGCTTCACAGTTCAAAATGAACTAGTATCCTGCCCTCTTCAAACAGCTAATAAAGGCACTTCCATAGCATCTTCCCTTGGTTTCACCCCCATGTTTGCTCCTCATTTCTCTTGGACGCTTCCCTTCTATCACACAGCCTCCTGGACTAGGATGACCACACTATTTCACAGAATCACAGAATCACCGGGTTGGAAGAGACCCACTGGATCATCGAGTCCAACCACTCCCACAAAACACCAAACCATGTCCCCCAGGACCTCGTCCACNTCTAGCAAAACTTTGGTTATTTGTCATCTTGCTCACATTTGTTTTATCCTCCAACACCTCACAGATACATTAGCATCTTCTGATTCTGACCATAAGGTCAGTGTAAGGTCATAAAGGTCATGGTCTTTAGTTTAACAGTATCATCTTCTTCATATTCCTTCTCTGACTTTGGCTCCACAGTTCAAAATGAACTAGTATCCTGCCCTCTTCAAACAGCTAATAAAGGCACTTCCATAGCATCTTCCTCTGGTTCCACCTCCATAGTTGCTCCTCATTTCTCCTGGACACTTCCCTTCTATCACACAGCCTCCTGGACTAGGATGACCACACTATTGCTTTCCCTGTTTTCATGTAAATCCTTAAAAGAAGGCAAAAGTGATTTAAAGAAGTTCTCTATTTCTACCCAAGGTATTTTCTGTTAGAATTTTGGGATTTTTTTTCAGGAAAAAGGTGAAATTATTTTTGATATTAAAAAAAAAGAAAAATCCTGTGTTTGTCCCTGTGTATTTCTTTGGATAGTTGCATAATTTCTGTTCATTTGGCTGTAGTTTATAATTTTCTTCATCCTTTTCAGTTCTGTTGCTGTGCTAAAATTAGACACTCTTCTACAAATTGCTGTTTCTAGGCAGAACTTCACCTCTCTATGGAACAGTAGTTCAGAGGTTGAGGCCTCAGGTTGAAAACAGTTCTGGAGTGGAACCTCGTGTTTTGTCCATATTATTGTCTGCCGTGAGTTTTCTGCTTTTTGTTCTGACTGATACTGAGGGGGTGTTTAGGAACCAGCTCTTTCTGTCAGTCACTGCTGACATTTGCCTTGGCACAGAGCTTGGAAGCTTCGCAGTGACGGTGTTGTCTGATTCAGGCAAACAGGCAATACAAATGTGATGTTCCCAGCCTTAAGGCTGTAGTAGCCCCACTAATGGTTTCTTTCCACATTGGAAAGGTGCCACTACTACAGCTACCATCTGTTTCCTCTCCTCAAACTATATTTTAGCACTCTGCAAAAAAAGAAGGAACATCTGCAAATCGAAGGCGATAAACATGTACGAGTATGTAGTTCCTTAGTAAATGTCTGTGTAGTGTCTGTATTTTAAGTACAGGTAGCATCCCTTGGCCATTTCAGCTTCAGTCAGTTTTCAGTAACTCTGGATTTCCTGTCATATTTGCAACAGGAGCCAAAACTTTACACTTCATTTCCCTGGCTTTGTCATCTTGACAGGCAAGTTTTTGAGGGCTGGCTCACCTGTCTTGACAAATTAGGAGCAGATGTGCATGAGTCCATTCCTCCTACCACCTCCAAGTACCTGATATTGCTGGAAAGAGTTGGATTACTGCAAGGAGCAATGGAGACACCTTCAGGCACACTGAATGGACATCAGTGGGCAGCTGGAATGACCTGTTTTGTGTGTCCTCCCTATTCTCTTCTGTGAGTTGTCTGCTCACTCTTACCCTTGTAGCATCTGTCCTCAAATCGCTGGATTTTCCAGTCTGGGAACCCCAGAATTTTTTTAATGTGTCGGAGCGCTCTGTGCACATATGTGAATTTAGCAAGTGAGCAGGTAGGCAGGACTAAGAGTGAAATTACTATTTGGCAACTTTCTTAGCTTTCTGTGCAGCTTGTGAAGTCCAAGAGATCCATTGAAAACTCTGAAATCATCAGGTCATTGGCGCATCTGCTGCACCCAGGTGGCATTTAATAGTGGGGAGGGGATGCCCATGCCTAGTATTAGCTTGCTTTATTTCTGCTTTCCTGCTTCCCTGTTGAGCTTAACCATGGAAGATGCCCCTGATTTCCCAGGCCAGAGGGTACAGAGCAGTCATGAGATATTAAAATTTCAAGAGGAAGTGTGGGAGCTGCAGTTGAACAGACACAGTTAAGCAGTTAGGAGTGGATTGCTCATGTTTTCCATGAGCATGTACTCTTACGACTTCTGTGTGCAACCTGCATGGCATCCTTTTCTTAGTATTTTCTAGCCTGTATCAGAATCTTACTAATTAAACAGTAAATCTAGTGAAACTGGTGGCATTAAGGTTCAGAGCTGGCAGCAGCCTTGTCCTTATTAAAGTGAGCCCGCTTTCTTGGTAAGCTGAGGAAGAATATTTTGATCAACTTTAAGGTTGATTAACATTTATTTTAACCAAACGATTGTCACTTAAAAACTGCATCCCAAAACATTTCAGCTCAGTAGGTTTTTTACATTTTCTTACATACAGTGAAAAAGAAAAAGGTGAATACCCATTTGACTCTGTATTCATATACACTCTTTTGGGGACTGTCAACAATAATGATCTTTCTATTGTATTGTCTAACCCAGTTTTTAAGTGCAGTTGCTCAACCACTGTAGGAAAATTGCAATCTATGTGGGCATCTTTCAACAGACAAACAGGAGGTAGGGGCAAAATAGGCATTAAATGGTAAATGATGGCATATTTGGAGTGGCCTTTCAGAGGATTGCAGGGTACATAATTGTCAGTCCCTGCGTCAGTCTATGGATTCAGGTATGTATATATACATATACATATATTTAATGCTTGCAGAACTAGGAAAACCCTGCCTGGACTTAAGTGCTTAGTGATATTAAAGAGAAAAAAGCCTGTTACTTTGATGGTTTTTTATTATCATAGTGACTTAGAATACTTGCTTGGCAAGAGTGCCTGGCATCGCTGCTTGGCACACTTAAAACCTCAGACAGCCAAGCTACAAGATTACCTCACGCATATCAAGTGACAGGGAACTTCTGCAGAAAAGAAACAGCCTAGCACAGGGACTGGGATGTGATATGTAACAAAGGTGGTGTTGTCTTCAAGGTGTTTGCTCTAAGCATGTGTCAAGCAAAGCCAGGGAGCAGGAGGCTTTTGAGTTGCTCATCTTTGCCTTTAATGAAGCAGATCAAGTGAGTTTGAGCCAAACCACTTCTTAAGGTTTTCCCTGTTTGAAACAGTGAAATTTCAGCTGAAAGTTCGAGTCTGCTGTTTTACAATACCTGGCAAAGCTGCTTTCATTTTATTCCATTGTTTCTTTTGTCTTGTCTGAGGAAATATCAGAAAGACATACTTTTATTTCATATAGAAAGAACATGATCTTGGGTGCTTTTATAAGGATTAATCATTTGTAGGTTTCTTGAGGTAAGCCTGCAATAATTTGACTTCACTTTACGTTCTCCACCTATTCAGGTAGCTGCATAACTTGAGCATTAGCCACCTGGCTCACTGCATGTAGGAATGTAAGTATTGTGGTTGCGGCAGAGTGTCTGGTAGTCCAACATTTAACATTGTCTTTAATACCATTGTGGTACAGCCAACTCTGGTTTTGTGTAACAGTGAACATAAGCATGTGGTCCTGGACATAAGTAGAGACAGGATCATCATCTTGGAGGCTGACTTACTGCACAGTTTTGTCAGTTTCAGAGAACAGATCCCCTCACTTACACTGGTTTTGGATATTAAGTATATCTTTTGTGTATCCCTGTTGGTCTTCTTGTGGCTTTTGAGATTTTCTACTAATGCTTTTGAGTTTCTTGATGACTGATGGAGAGTGCTATTTGGGTCATGGTGTACCAGGAGCATGGAGCTGGCTGTTGGACTTCCTGCACAGTAGGAGTCAGGCACAATGAACCCTGGACTGTGATGGAGAGATGTTAAACTTGGTCATACAAAAGATAGAACTGACTATGAGTAAGCTGAAATAAAGAATCCTGGTGTTATCTATCCCAAAATATTTCTGTCTTAATGTGAAGGGTGTTTGAGCTTGGGATGAGCTGGTGTGATGGGGCTTTAAGCAGTTGAATTCCTTTGAGGACACAGGAGAAGTACCTGTGCAGAACCTGGCAGAACCTGCTGCTGAGTCATGGCAAGCTGATAGGACATGGTATACCATGACACTGTCTGGGTTTGAGGATGTAGGTGTGTAGTGCTGCTTAGTGGCAGTCTGTCTTCAAACTGATAATCTGGGAAACTAAGTATTTGGTGAGCTGAGAATGGCGCTACTGTATGGTAGGTAGACTTTTGCTTTCCACCTGTGCTGTTGCTTCAGGGGTGTAAGCACTGTTCCCCTTAATATGCTTGAGGCATTTGTGAAGTGCCGGTCTTACTAAAAGTCTTTCTGTCTTAAATGCTTTGTGTAGCAGGCAGAAAATTTTCACCAACAAGTGACTGTCCTAGTTCTTTTATAGTCTCAATTCTTGTTGAGCCAGAAATGTTGTCTTTCTCTTTCAACTCCTGCCTATATCCTAATGAATTTAAAGGGAAGGTGGCTTTGCATATTAAACAACAAGATAACTGATATAATCAGAAAATAATTAATCATAGAACGAGTAGGTTGGAAAAGACCCCCAAGATCATCGAGTCCAACCATTCCCATCAATCAGTAAACCATGCCCCTCAGCAACTCATCCACCTGTCTCTTAAACACCTCTAGGGATGGAGACTCAACCACCTCCCTGGGCAGCCTATTCCAGTGCCCAATGACCCTTTCCGTGAAAATTTTTTGCCGTATGTCCAGCTGAACCTCCCCTGGCAGAGCTTGAGGCCATTAAATGAGAATACATGTAACTGATTTTAAAAATGACTTTTCAGATTACAACCTTTCTTATTAAAAATATCAAATGATAAATTACAGACTTTCTGTAAACAGTTCTGTGTCTGGCTCCTCGGCTGTGCAAAGTGCTTTACTTTGATCAATATTTTGTCCTGGGCTGCTGGTTGTCACTCATATATTACCCTGTGTTTCTTACCTGATTGGTTCAGGTTACCTCATGTCACATGCCTGTGTTTTAACAGTGGCTTTGGAGATCCAGCCTCTCATCATCTTTTTGCCCATGGAGTACACTAAACGAACCAGCATGTTGCATGACTCGTTTGTTTACTCTTTCCGTGTTTACCTTGCATGTGTTCCTACAGGCATGATGCTATATGAAGAAACTGCCGGGGCAAGGCCTTGCCAAACCTGAGCGTTCCCTATGGCTCTGCATCCTGCTGCCACTGAGTATCTGTAATTGAATTGGTTATTCCCTATTTCCATTATTTCAGCAGTTTCAATTTTCACATTTGCTGCTGTGCAGAGTGAGACATTTGATGAATTCATGTGGAGAGATGAAATCTAAGAGTGGGTTTGTGCAGTTCCCTGCCTGCTGCTGAGAAGTACCTGAACTCTCAGGCAGGTGCCTGCTGCGCAGCAGGGCGAAATTACCTTTCTTGTCCCCTTTTGCTGCCATACGCTGTGTGCTTCTCTCTCCAAACACCAGGTAGTTCTTCTGCTGGGTTTTGTGTTCAACTTCCAGCTGAGTCTGTAACTTGGTTGTTACTACCCAGTGGATTTAACAAAGGCAGCTTGATCCTTTCTTTACTTAGCATTTTACTTTTTGGACACATTTTACTCAGACATTCAGTATATTTGTAACAGCAAAGTACGTTTAAATAAAATGGTCTATTCTTGTAAAACTGTTTCAGAACACAATAAAAGCTCCCACACAAACATATAGCGAGTGGAGAAAAAAAGCATGTTTGTTTTCAAGGGAGAGGTTTTCCCAGCTTACTTTGAGGACTGTTGACAGTGGAAGGAGAGGAGAGGAGAGGGAGAGAGAGAGGGAGAGGAGAGAGAAAGATGGTGTAAGGAAGCAACAGAGGTGTGTTTGGGTTTGCAGCTTGGATAAGACTAGAAAGCTGGCAGAAATGAGGTGGTATAAGATTTTCTGGATGTTTTGCTCATAGATAGTCATTTAGTAGGACATGAAGCTGAGGCCCCATTGTACAGTGTCTGAAACACAATAGCTTTATGCTTAATAGTTACGATGGAATATGACCTACATACATAGAATCACAAGAGTGATGAAAATTCATTATAATTACTTAATTCATGCTTGAATAGATGCCAGGCTCTCATTATGAGATGGCTCCAGTCTGCTCATGCCCCAGACATTTGTTGTGATCCTGGCACAGCTGGTTTTGTCGAGGAGAGCCACAGCCCAAAATCCCATTTCTGGGTTCTGTGCAGAGGCTGGAACTGACCCATAGGGTGTACTTCTGAGTTCTGGTACTAGAGGATTTTTTTAAGTTAAAGAGATGCAAAGAGCATCTGAGCATATTGGAGAGAGCAAGAGGAAGCCATTGGTGTTATTGGCAGTATTTGAAATGGCATCAGCAGCTTACAGGAAAAAATAGTTGTTTCCACATAAGACAAGTCACTTCTGAAGTAATTTATTAAGTAAAGGTAAGAGAAAATTCTAAAGCAACACATAGCATTTGAAGCTTTCTAATTGTATACGTTCTTTTTTTCTTTATACTGATCCTCTTCAGTGTCTCTTAACCGTAGCTCATGATGTACTTGCCCTTCAAGGACATTGCAAACTGTTTCTGACTTCGGTGCTATCATTGTTTCACAGTCAGTTCCTTTGAATAGAGTATACCTGAATTGCTTTTGGAGTACACAGCCTGGAGCAGAAGAAGAATATTAATAGAAACAGATTCTCTCTGTTGTTGTATGAAGACAGAAGATAAATCATTTCAGTGTGGCAGGTGGAGGTGTTTCTCAAAGCAATTGTTTACATTTTTTTAAGATTTAACGGGGAATTAAAAAGGTCTGGTAAACCTGGATGGCACAGAGGGTGAGAAGAGTGAGGGTAGGCATTAAATACTATGTTGTTAATTTTCCTCATATGTAAGTTAAAGCAGTACTAACAGTTTCCATCAAACCTTCAGAAAACTGGGAACAAACTTCTATCTCCAACCATCTGCCTTTTAAAACATAGAAACAGAACGATTTCTCATGAGTTTTATTTGACATTAATTTTCCACACCCCTCACTCCCAAGCTATTCTTCTAGTGAAATGGTCTAGGACTGAATTCAGTAAAGACTCTGCCTGATATTTATATGGTGCTGCAAGGAACTCTCATTTGAGCTGGTGAAAAGCAGACAGGATTTAAGTTTTTATCCCCTAAGGAGGGAAAGAGTTTAGAGAGATCCAAGAGTGGTTTGAAGGGAAATACAGGTATTTGAGATAGTCCTAATGTGTGATTGCCAGGGCAGGAAGGGATCTGGGCGTTGCCATTTGGCCCTCACATTGTGGAGAAGCCCCTCCTGTTCCCCCACATTCCCTCAGGAGTTCCTCTCCCATCCTTTCCCATCAAGTAGCTCCTGACTTTTTGCACGTGGGCATTGACTGAGCTGCAGTGTCGCTGGTAGCTCTTTGGTGTGTGTCCTGCCTGAGGAAAAAAGCAGTAGCATGAGAGAGAGGAGCCTCCCTGCTTGCTTATTATCACCATTGCCCTGGATTGACAGGCTTGTTGGTCTGACAACCAGTTTGGTGGTTTCTGTGACACGTGAGGCATGTGATGTGTGGCCGGCATAGTGAATTAGCCTTGTGACATTCAATAGGAGCAAATGC
The DNA here is from genome assembly GCA_013389865.1 of Piaya cayana. Classification (NCBI taxonomy): domain Eukaryota; kingdom Metazoa; phylum Chordata; class Aves; order Cuculiformes; family Coccyzidae; genus Piaya; species Piaya cayana. The sequence goes on from WAAB01000074.1 coordinate 48,908, forward strand.
AGTATGTAATATTCAAGTTTAAAGATACACATGGAAGAAAAGGAAGCAAGACAACTTGTACACTCATTCTCCTCTACTTCCTAACTCTTCTTTCTGCTCCAGGCAGCAGATCAGTTGTGGGGTAGCGATGATGTTTTTGCTCGTTAGCCTCTGTGGGCCTCAAAAGCCTTGCATGTGTGTCAAGAGGAGGAAGGCTCACAGGTTTTCTCAGTGTGTGCTGTTCTGTGCAGGGAGCTTGGGCCATGCTGGGTGCTGTGCTGGGAGTTTGCAGAGACTTCCTCACCACAGATCATAGAATCATAGAATTATAGAAATAACCAGGTTGGAACAGGCCCACCGGATCATTGAGTCCAACTGTTCCCATCAAACACTAAACCATGGCCCTCAGCACCTCATCCACCCGTCCCTTAAACACCTCCAGGGAAGGAGACTCAACCACCTCCCTGGGCAGCCTGTGGCAATGCCCAATGGCCCTTTCTGTGAAAAACTTCCTCCTAATGTCCAGCCTGAACCTCCCCTGGTGGAGCTTGAGGCCATTCCCTCTCGTCCTGTCCCCTGTCACTTGGGAGAAGAGGCCAGCTGCCTCCTCTCCACAACTTCCTTTCAGGTAGTTGTAGAGAGCAATGAGGTCTCCCCTCAGCCTCCTGCCTTACCCCCATCTGGGTGTGCATGGGCTGCCCTGGCCATCAGGGATCCTTTGTTCCATTAAACATGGGCTATTCCACAGACAACTGCACTGACTGCAGTTTATTGGAGTTGTGAATTACTCAAGAAGTTATTAAAAGTATCAGATTTATTTTCATAGCATCATTAATGCCAGAGATCTCAAGCTTTGAAAATTACCATTGCATTCTTGAAATACATAGAGGGGGAAAAAACTTAGATTGAACTAATTATGCCTTTAGAAAGGAATTTTTTTCAGGGTTAAAACCTGATATTTAAAGTATGTTGCTAATCATAGATTCATTAAGGCTGGAGAAGGCCTCTGGGATCAAGTCCAACCATCAGGCCAACACTACCGTGCTTACAAAAGCATGTCCTAGAGTGCCATGTCCATAAGTTTTTTTAACAACTCCAGGGATGGGGACTCCACCACTTCTCTGGGCAGCCTGTTCTAATGCTTCACCACTCTTTCAGTAAAGAAGTTTTTCCTAATGACCAGTCTAGACCTCTTCGAAGCAACAGGCTGTTTCCACTTGTCCTATAACACATATGGCAACGAATTAGTAAGTTATTAAGCCACAAATAAACGAAAGTCTGTTTGTTTTAAAGGTTGGTCATCTGCTCTGCTCTATTTTTGTAACTGGGTCTCAAGCTGTGCAGCCTGCCAAGTCCTTTGCTGATGGGCTGTACTGCACTCGACAGCTCTCTGCCTCAAGTAACTAGTTATCTGTATTAGACACAGCAAAAAAGGAAACATCAGACAAGCGTGGTGGAATTCATGAGGGAGGAACATTCCCAGCACGAAATAAGGTCAGGCACATCACTGCACAGTACCTTCAGTAGTCTTCAAGCAGTTTTTCTGGATGTGTGGGCTCTTTTTTGTGGAGAATAAGGGGAGTGTGCCCCAGAGTTCCCTTGCAGAGGTGGGAATCCTCTTGGGGTTCCTCCCAGCTCAGTCACCTGACTTTCCTTTCTTATAGATGGGGTGGGATTGGGAGTGAGCAGGGTGAGGGAGGGCTTGGTGTTTGCACAGCTCCTCCCCTGATAAAGTCAGAGCATGTCTAGGGTGGCAACTGCAATCGCTTTCTTCTTGTCTTACTTGGAGGTGGCTGGTGCCTGTTTGATGATGGCCAAAACCTGGGTGTCTGGGGCTGTTAACCTGGTCTTGTTCTCCACCTCAGTTGCTTCTATTAGTAAAAAAACTTAAGTTATGTTGTGAACATTAAGATATGAAGTAGTAGTTTTGCTCCAATTTTCATCTTTGTAATTTTTTTTCTTTACTTTGGAAATCGATTGGATATAAGTATCACATTTCACAATCCTTGACGCAGAATTGTGGTTTGATATTGTGGAAAGTCAACAGCTGATTAGCTTGTTAGGTTCTGACAGAAGTTAAATGATTAGTCATCAAAACTGCAGTTTTCTGCAACAAAAGTTTCTAATGTCAAACAGTAGTTTGTCTGGAGTAATAAACATATTCACACAGGCCAGTTCTAGCCTAGTAAGGATGAGCTGAGCTGCCTTCTACAGTGAGTGGAAAGTAACAGTGTTCTCTGAACACCTACATCAGTGCAGAAGTCAACTCCTCTGAACTGAAGGGGCTGCACTGTCTCCATCCTGGGAGCCATCCGTGGATATTAATCACCCTTGCCTAAAGTTAAAATTAATTTTTCAGCCATGTTGCCATCTGATGAAACGTAGCTGCCAAAAAGTTGGTACTATTTTTTTACTCCCTTATCTTTGGCTTTCCAGTTTCTCTTGCATCAGGCAAGAGACAAGTACCTGGCAATTGTCTGAACCATTGGACTGATTTAGTTTGTTGATTCAATAGAAGATTGCCTTTGTTTCTTTGTTGAGGGGAAAGAATTGTGCCTACTGTAGGCTGCCCTGCCTCACCCTGTGGTCATCTGAGCTGGTACCTGGCCAGCAGTGGGAATAGATAGCTGTGGCACTGGAGGAACAGGAGCAGGTTAGGATTGGCCCTTCACTGGTGCTCTGCAGTTAATCCAGAGAAGAAACAGTGAAACATGTGGTCTTTGTAACAGTCTCCCATAATCTGTTTCCTGGGTTACTGAGTGAAGTACAGTCATCTCTTTAGAATCATAGAATCACCAGTTTGGAAGAGACCCACCGGATCATCGAGTCCAACCACTCCTATCAAAGTTTATAGAAGTTTACTTGTCTTTATTAACCTCAAATCTGAAATGGGTATTTTGTGGTAGAACATTGTGGCTGTTAGTTTGTTGTCTGGCAAAGCAGAGAGATGCTTCTTGATGTGTTTGTTGCAGTACTGTGGGTGCTTGATTTCTGCAGTTCTGCATGGATCCACTGCCCATTAATCAGTTTCTATACTGAGATTTTTGACTCATTGATGCATGCCTCTGTCAGGGTTCAAGTAAATTAGTTTTCAGCTCACCAGTTACCTTGGGGTTCATTTCTGTGGGTGTAGCATCAGGGTCTTCCGTGTTGCATGATTTAGAAACATAACATTTCTGCTCCTTCTTTCCCCTGCCTGTACCTGAAGACTGCTGCACTTTAAGTTGTGATACCCTTGCACAGTTTGTTTTTACACAAAATTTAATTTCACTGCTGTAAAAGGTAGCAGTAATTATATTTTATATTGTAGTACTTATCCAAACTCTTTTGCAGAATTCTTCATGCCTCTTAAAGAAATACGTGATGCCTCAAGCAATATTTTTCCGCAGGCTTTGAAGATGAAAACTATATAGTAAGAAATTACAGGGAAATTCAGATTTCTAGTATGTATAAACCCATATTGGAATTTCTTCAGGTACCAGATTTTTAAATCACAGGTGAGTAAACAGGGTGCAGTGGAAATGGTGATTGACTTAGACTCTGTGTTTCCCTTTCCATCTTGACCTTGTACCGTGTCTGAGGAAACTTGTAATAGATGGTGATCTGGGAAGTCACAAGGCTGAGAGCTGAATGTACAGATTGTGTCTAAAAGTGTTACTTTTAGTTTGACATTTTATTGTTACTTCAGTGAACCAGTAAGCTGCTTCTCCTTTGTGCTTCAGTGAATATCATCAGTTGAAATTTACAGTTTTGCCATAGCTGAGCACAAAATTAAATAGGAGAAAAGAATCGATGGTTTAAACTATAGTAGAGACAAAGAATATGTTATATTAGTAACAACTTTTAAGTGTCTATAAGTGATCAACCACAACAATAAGAAGAACTAGAAGTAATTGATTTTTTTTCTGAGGCACCTTTTTGATTTCTTTCCAAGCCATCTGTTTAGAGTGACAGATATTGTTGAGGTTTGCTGTTTATCCTGTTCTGACCAAGAAAAGGCCAATTACATGGCAAGTGCATGCTGTTTTGCTAGCCCTGCTACAAAACATACTTGTTGTGTGTTTCTTTTTCCATTTAGAAGTCTATACTCATAATAAACTTATCTTGCAGTGTTAAACTATTTACCTTAATTGTCTGAGAGCATTTATTGGTTATTAATCTTTTTAATTTATTTGTAGTATTTGCAAAGTTAATGTGAAAAAAAAGAATCAGAGAATCATAGCATGGTTTGGGTTGGAATGGACCTTAAACATCATCTAGTTCCAACTCCCCTTGCCATGAGCCGGGATGCCTTCTTTGAACCACGTTGTTGAAAGCCTCATCTAGCCTGGTCCTGAACACCTCCAGAGATGGAGCATCCATGACTTCTCTGGACAAATTGTTCCAGGGTCTCACCACCCCAATAGTAAAAAATTCTTCCTAGTATCTAATTTAAATCTCCCCTCTTTGAGTTTAAAACTGTTACCCCTCATCCTATTGCTGCACTCCCTGATAAGGAGCTCCTCCCCATCGCCTTCCCTGGAGGTGTTTAAGGCATGAGTAGACGAGGTCCTGAGGGACATGGTTTAGTGTTTGATAGGAATGGTTGGACTCGATGATCCGATGGGTCTCTTCCAACCTGATGATTCTATGATTCTATGATCATTCCTGTATGCCTCCTTTAAGTACTGCAAGGCTGCTACAAGTCTCCCCAGAACCTTCTATTCTCTAGGCTAACACATACTTTCATACTTCCTACACAGTGTATTCTATCAGTTCCTGTTGTGTTGCAGTTTGAAGAGGATAGATTCAAGCTCTCAAGTTTCTTCTTTCAGTTGGAAAAGTGCCTTAAATCACGGATTTGAAGCATAAGATACACTCTGGGAAGTAAACAAGGTCCATTTAGGTTTGTCCATCTGCCAAGTGTTTGCTTCTCCAGGACCTTGCATTTTTTGCTCTGTAGGCCACTAATTGTCATCTGTAAGGTCACTTGCCAAGGTGTTGTGCTTTACCACACTTGATTAAAATTCCTGAACAATCAATTCTGGTAATGTCAAAATAAGCTGTAATTAGATTGCTTCTTATCATGATGTCTTGCTAGCATTGCTCTCTGTCCCCTTGTATCTCCTCTTCCCTACTTGTGTGGTAGGGAACGTTTCTTCATGGACACAATATGAACATAATGATGCCAAGTTTTGCTCGTCTGTTTTCTTTAACACACTACAGTAAAACAACTACTGCAAGTGAAGTAACAATCAGCCATACACTGAACCATACCTTCTGGGTATGGTGGAGCTTATATCAGGTGCTTAGAGGGGTTCCTGCTGAACTTAAAATCAATAATAGTTTCTCAAAACCAGAAGGCTGGAGGATGCTAATACAGTGTGTATAAGATATGACTAGTTGTCAGGATATAGAGGAAATGCGTCCTGAATCTTCACTGCTGTAAAAGATTGCATCACCCAGTGCCTAACAATGAAGACCACTTTCCAAGGTCCTTTGTTAGAGGGGCCCCCTTCCAAAAAGAAAGCAGATCTTGTTCAGCCAGTCCTTTAATGACTATGTCTGTCTCTGTGCATTTGGGGGAAGAAGGAGTCTAATAGCCAGATGAATTTTAACAGAAGATCTTTGTGTAAAATATATGAACGTAAAGAAAGAAATATCTTTTTAATCAATTTTCAAGAAAAATGTGAAGTTACAGAGTAAAAAAAAGAGTACAGCAGTATTTTGTTCTGTATTATGGTTACTTGGTAGCATTTCCATTTTTAAAACCTATTTCTGGTTAAATTTTATTTGAAAGTTTGTTCAGCTGCATATGTAAGACAGCAAGTACACATAGAAAGGCTGAATTATGTGGAATTCTGTTTGCTTTACTTGTTTTCATCATGTGTAGAGATTCTTTGGAGTTGTAAGGAATAAACACTAAGCAGTTTAATATTATTTTGTAGTTCTTTATTTCTCAAGTACCAAAGTAAGATGACATAATCCTGCATTTAAGCAAACTGAATAGAGCTGGTAATTGGAAACTTCAGGATTTAGGATCTGTTCATTGCCCTACAGCACTATCCACTATCAACAAATTAATTTATAATGTATTCTCCTAGCCTGTGATAAATTAATCAGCTGCCAGCACTTGAAAGTTCTGCACACTTGTGGTTTATTCAATTCCATCCTGCTAAAACATGAACCAGGGCTTTAATTGCCTTTCATGAAGATTTCTGCCAATAGGGAAATGGAGCCTCATTCCTTCCTTTGCAACCAGAAACTGCTTACTCTGGTAGCACTGAAGTTTGTATAGACTTTAGATCTACCTTAAACACATTTGGTTTAGTTCTTTTTAATGTCTAAAAGAATTAACGCAGACATCAAGACCACTTTTCTGTCTTTGACACAGAAGTTTGGCTGTCATGCCGTCAGATTTTCTGTACTTGCTAGCAACTGTTAAATATATAATGCTACACCATTTATCTGCCTGCATGTGTGTACAAGTTGTAAATAATTTAATATTTTACTTTTACCACTTGGCCTCTTCACATAACTCTAAAATGAGCAAGATAAAATTCTGCTAAATTATTAATTCACTGGGAAATTGAAACAACTGATACAAGTTAAGCACTGAAAATGGTTCCATTTTTCTCTGTGGGAATCAAAGTAGTGAGCACAGCTGGATAACAGCAAGGGAGCTAAATGGGCAAGGTGATCATAGCATAATTTAGATTGGAAAGGAATTCTTCAGGGTCATCTCACCCAACCACTTGCTCAAAGCCAGTATGCTTATTATAGACACGCTCAATTGAGTTCCAGGATGGAGATGTTCCGGGAATCCCCTGTGTCCTTGGGTACATGGGCAGGGTACATGGGACCTGTTGCCTGCCTGGTAGTGTTTGCTGGCACTGTGCAATGTTAAAAATTGTCCCACTGGTTAAAATCTTTCCAGCAAAGCACACAAATACCATTGTGACAGATCTTATTTCTTGAGCAAAAAATATTCTGCTCACTCCTAGTGTAACTTTAGTAGATAAAAAACCATGGTGACTTTATGAAGGCTTCTAGATCTTACTACTTAAGAGAATCTGGTTTTGTCAATTTTCATGATAGCCAGTTTTTTCTTTTAGTTATTCAGTAGTTTTTGTTTTGTTTTGCCATATCCATATACTATACATTGTAGTAGTTTTACCAAATTGATTTTAAGTGCTTGGAGATAATTAAATGGTTGTATATAGGGAAATATTATAAGATATTATTAGTATCCAGGGCAGCAGGAAAGTCCAGGCATCCAACAGCAAAGCAGAGTGCTTTGCCACTAGGTTGATGCAGAAAAGCTTATGTGGTATAAGTCATAGTTTAATAGAGCGCTATGTAAATTATAATTAAGCCTGTGGTCTGAAAAGTGTCTGGGCTCAGTAACAACCTTTTCCCTGATAGAACTTTGTTTTGATTTGGATTTGTTTGGATTTGGGCGGAGTTGGAAAATTTGAAAATGTTAGTAAATATTGTGCATCTTTAACATCAAGTACAGCATTTGTGCCTTTTCTGTTTCGTTTTCCAACCCGCTTCTGATTCCAAGGATGTATCTGGAAATGCCATATGTACTTTCGATAGGGAAGGTCAATATGAGCGATGCTTTCCAGATGCACTGCCTGTATCTAAATGTGCAAAAAAAAATACCCAATGCAGACCTGTGCAATACTAAGATAGGCACCTGTTGCTATGAGCTCTACACATCACTAATCTGAGCAAGGATTGCTTCTATGACCAGGTGTGTGATTTGTGTTTGATTGCACAATGAAAGAACCAGTTCCCGAGATGAGCCAAAATCTGAGAGGGAGGAAAGGGCTAATGACTGCAACTGACCTTTAGTTGTACAGCTCTGCAGCTGTGGGGATACACGTTTTGTACCCATTGTAGGTTCTGTTTACTTGAGGGAATATGCAGGAAAATATTTTTTACTCAGGTGTAGGTTTTCTTATGTAATGTTCTGACTTTTTCTTTCTTAGTAGCTTCAATAATAGCAATGTTATTTCCTTCAGTATTTTCATGCAGTGAGACTATGTCAAGAAGAACCATAATTTCATCACTGCCTGTTTCTCCTTCATGTATTTAATTTACAAAATCCTCAGTGTCTTTCAACGTGTTTTGATGTCATAATTCATTTGGAGATCATAGCTCCAGTAATGCATTTGCCCACTGTGCCTTTATTGGGTCTCTAAGCATATAACCAGAAAAAGTAATCAGTAGATTTTTAAATTGTGTGAAGATCTCTGCTGAAGAATCCAACAGAGACAAACACAGCTTGCAGTATCCATTTTAGGAAATAATCACTAAACAATATGCCCGACCTGGAAGTCCATTGGTATTTATAATATCAGCAGCTTTCCACATGCCACATTGCATACCGGAGTTATTGACTCCTTCAACCAGCCACATTGTGTTCCTGTTCTGCTTGCCCTATCTGAAACCTATCTGTGTATAATTCACCATGCAGCTGCACAAATGCAAATGCCTGCACCAGGGAAACAAGAGGGGAAGGTTACTGGGAGCAGTACAGATTCGGGTCAAACAAAGTGCCTGCATGATTGTCGCTGTAATCAGCGATGGTGCTTTCTGATAAGTTGCTATAGATGGAATGAGTTCCTCAGCCTTTCTAAGTATTACAGCCATGGTAGCTGCAGAACATAGAGCATTTGCTTTATGTTTTCAGAGGAAAATTGTCTGTTTATTCTTAGTTATCAAAGAGCTTTTCATTTTTAAACTTAAATGAAGACTTGTCCTAGTCTTTTGCAGTTCCAGATGACATAAAGACCCTTGGTCTCTATTTCACTGCATGTTTAGATTTATTTGCTTGAATGTCTTTAATTATGACTGTATAATTAAAATATATATATTTGAACTGACCAGCTGATAAGTAGAATGAAGGAAACCAAGTAGGAATAGAATAAAACTTTAACTGACCAGTAAACTGACTGATTTTTCACCAGTAACTCCCTTCACCCCAGTTCAAGTACATCTGCTTATCTGTACACAGGGGAGATCCCATTGTGCTGGAGGTGTGCATGAGCAATCATTGAAATGAGCAGTTCATATATTCCTTGTTGTCATTAATATTATGAAAATCTCATTCCTTCTCCAAACACTGAAGTGATTCATCACTCTTGAACCCCTGTAGTCATTTCAGAAAGTTGCAGTAGAAAACCTACTCTGCTGCATCCTGATAGTAGCCTGAGAAAAATTGTATTGGGTTCTTGCAGCCCAGGGATTTTTACAGCATTCCTGAAAGATCCCTAAAAGGTATTACTTAAAGCTGCACACCAACTTTGTGAAGCATTAATAGCACTGTTTCTTTTGTGCTGAGTGGATATTGCTGTATAAATTTGTAATCAGTGTAACAGTGCATGCCGAAGAATTTCAAAGCAACTACTCAACTGAAAATGCTTTTTCTTTATTAATGCCCCATTCATGGAAAGACTAAAGAGGGAGGATTGTGAAATGTGGAAAAGAAGGTCTGTCAGGAAAGAGGTGAGAGCTGAGCATAGAATCTCTTAGGCCCAAAGCACGTGGCAACACAGAACATTTTTCAGAGGAAGGAAATTACAGTAGCAGAGACCAAAGGCTCAAAAGGTGCTTCTGGCCTGTGGTAGCAAAGCAAGACAACATCCACTGTTTATGTAGGTGCACAGCAGTCCTTTCCCACTCTATATATTAGATTACTGAGGACATGTGAGTGATACCCAGGGCTCACCAGTGCTGGGAGCTGTCTAGATGTATAGACCCAGCAGCAAGCTATACCATATTCCACACTTTGTTCTTGTCAAAGTTATTTTCCTCAGGAAAAGATCTTCTGAAAATCACCCATCTAATCATAGGTTTTGCAGTTTCCTGAACCTCGGCAAAATCAGCCTTCCTGAACAATTGAGAAATGTGTTCCTAAGCTGTGCAAGAGGTCACTCTGTCTCATGTAGAGAAATGAAAGAAGCGCAGGCTGCATTAGCAAGCTGATCGCTAACCTCAAGTGTGGCAGACCTGGCTAAGGAAGGCAGTGGTGTCTAGCCCTTGTGTAAATGCATACAAACTCCTTTTCCCTCTTTGGCTGCTTCTGCAAGAACTCAGCCTGATGAGGAACTACTGTGCACCTGCTGTAGTTATTAAAAGAGACAATATTTGAACTAGAACTGCCTTTTGAGCATGATTGAAGTATTCCTAAATTCCAGCAGAGGATCTTTCATCATAAAATTTTGGCTTTCTCTTCCCCAGATGATTCGGCAGAAAGCTCTTTTCTGGAAAGCCAGTCAAAGTTGTTGACTGCATGTATTATTCATTTTCATATAGTCATGTGTTTTTATAGATGTGTATATACACATATATACACGCATATTAGATTCAGGTGATTTTTGAACAAAGCTTCCACTAGCATAACTCAAATGTATAAAGGCAACTACTAACCCTTAACTCCTTAGTTTTATTATTATTTATATAGATGTAGCTGGCATGTGATCAGAATGACTGCTGTATCCTGGGATGTATGTGCTGGGAATGGTCAATATGCCTGAAACAGTAGTATCTTTACAGGACATTATCCATAAAACTATTATTTGAGAAACTATTTTAAGCCACTTCTTTTCTCTGCTTTTTCTGCTTTATCTGGTTTACGTCAGCAGCTTCTCCTTGCCATGACTCTGTGGTGTGTAGGCACAGCTGTGCAGTGACATCTAAGGTCTCCCATCATTTCTTTCTCCTCTTGCTGCAAAAATCCCCTCTCTAGAAGTCCACCACTTGCCATGGTCATCTTCCTCCCTTATATTGTATTGTTCCTCCCTTGTATTGTTCACAGCAGCAGCAGTCGGGCACGGAGCTGAGACAGCGCAGTTGAATATATGCCTGTGTCAAGCATAGGATCAAAGTAATTCTCAGGAGCTTCATAATCTGAACAGATTCTCATTCTTCACATGCTTTCACTTCTGACCAAAAAGGTGTGCCTTGTACCTCTGACAAATCTGCTCAATCTCAACCGGTGATTGTCATTTGCCAGGTTGTTTTATGTAATACGATTTTAGTAAATGAGTGAGCTGCTGGTGGTAGTTGCTTGATTAGCCCAAATATCCTGGTAGCCTTTACCCAAAGCTTTGGATTGGCAGCAGGTGCTGATCAGGCTTTTCCTGTGTTCTGCCTCCCCGGTTTTCACCAGTATTAAGTACAGTTTATTCTTCCTAGAACATCTCTGAAGTTCTGAAACTGATTGCTAGTTGCTTTCAACAGTTAAAGAACTTACATGAAAGAACAAACTAGAAGTGCTTCTTGTTAGATGTTAAACCTCACTTTGCTCAGCTAGTCATGACGAGCTGTTCTCCTCTAGTTATTTGTCTGGTCCACTGTGATTTTCTGAGTATTTTCTGTTGCTATTGGTGGAGGAACTTGTTCTTCTGGAGATGGGTCAAATTCATTGCTGACCCCCCGGGAAATTCAGATATGCAGTATGAGATTACTTAAATTAGTGGGACAGATGTTAGGCTTTAAAAGGCTTTTGTTATCTTGACAACTGAATATTAACACTTTCAGAATACTTAAACCCTAATTTTATATCTAGCATAGTTTACTTCTTTCTTATTGTAAAATTAATTTATGAAATGCTGCGTGTTTTAAGATTTGTTTTATACGATAATACTTCAATTTTTTTTCAGAGAGAGATTGCTTTAAAGAAAGACTGGCAGCTGTGGTTCAGCAGCATAACGTGCAAGTATAAATAGAATGCAAGCTCTCCATTTATCTCAGTCCTAATCTTCTTATATTCAACTGATGCTTATTACGATCGTGATTTGTCTCTGAGCAGATACATCCAGTTAGGATTAAGCTTGGACAACTAACCTAATTCGCTCTTGTAACGCAATGCAGGCTTTCTGTGTAGATTTCTCATTAAAACAAATAATTCTTTTATTTTATTATTTCTTTAACTCCTAACCTTTAATATATTAGTATCAAAATATTGAGAAAGTTTATCACTGTCTATGTTTTTGGGAGATATGAGTTTTTTTGTAATAGCTTTTAGGTTTGCCAGGATTTAACTCCATCTCCATTGCTGAGATTTCTCCCCGCTCTGTCTCCTTCTTATATGTCATAATATTTTATTAAATGTAATTTCAGTTCATGGATTTTCTAGATTACACTGTGGAAGCCCTTTCTAAACCCTCTGTTAGATGGAATTTTCTGAGAGGAGCCTAAAAGTAAAATATGAGCGCATTCCTATCCAATTCTAACAAGTCTAAAAATAATATTTGCAACAGATGTACCCTTATCCACACTGAAAAAGGAAGATTAATTCTTTTCTTATCTGTCAGTCTACTTGGCATTGTGGAATAATGATTTATTTCTCAGGTTTTTCAGGCAGGTTTTCACTGAGTATTTTCCCACTGCAAGGATCTTGCAAATTTGTGGATGCAAAAATATCAAGTCCCGTGTTGTTAACATCTCAGCTACACTTGCTTTTGCATTTAAAATCAGCCTCAAGCTGACTCTTTCCTGGTTTTTTTTAGCCTAGTGACTAGCCTCTGGCATGGGTTCTTTTTTGTCAACTTGTTTTTAATTTAAAAAATCAACATAAGCAAAATACCTGCAATAATTCACATTTATGTATGGTTATAAGAAAGCTCAGTACTAAGGATTACAGCAATCAGTGCTCCCTTGTTACAATAAATGGGTGTTCAGGTCTATAAAACAAATTATATTGCAGATTAGAAGTAGCTTGTATGTTATACTTTTAATGTATGCAAAATGATAATTTTGTTCAATAAGGAAGTAGTGTGAGTCCAATTCTGCCTTCTGTTTGTATGACTGTTCTCAACAAAATAAATAGGTGTGCGGAGATAGCTGATGAAGCATTATTTAAACAGAAAAATCTAAACATTTCACTTTTCTTTCCCTTGTTTCATTGCCATTATTATTGCAAATATGCTGATGCTGAAAGATACGCATGGCACTTATATCTTTTTTAAAAGACTTACGAGATTTAGCTTGCATGTACCCTTATACTTGCTCTTTAGAAAATATTTCGAATAACAGTAATTTCTGAGCTTTCCATGTGTGTAATTCCCCATCTAATTTTCATGGTTTTTTATATTTCTCATGTGACATCTCTCTTACGGTCAGTCCTCTGGATTTCCACTGGGGATGTGTTGGCACTTCTGTTTCTGAAGTTTCTCTGCAGAAGGTCCTACCCTCAGGGACTTCAGGGGAAAAGGCAAAAGAAGCAGTAAATACAGATCTCACAGGTGGACTTCAGTGCGTTGTGTGCCAGGCATGAGAGATGCCATATTTTCTTGTCCTTGGGATGCAGTCTTTCCCCTGAATGAGATCTACAACAGAGAGAAATGGTAATACTAGTGGCAGTGGCATTCTAGCAAATATGATGACAAACTTGTTTTGAGGAGTGGAAGAAATACAGGAGAAACTCTAGAACAATGTTGTTTCTGCCGCCACAGCCTCTTGTGCTGTACAGTTAGGAGGGATACATGGCCCTATAGTGTGAACATTTCAGTGCCACATTGAATGTGAGGGTGAAAGGAAGGGCTTATAAGTAATTGCTAGGGTTTGGAGCAAAAATCACAGTAGGATGTTTGAGATGTACTGTAAAGATTGGGCTCCTATACAAACAAAAAGAAGAATGGAAAGATGAGAACACCCGGTAGTGATGAAAGTGACGGCAGCTTAATTTAATGATTCTCAAGAGAACTTGAAATTGTACTCAAATATTGTGATATTCCCCAGACTCAAAATAAGCATAAGAGAGAGAGTATGAACGCAAGTTGGTGTGGCTGCTTTTGTTGTCAATGTGCAATGCTATGCTTGCAGTCAGAAAGAGACCTGGAAATTAAGTGTTGACATTAAGCATGAGGAAAAATCAGGCCTATTTCATTGCCACAATTTTGTTTCCTTCAGGCTGTTCATAGTCATTTAAAGATAATTGTGGACATGTTACCCATTGAATGTTACTGTTTATGTGACATGAAAGGAGAGAGAGATGCAATCTATCTAGTTGGTTTTGCCAACTATCCCTCAAAGAATGTTACTGTCTTTAAACTGCTGTGTAGTCTGACGATGCCATACAAAATAGAGAAGAAATCCTTCTAATAGGAACGTTTGTTATAGTAATGCCAACGGCAAGGGAAAATATTCACATTATTTTCCTGGAGATAGAGGCTGCTGCTGTTTGGAAAGCACTGCGTTACACCATCTGTTTCCTTCTGATTGCGCACCACCATAACCATTGTTGTGATTAATTTTGTTGCTTCTAGGCACAAATTTGAGTGCTCAAAAGAAGATTAAAAGCTTGCTTTGTGGACAGGGATGTAGCTAATGGCTAGCTTTCAGGAGGATTGTGTGTAGTTTACAACTCAAGTCATCAGTCTTCTCTGTGCACTTGATATATGAAGAAAGCAAGGAGAACATCCTTTTGCCTCTTTGTAATACTCCTCTACATAAATTGTTGGTGAGGTGTCTGCCGTGTGCCAGTAGTGTGGAGCCACTAGTGCAGCAGCTCACACAAAACATCACTGGGACAGAGTCACTTCCTTAGCTGATGGCTCATCTATTGGAAGAAGACGTTTAGTTTCATCATCGTTCCGTTTGATTGTCAGACCAGGTGCTTTGGTCATGAGGCTCATGTGTCCCAAAAGCCCCAAACAAGCATCAGCCCACCAGCCAGGAGGAAAGCCCTGATGGATGCCAATCTGCTGTAGGCATCTCCAGGTTGCATTTGGAGCCTCCACCTGGAAACTCAGCAGCAAGGAGCAAATTGCAGTCTTGTGTCTGCAGATATTATGCTTCCACTGTATCTGAGCAGAACCACTGCTTTGTGCCCCCCAGTGATGGGCAGCACAAGAAAATGTGGAATTTTGTCTAATATGGATGCTACGCCTTATTCGAGTTCCTCTTTTGTTTGAACACTGAATATATAGTACAGTGACAGTGTGTAGCACAGTGATTTTCCACCACTAATCTGTTCCCTTCCTTCCTTCTTTATGCTTGGTAGGCCTTTTTTTCCCAGGATGAGCAGCACTGCTGCAGTATGCAGTGGTCCATCTGCTTAGTATAATCAGTTTGGAAAACAAGTGATATTTGTATGACATGCATCAGTTCATATTTATTTTTATACCTTTTGTGATCATCACATTTCAAGATTGTCACATTTGCCTGTGATTTCATGCCACATATTTTCCAGCTAAAACTGTAATGATTCTCCTATCTTAGCAAGGTATATTCAAGCAGGTATTTTGTAATAAGTTAGTTAATATTTACTTCAATGTGACTTAACTAAAGGTTACCTGTTTTAATTTGCTTTCAGTGTATTGATAATTGGTACACCATGTTTCAAAACATGCGTTTCTTCAGTTTGATGTTTATATATTGGGGTTGTGGTGGATCTGCAGCCATACAGGACATAGTTAAACAGAACTGAGAGGAAAATGTTGACTGCCAAGTAAAGCAGCATTATCAATTTCCTCTCTCCTGCACTGAAAGAGACAGGGGAACAGACAGTGTAGGGTTTCCTGATATGTTTTAAGAAAGCGTGGGATTCATTTCCCCGCCCTTCCTTCCTATTAGCTGTTTGTTAACTCCCAGGAAGATTCAGGTTTTTCTTGTAAGACCTCTCTGCTTGCATATTCTGGAAGCAAGTTTTGCCTTTGAGGAACTTGGTCCTCACTTCTATGCAAATTCAGCGGGAGGAAAAGGAGATGGCTTCATGGTGAGGATCTGACTTAGGGAAGCAAACTCAAGAAGAGTTTCTGATTGACAACATTGTACTGACAACAGTGTTTTATTTTAATTTGCTGGTCCCTGAGAAATACAGAATGCTTCATACACAGAAGCAGGTAATGCAGCAAGTGTCAGCGTGATATTTGTGCTCCCCCTGTGTTGAGTTGTGAACTTGTGGGCAGGAACGTGAAGTTATAAGAAAGACTTCAAACTTGCCCTTCTTCAGGAGCAATATTGGATGTCTCACTGCAACAACTGAACATCCCTCACACAAAGGAGAAGGATGTGAAGACGGAGACGATAGTACCAACTACTTGGGATGAACTTTGGATTGCTGTGTGGCGCTGGAGCGCACTAAGAAGCTGGATGCTTTGTGGGGGCTTTTATTCATCAGAAACAGCACAGGGCTGTTAGTTCAGCTACAGTTAATTTGGATGAAGCAGTGAAAACAATCTGGTTTTCACTTTATATGGAAATTTTCATCTGTTAGTCTGACCTGCTTGTGTGAGAAGCTGTGCCTCCTGTACTCACATGCTGCAAGCAGACTGAAAGCTGCGGCAAGATGTCCTGGCTCCTGGGTGCAACATGCTAGGAACGGAGAGGGTCTTGCAACTTTGTGCAGAAACCATCTTGGCATTTGCAATCCATTGAGTACAACTGATTTTTCTTTTTTTCTCTTTGTAGTAAAACCAGGTATTGGTTTCTGAAGAAAAGCATATATGATACTAATAACCAAACTGCATCCATTTCCATCTCTTTAAATCTGTGCCTTCTTAAAATCTTTTTTGGTAGCATTTGAATTTGACAAAGAAATTTTATGTTCCATTGACATTTAAAAACAAAATCAGTGTCTTTCAGTGTGTTAGGACAGTGTAATTCTGGAAAGCCGATTTTTTATTTCTTTTGGTGAATAATTTGGTGAAGATACAAGGATACGCATCGATGTCTCAACGTCGCCTTTTAAGGGAAGGACATGAAAGTCATTTTAGGTTCCTACCAAGATTCCTGCATGGCAGACGGCACTCACGGAATAATCCACGCCAAATATGCTCTGGTGAGGTGAATGTATAGGTGATCCTATAGTGAGATTTATATCTACATAGACTGTGTGCATTTAAGATGAAGCAGCATGTGAAGTGAATATGAGCAGTAAGCAGCCTGGTATCAGCATTACTGCTTTTCTTAATCCTGTTCATTATTGCAGGACCTAGTATTTTTTCTCAAAGCATACTCATATAGTGATCTAGCAACTGTTATAGTTAAAAAACCCCACATCTGTGAATATTAGATATGTCTTATGCATGGGGATTACTTTCTATTACTGGTACTTGCTGGAGAAAAATGTGGCACTTCATTTTTCCTTCCAGTTCCAGGTGCATAAAAATATCTAACAGACATAGATCTGAATGTTTTACATGAGCTCCCACTTCAATACTCTAGAAGAACTTCACTGAATGCTCTGCTCTTTAAAAATATAACTAATTACACACAAAAATATATTTTAACTGCATTTAAAAAAAAGGAAGCCTCTAATCCATAAGTATAATGTACTAAATTTAGTACTTGCCATTTATTCAGTCTCCAAGTCTGTTTCATATGGTATGTAGTGTAATAATATGCTGTTGTGACTGGTCATTATATAATCTTTGTGTTTAGTAAACCTACATTTTGTTACAGCTTTTTTTGTGAAACAGGTTAGCCTTGACTGGCTGAGACAAGCTGGATCAGTTTTTTTCAATAATTAATTAATCTTTTCTTGGTTGTATATGCACAGTGACCTGTTATTATTTAAAAGAGGACTACTTTTTTTGTTTCTTTTAAAATTATTTTGGAGCATATGAAATTGAAATCAACATAAGGTAAGCTGCCTTTATAGGAAAACATAACATTGTCAAGGCCTTTCAATATTCCTTTCTTTAATGTTGACATTTACTCTTAGTAAAAATATAGGAAGACAAAAATGCCTTTCCAGTGGTTTCATTTGCCTTCTTTTGTACTGTCCTCCCTGAGTTTTCTGCCATCTATTTTGTTTCGAATGAAAATTGTAAGGTAACCTTTTTTCATAACTTCTGGAATTTAAAGATTTCACCTTTCCTGACTTAACAGTTCTGGGCATTCATGAAGCCAAGGTGTGGTGCCTTTAGATGTGCTAGCTAATAAATTATCAGGATTTAAAAATGAGTTCCATTCAGCTCGGACTAGAAAAAGTTTTTATGTTAATTGCTGGTAATCACAGTAAAGTAAGGAAAAATTTAGTTGTATTTTAAACTCGTGGGATGCACTCTTACAAACCAAAGCAAAACAAGGCCTCCGTAAATTTCAGACTTACCTTCCTTTAGGATTCAGCCATTGATGGATAGTAATCACACTGCAGCCAAGTAAAGTGCAGACATGAAAGTTACTGCTTTGCACCAATTACTTTATAACATCTGTGTACTTCTGAGTTGCAGGCACCTGCTGGCCATTCATGAATGGATTTGAACTAATTCCACGTATAGGCAAAACCTTGGCTGTGTTGGAGAAAAACTCAAAGTTAATGTATTGAACACATTTTAACATAGTTGTCTTCATTTTAGCCTAATTCCCTTCAAACTCAGATCCTTAACATAAATCTTGTAATGCTATACGATTCTCTCTTTTTACTATATATAGGTATGTACAGTCAGAATACTGTATGTTTCTTTAAGAAGCTGTCTGTCTTCTCTCCCACCCATCTTTATTATTATTCCTGAGATCCTTTTGATTGTGTTGCAGCATTTTCTGTTTGAAGTCTTCAAATATGCAAAATTCTGTTTCCTTTCCTTCCTGTTACCCGCTTTATATTGACAGTAGGAGGGCAATTATATGCTTCTAATGTTAACCTTATATATCCAGTAAGAAATATTCCATTGTTTCATTCAAAGCCATTTTATGGCCTTTTGGACTGATAAGAGTTTTCCCACCTTCCTGGTGGCAGATCTCAATTGCCGTTCAATGTCATTCCAGACCAAATATTAGACAGAAGGTAGATCAAGGGTTTACGATGGTGGGAAGGGAGAAGTACTGCAGCCTGGAACATTTCTATCCCGTAGCTGTGCTGGATAAAATTACAATTTTGGCAAGCATATATTTCCAAAGTAAAAGTGTTTTGAATCCGATGATGTATGCATCTTTCTTCTCCTTGTGACAAAATTAAGCCACTCTGCCCTGTTCTTTCTTTATTAGCATCTCTGGAAACTGCTGAGAGCAGGTTTGCTTGCTGTCACCTCACCCTTTTCTTGCATGTTAGAATCTTTCATATAGAATATAGAAACCTTTACACGAACAATAAATGTTCTATTTCATGTATTGATTTTGCATTACCTTACTTAGCCTAATAAGTGAAACTGGGCTGGCTTCCACATTCTTCATGCTTCATCAAGTCTGTCTCCGTTTTATTTTGATTTTAACAAAGTGGACAGCTGGATCTGTCCTCCTTGACCTAATCCTCATTGCACTGCTCTCTGCAGTTGTCTTTTACCCAGGGCAGGCCGTGTTGTCTTTATCTCCCCACCCTGGTTGAGCCCCAGCTCTGGGGACGGTTGGTCTCTGGAATGCACAGGTTTGGGAACAGGTGCCACGTGCCACCCCTGTGTGTCCAAGCAGGGCCCAGGCTGATACAGCCAAACTTGTATGAGACAGCATCATGCTTTTTGCATCCATCCCTAACCATATAATTTCTGTGTGCATCTGTGTCTCCAACTGCAAGCAGATGGGATGGCAACTGTACAGTTTGTGAAGAATTTCAGCCCTGGAAAGCCATGTCTTCAAGCTCTTCTGTGGGGACACCAGTCTCCCATCAGCAGTGAAGATTTTCCAGGGTGCTGATCTGATGTGGCACTTAGTGTGGGCTTCCTGGCATGGAGCTCAGACCATACTTTGAGATTCTTCCTCTTGTTGCTTTCTGTAAGCAAATAGGAACAGGTCAGCTTGCAATGAGAGCTGTAAAACAAGTTTGGCAAGTGGAGACTCCAGAGACATCTGTCGTCAGTCTGTGCTGTGCTTAGTATGGACAGGGAGTATCTGTGGAGACATCGTGTAGTCTGCATCTCTTCACATTGGATTCAGGTTGGTTTTCTGATCAAGATGACTGAAGCTCTGAGGTGGTTTGCTTTTGTGTATATGCTGTAGGCATGTAATGAATGGATAGATGAGGAGACTGACTGTGTTCCAGGGTCCTCCCAATCCAATGAAGTTCTATAACAAGGTTGATGAGGGAGCCCTGCAATGTAGGCAGCTAATACTAATAGACTTCTGTAGTGAAAGAGTCAGCTGAAGCCTGGTTAACCCACAGGCTGGGTAATCCACCACAAACAGGAAGAGCACTCTTGCATCTTCTCTGTCAGCTGAGGAGGTGGAGCTGTGGTACATTTTCTGCTCAATTTGTATGACTATTTCTGTTGGATATTTGGCATTCTTGGATGGGGAGAGAGTGTTAGCTTATAGGCAGGATAGCAAAATGTGCAGATGCAGGATATGTCAGACTGAATATATGAATGCAGCAGACACACTTAAGTACCTGAAAGCTTTAACATAGCCAAAGCCTGCCTGGAGCCTGTTGTAAACACAGATTTCTGGTCAATGTTTTAAGTCTGCCACTTCAACTCTATTCCTGTTAGTCCCCTTGCTAGATAGGTCCTGGTCTATAAGTCTGTGTTTACTGTTGCTGGTTTCACACCTTTCTTTGTGGGCTTGATAAACATGTTGAAAAGGCATTTATTTGAGATTTGGGTTTCCATCCTTGAGACTTACATTACCTGTCCCACGGGAAATGCCCTTACACTTTCTCCAGCAGAAAGTTGGAGTTGGGTGTGAATCTATAGCAGAGGTGATAAACTGCACCCAAATAGTAAACCTGTGAGTAAGCAATTTAGTTCCAGATAGTGTTGTGAATATCTGAGAGAAGAACAGTTTTGTTTTGCCTTGTTAGAACCTGGCATGAGTGAGAATATGCTTAGGGCTTCAGCTTATAGCTTAGATATACTGTATCAGACACTGGGTATATCAACGGTCTGTAAATATTCAGGGTGGGGAGAACGCTATAATTAAAGAGGTAATTACAAGAACAGTGGCATTACTGGAAGAAAATGTATTTGTAAAGTCATCTTGTGCCACCTGTTGCATTTATGGAGCAAAGTTCAACTAATATGAAAGCTCTTACCTTCTTGGGGTAGTTTGTTCTGAGCAGAGGAAGGGAAAACTGGACATTTATTCTCTGACAATGAACCAGAGAGGAATTTCTGTGGCAGAAATGAAGAGCTATTATTTTTTCTCAGAATGGTGTTCATGGCTGGATTTTGTGGCACAGGGTAAGTTGGCGTAACTTTATAATGCCTCCTAGATCTTGTAAATTTCAACAGTCTGCTAAGTCAGGATTGTGCAGGGTGTGTGGTTTGGGACTGAGTTCTTGGAAGCATTTTGAACTTCATGTTTTATGTGTGCCAAAAAATGTACACATTTCAAGAGTTCTACTGCTAGAAATTTTACTAGCTCAATGATTCTTGAAAATGTGCTCTGTCACAGAATGCACGTTGTTGTAAGAATCCAAATGGTGAGTGGCATTCTTTAGGTTTTATTTGAAATACCCTTTTCAGGTGGAAGTAAAATAATAGATATTTTAGGATCTAAATTTTCAAATAAGGTTTTTATAGAACTAACTTTCCTCTCAGATAGCATCTCCACTCCCAACTTGTTAAATTTAATATCTGCGATATGCTTAAATTAAATGATTTATTGGGTTCAGA
This sequence comes from Piaya cayana, assembly GCA_013389865.1. Taxonomy (NCBI): domain Eukaryota; kingdom Metazoa; phylum Chordata; class Aves; order Cuculiformes; family Coccyzidae; genus Piaya; species Piaya cayana. The sequence goes on from WAAB01000074.1 coordinate 70,372, forward strand.
CAAGTTACTCAGTGGAAAGTGAGCACATCAGCAAAAAGTCACAGCTGTTAGAAAAATTCCCAGGCAGTAAGTCTGACAAAAATTAGCTGTTTCTTCCCTTAGAAGTCAGTTTGAGACCATCACACAATTTTACAGGGCAGTTTCTGCTGATGCAATGTGTTCAGTATATATTTTCTGATGAAAAGATTGTTGCTGTTCAGAGATACCCATTCAGCAACTCTGGAAAATGATATTTTTCCTTCTTCACTTAGGTATATGCATTGCCTTGTCCTATAGAATGGAGGAACCCTATACTCCTTTTTTAACTGCCTTTAAATTTTTTTTTTATTCTTTGTGTTAAAAAGTAAAAGTGAAGGAAATACATGACTTGAGGGGTGTATTTTACCATTTTACCATCACATTAAGTTACACATTGTGATAGAAGGTAGGAATATTTAAAATGGATTATATTATCAGCAGATATTTGAGAGTTGTCCCACATGAAGTCTCTGAAATTGCTCATTATTTCCCATTTCTTATGTTAAGCGTGATTTGAATTGTTTTTAAACAACATAAAATTATAATATTCTAAATTATGGTGTTATAAAAGTTAATGCTTTAAAACTTTTGATGCCTTCCTTGATTTTGGAATAATAGTTATTTCTCCAGCTATGTGCGTTGTAATGAAAGACTATGCAAGCTCTGGGATACTGATGTACAGGCCACCGTTTTTATTCCCCTGGATGATGATTCCTCCAAGAAAACAAGAGCTTTTAAGAATCTTTCAAATTAGAGAAAGAGACACACACACACATACAGAATTAAATGCAATACAAAATGTTGCCTCTAGTATCCTGTTCTAGTAGATCCACTGACTCTGAACTACTTGAGCCTGCTTCCTTGCCCTTCAAACTTCCCCAAACTCTGCCTATGATTTTTAATTTGTCCCCGTTTGCTAAGATTTAAGCTATGAGTCTTTCCACAAGGAACAGACCTTTTCTAAGGGTTATTGTTGTGCTATGTTACAGTCTATATGTATAATGGGAGAAAAAAAAGGTCAAAAATAGTCATGTTACATCAATACCTGTAAAATGAATCCTGAGAAAATAAAATGTGACTGTGCCCACGAGTCTCAAAATGGAGAATAATGACTTTCTAAGCATTCCTTCTATTTTAAAAGCCCATTTAGTTAGAAGCACTACTGTTAATGCCATAGTATCCAGTGAGTTAGTAGAAAGATATATTTTTCCTGCTTACATAGCTGCTGAAGAATATATGCCTTTACAAAGAAAGGATGTTGGAAAAAAAATAATATAGTACTGAAAAAAAGAACTTACAGCTTCCCTGATGAATAAGCAGAGGAACTTTATTTCCATAGTTTAGAGTAAAAATGATTTGCTGCTTTCATAGCATGTTTTTGCTTTTCCATATGGAGAAGTGCCAACAAGAAGTTATTTACTCTCTGGGCAGAACCAGTCCTGGAGCCAGGATGTAACTTTATTTACTCCCATTATCTTGGTCATTGTTTCTTCAAGAAGTTTCCAATCTCAGGTGCTGTTGCAATCTGTTTAGCTGTGCTGAAGTCATGCTTAAAATAAATGGCCTGCACTACTTCCTTTTACTGTGTATGTGTGTAGTGTTTAACAAAATCCCCCGTGATCTTCAAATTAACCTCAAAGGTTAAGCTAACCTGAAAAGGCTGAACATACACGGCCTCATTGTAATGCTCGCTAAATTAAAAGAATCAAAGTGTATTGTAAGATTTCCAGCGCTTCCTGATTGAAGCTAGCACTTGTATTTATTTTTTTTAATCTTATTTCAGAGCAACTACATCTTCTTCCAAAGCAGGAAGCGAAGATTGACACGACTTTTATGTGTTTAATTTCTTGCTTAGTAATTTAAAAAACCTCGAAAGAGATTCTAATTTAGTCAGCGGTTTATCCAACCTCACACAACTTGTTTCTTGTGTTCTGAGTTGACTGTGCCATGAAGCCTTCCCCAGCCTTGTTGCTCAGTGTTTTTTCTGAAAATAATGGACATGAGCTGCTGACAGTCTTAGTTTTCACGTTTACTTATTCTTCTTTAGTATCTGTCAGCAGTCCTTGGTGTCATTGACGGTAAGTTTGTCAACTTGCACACAATTCGAGATGAAGGACTGGGCTGTTTAAGAGGTTCATTATTTCCTTTTGGAGTGAGGCCAAGGAACTAACTGGAGGAACCTACATGAGACCATCTCTTTTTATCCTTTCTTATCCCCAAGTGGAATAGAATGTGAGATTTTTCCACTGCACCGCCCTCAGCATGCAGTGAGTCTCATCCTCATCGTTTAATCAGACTTACATTTATTTCACATTTCAAAGTTTCGAGTCAATTTTGAAACTTCTGTAAAGTACAGGCCAATAAAAAGTGATTCTGGGAGCAAATTGGAAGAGGACCTTGAAGGGCTCAGTGGGAGTAGCTTGCAGTTGTCTTTTAGCAAGGAATTTTGTCCACTTAACAGTCAGCCCCTGGTGGGACAGTTGGGAGAGAATGATCCTGTAATTGCATATGTGAGTATTTAGTCAAAGGTCTGCTTTTAAAAATTGTGACTTGTACAGTTCTGGTGACAATTTCTCATAAAGTTGTCCTAGATTAAAATAACTCCTGTGATTTGTGAATTACCTACAGTAGTCTTAATCTGAATTAGGGCTGTATTCTGAAAATCATTATCAGGTTCAGATGGATATTCTTAACATAGTTACTTAGTTGCATTAGTCATAATTCTCTGAATTATTCCATCTTTTGATATATTTCTCTGAGAAATCACATTAGAAATCTCCACAGTATGTGATGTATTGTTTATCTGACTATATGTCAGAGGACTAGTCAAATAATTTTTTTTTGTGTGTGTCCTTTGGCCTTTAGGGAAGGAGCTACTTGCTTTTCAGGCTTTTATTTGAAGGAAAAATCCAATCTATATTTCCATTCTTTACATCTTCTAGGTGAAGGTCACAGGCTTTCATGAAACACAAGCAACTTGTTACGTGCAGTGAGTCTGTCAAATTAATCTTTAATTCCTAAGTCTTCATATTTAAAAAATAAATGTTTTCTCTGTTTTAGGCAAACAATTGAGTAATTCTTACCATCTTTGGTGGATTCAATAGCTGTATTTGAGAAATGGATAGTATCAACCGGTCAGTTGTTTTTGAAAAGAGCTAGGTTGTGAAATGAATTCAAGACATGCCTCTATCCTTTCACATTAAAGAAGCTTTACATTTTCAATACTGCATGTCATAGCTGGGTTTTTGAAACAGAAACTCAAAACTTCTTGGGAGCCCAGAACCACACAACTCTCCTTCAACTCACTTTTAAACTCTCCAGCTTCTACAATCTAAGCCTCCAGGAATGCCTTCAGACATTTTAACTGAACATGGAGCACACTCTGTCACAATGGCTATCAAAGATTGTTTAAGGACTTCAGGTGCAAGTACAGGTGGTGTCTACTACCTTCTTCACTGCAAACTTTTCTCCTTTGGTTGATAACATTTGACCTTGGTTCCTTCTCTGATGTTTTCTGACTTCCAGCTATTGAAAATTATGTTCTTTGTTGTATTAATAATTTTTGCAGATGTTGTCATGTGGCTTTATAAAGTTACTTTAGGGATAGGTTCCTTGAAAAAAATCAAGCTCTTGAGTTTTTTAAGTGTTTGCTTGTGTAGTTAGAAGTTATTTCAAAGCTGATGAGCAAAATTCTCTGATGTCAGAGAAAGGAAAACATTTTTTCCTATGCCTTGCTTATAGAAATGTGTGACCTTTACTTGGTGCAGATGGACAGTCTCCAAATGCACATGCTGAATAATGATAAAAAGCACTAACTTAATATTTCATGAAAATATACCTCCTTTGGCCAAATTAAGTGTATACATTGCTTGTGATGAAATCTCATAATGCTTTTCAGATAAAACCAGTTCATAGGCAAAGCAGAATGCCCTATGGCAGAAAAAACATCAGAGAAATGAAATATAGATTTAGTGATATTTTAACTCAGGCAGAAAGATGAAATGTGTATTTTATCTTGCCTGAGGGAAGATTGCTGTTTTTTCCTGAGTGTGACTAGAACTTTTAACATTGTCAAATTGGACTCGATCCGGTGGGTCTCTTCCAACCTAGTTATGCTATGATTCCAAAGGGAGTAGTATCTTTTGTAGTTTTGAAGGAGCCGCTTTGGCTTAGGTAACTGGCTGTATGGTGCTCTTTAGCATCACATGAGCTGCTGAGAACTGAAAGACTGGAATGACATAAATGGAAGTCAGGTACACAGCCAAAAATTGGGACCCTCAAAAGCCTTCACTTGGTCCCTTGGTTCCATAGGTATTAGTGCTTTGTGAGTACAATTTTCAGAGTGCTGAATAATATCCCTCGGGGAATGCCAGATTGGCCACATGAAGCTACAGTGAGTCTCTTAAGCAAGAAGATCCTCTTCTTCCCTCCTGTGAGGTGTCCTGATCTGGTTAGTGTGCACCAGACATGAGTAATGTGCTCCTGCACTTCGCAAGAAACCAGCCTCTACTCCCATTTTCACTGAAACAGTTAGAGGGAGTTTGGTGGTGCCCACCATAACGGTATGTCTTAAAAATGTAAAAGCTGTCCTAGTGGTCCCAAACAAAGCCTGTTTCCTTGCCAAAGGAAGGACATTACGTTTCTTACTGTTTTAAACTGTCTAAATACTGATCAGGCCGTATTGCAGAGAACTTCAGCTGTGTTGGAATTATTTCTAATGAAGTTCCAGGTTTTAGGTGTTTGGAGATTCTTTTGAGGATGATACCTTTGGACTCAGGGATTAGCTTTCTCTCTGAAGATGCCTAAGACAGCACTGGGCAGTGAATTCAGTTTACTGCTTAAACAACATTATTTTTGTCTGGGAGTTTGATGATAAAGCTCTCACAGTCGTGAGAGTTATGGATTCTCCACCCAGTATTTTCCACTCTGGCATGCTTCCAGTATGAAAAAAAGAAAAGGTATTCCCAAGTCCATCTTATCAGATGGGTTTTCTGCCATTTACTTAATTTCAGGTCACTTCAGTTTAGCCCCTCTCAGTGTTACAAAGTAACCCAGCATATTTTTCGGGAACAGAGTCATAAACAGTAATAACAACTGTTTTCCACATTACAGTGCTTCCTTCTCTTAGTTATGAAACCCTATTATTATTGTTGTTTACATTTAAACAATGAGAATGATCTGTCCCCTCTCCCCCTGTCCCAGCACACACCAGCCTTGAATCCTCATGCTCCACAGGATTTTTGCAGATGCTCTGCGACACAGTCACGGCTGTACGCTGCAGCCCTGAAGTCTCATCTCCAGACAATGGACTTACTCACTCTTGGATAGTTTAAATTTTTTAAAACAATTTCCTCTATGGGACTGTGTTTATTTCAGAAAGATAAAAACAGGCTTTGCTGTTGGTACCTGCAAACAGCATCAGAGGCTCAGAGGCAGAAGCTTTAGAGCACAACACCAACAGCTAAGCAAGAGAGGGAAAGCAATAAAACAGTAATAGAACAACAGTGAAAATGTAACAAAATAGGCTTTGAGTTACAGTTTGCCAAATTGTGGAGCACACTTGAAATAAACAGATCAACTCCTAAACTCTGCTGTTTCACAGGAGGCAATAACTTCAGTGGAAGCGATGCTGCAGATGCGAGTGAGCTCGTATTAGGTGTGAGTCCATTTTTCAGTGTTGAGGCTTCAGGAGAAACTTCAGTTGCTGGTTTATAGCACCGCACTTGATCTGAAGACCTGCTTGTGGCAGGAGTGTTTACACAAGCTCCCCGCCAGCCAGCTGCTGGTGGCTGCACCTGTGAATCTAAAAATGCCTGCAAATCCTCCCCAGCTGGGCTGGTGACACTGAATACCCATCAGCTGCCAGGAGGTGGCAGATGGATGCATGTTGCTTTTTAGGGGCAAGCTGATAGAACTCCAAGTCTTTTCCTTTCACTCAGGTATAGTGAGAGTTTCTCCCTTCTTACTTGCAGAAGAAAAGATGAACTAAACGCCATGAACTTGTGATGTTTTGCTGCTCGTTTGTGGAGACTCATATACTTACATGCTCTTATTTATTTGTGGCTGAGCTGGTGTTTCCTTCGCTAGCTAATAAAGTAGGGAGATTATAAAGAATATGTGGAATTGTTTTTCCTGCTCTAAGGGATTGCATGCAGCTGACAGAAGGGACTTGAATACACCCTATATGTAAACTGTAGTAAATTCATTCATAATATAGGAAAAGAAATTCCAATGAAGAAGAATCCCTGAGAGCTGCCAGAAAAAACTTCCAGAATCTTAGTATGGAAAAAAATGGAATATATGGGGTCCTCTAACACCTTACTTCCCCAAGTGCTCTGAAGAAGTCTGTACAAGGTATTTCTTAACCAAGAATGACATTTCTTGCTCTGAAGTTTCCTTTCAAAATGTAGTGCAGCAAAGGAGTCCTCATTAAGGAGTAGGAATACTTTTAATGTTACTGCTAGGGAAGGTTTAGGCTGGACATTAGGAAAAAAAAATTTCATGGAAAAGGTCATCGGGCACTGGAACAGGCTGCCCAGGGAAGTGGTGGAGTCACCTTCCCTGGAGTGTTTAAGAGACAGGTGGATGAATTTCTGAGGGGCGTGGTTTAGTGTTTGGTGGGAATGCTTGGACTTGATGATCCGGTGGGTCTCTTCCAACCTGGTGATTCTATGATTCTGTGATTCTTGCTGTTCTCTTTGAATAGTATTTGGTACTTTGCCAATTCTTTGAACTCACTGGGTATCTGTATTTATTATCCTTAGTATTGAGTGCTTGGTGTCCTGAGAAGGTGCATATATGTGTTTGTTGTTGGGTGAACTGCTGTAGCATGGGGATCATAAGAGCAGCAGTCACAAGGTGTTCTGTGTTTGAGTAAGGGGAGATGGGGGCTTTTGGCTGAGTACATAAAATCCCTCCTGTTAAAAAGACATTGTTAAATACTTCAAAGATTGGCTGCAGGATAAGACATTAATTGAAGAGGCCTTATTTGCTGCCACCATGGTGCAGGGAACTACAAAGAGTGCCCTTGCCTTTGATCTGCTTCCCCGTGCTCTTCCTCTTGGTGTGAATACAAGGGTAAGAGCTTAGTTAAAATTGCATTGAACTAATCAAGTGTGCATTTGGTAAAGCAGGAGCTGGTGGAAACTAAATGTGGGTTTTTGGTTTCTTTGCAGAGGCAACAAGAGGAAGAACAGAAAGAATAACTTAGGGTTGTGTGTGGGTTATCTCTTACTCCTGTGAGATTCGTGGACGTTAGTTCAGCTGCTGTGTGTGTCAGAACAAGTGGAATCTGCTCTTTGGCCTTTGATTCATCCTTCTTTACATCTTCATTGTTATGGAATGGAGAATAAACAAACCTGTTTCAAAAGCTTTTGGAGGCTGAAGTATTTCCCCAGAACCGCGAAGTGGGGGACTTGGCAAGTTTTGCTTTCTGTTATTGAGAAGTCCTAATCAGTGGAGACTGGGAGGTGGGATATGATGGGTTGCCAAGTTTATATAGGTCTTTCCTCCTTGTTATCTAAAGGGTTACATAATTACACCTCTGGCATGGCTAGTGCATCTTTTTTTTTTTGTTACTGGGCATCTTGAACTAGTGTGGGGGTTTTTGAGGTGTGCTGAAAAATCCTGCCTTCTGAAGTTAAAGGCTAATGCTAACAAGCCACCCTGGGCAGAGGAGTGGTTTTGTTGTTTGAATCCACAACCCTGCCTAGCTGTCACACCTAGGCCAAAAGTAAATACAGTAACAGGGTACGTAGCAATATTTAATGTGGAAAATGAAAGTAACGCTGCTGTTAAAAAGCTCGGTCTCCATACTCCTATCCTGAACAGGCCAGGGAGCATCCCAGGGAACTGAGAAAGAAGGAAAATGTCTGTTTCTTTAGGTTGATTAAAATCTCAGGGACTGGCTGCTTTTTTAATCAGGTAAGGGTGTAGGCTTCCTGTTTGCTTCCTATAGACTGGAAACAGGACACAGTTACAGCTGCTGTGTATCTTTGCTGCAGTTGTTTATGGATGTTACAACAGCTCTTTGCAGGTTAGATTTTTTTTTTTCCCCCCAGTAGGTGTTTGATTAAAGGGATTGCTATCTTTTAAATTTAATCATACAATAATGTTTCCTCAAAAATCCTGCATCTACAAAGTAAAAAGTTCAAGTGTGATTGTATATCATGTCTTTCCCTAGGCAGTAGACACTGTGACCTTTTTCTTTTCTCCACTGATTAAATTTAACCAAGAATATAGTACAGCTAAGCACAAGGGATAAGGTGGTTTTGGTTTTGTTTCTTTTTTTTTCATTGCAGTGATATTTCCTTTCTTGATCGGAACTGAATTTCTGTCCAGAACCTGAAACAGTTCTCCCGGTTTAGAAGATGCTAGTCTAAGTGCATTTTCTGCTCTTTTTCTTTTTGATCAGTGGAAAATGAGGCTTAGTAATTCATCACTGGTGTTAAGTACATGTCTTTTCTTTAGGGGACTGCTGAACTTGTTCAATTCCAGGACGACAAAAAGTTTGGTGGTGGGAAAAATCAAGATACTATTTTGGGAATCTGTAAGTGGAGAGAATGGTGAGGTTTCAAGATTGCTTGAAGCATTTGCTTCCATTTTCTCTCCTTTTTTTCCCATGACTGGGGGATTTGGTTTGTGTGGCCACAAACAGCTCACTGCAGCATGTGTGACTTGGCCAGAAAACTTCGAAATCATGAGTCAAAACCAAAATTGCCTTGAAAAGTAAAAATCTTTTAAGAAGACAGTGGCATTTTATCCCTATCAGTTATATGGGTTTGACCATTTTCAAGTGTAACCTTGCAATACTATAGCTCAAATTTATGCAGGGTAAGGCTTAAGGCTGATGGCCAGGTCTGGAGGATTTTGTGTATACTTACCAGTCTAAACAGACAGGTACCTGAGATGATCTAATAGCCAGATTATGTGGTTTATTTAATTTTATTTTATTGGGAGCTATGAGTGATCCTCCAGTACTGAACTATCACAACTAACTTGTCCCAAAGTGATTATTTTAGAGATGCAATGGAATTAATGTTTTCAATCTCTTAACTTTATCTCAGATCTAAGGCACGTTCCCTTTCTCTGTCCTGTTTGCTCTTTCAGGATTTAGGGGAATGATGATTTCTGCAAATGTTCTTTTCCTTTCCTTCCTTTGTAATAGTTTTGCAGCCTTTATCTGCATTCATCAGTATTACAGGAGCGTCTGATATTTTTGTTGGAACCAATTTTCCCACAACTTTTGACCTGAAAGTATTTATGCTTCCTGAGTATCTTTTTAATCTTTAAAAAAAACCCTGATTCTGTGTACTTGAAGAGTCACAAAAATGTTTTCTTATTGCTGATAAAGTTTTGCTTTGTATTTTGACTATAAATATAGTTATGATTGTGGCACAACACTTTATTTGTTGTAATGGTCTATATTGGTTTTCCATGCTTTCTGTAGTAATGTTCTTAGCAATACACATTGTTTCAGAATACAAAATATATCTGTTTTTCCTTTCCTGAATTCAGTTCCTGTGCTGCTTTCATCATAAGTTTCTGTTCTTGTTACCGACTGTTGGGTTATCCTTTCTCTTCCACATTCATTTCGTTTTCTTATCTCCTTGCTCCTTTAATCCCCCTGCTGCTATAAAATTGAATCTCATCCTCTTGATTTTCTTGAATTTTAGTCCTACTTTTTATTTAATGTCAGTGGTGATTTGATTTGCACTTTGAATTACAGTTTTCAGTTCTTACCAGACTGCAATCTCTCATCTGCTGAATTTTGAATACTGTTGCAGACAACTTCAGCGTAGAGCCGGGAGTCCTCTTTTCCTTGCCCCAGTGCAGTTTGAGTAACCACATCTCAATTTGGGTACTGCTGTATGGAGTTCTGCTCCTTGTGAATTTAAGGAGATCACATCCATTTCTCTGTTGGCTCTTGTGGATGTGGGCAGACGGAACTGTCACCAAATACTGCAGGATTAAATGTTTTACTACTAAGTCCTATGTGATTAAATTTGACCTGAAGAACAGTCCAAGTTTTTTTTCTCTCTGAAATGAGAAACGTTGGTAAATCCTGCAGTATGGTGAAGGAGAGGTCCTATGATTAAAAGCTTGTGGGAGCTTGTTTAGAAAGGACATGTAAATAGAAAAACATAAATTGATTGAAATTCAGTTCACAAACCACCAAGAAGATACCATTTGGGGATTAGAAATGGAAAGAGGTGTGTGGTAAGTGTCTTCAGTGGCCAAGCTTATGCCATTGTTTTGGGGAGAAACTTTTAAGTGTAGTCAAGAGGTCAGAGATGTGTTGACACTGATGGGGTATTATGCTTCCTTAAATATTACTGATCAGTGCTTTTTATTTTACTGTCTGGATACTGCTGTAAGGGATGTGTAATCCTCAAAGCTTTGAAGTTTATTATTATCTTTCAATGCAAAGTGTACTTTTTAAGATGTAATTCCTCAGTAGCTTTCCTTTTGTTCTTTCCTGGAAATGTATTTTTGAAAGAATGCAGAATTCACCCTATTAATTGGACAACATCTTTCACTTTTAATTGCTCCAGCAACTATTGGTAGTACCAGAATGCTCATTTTCATAGAAATAGTGTCTTACTTTATTGATGGCAGGTTTTATTGTTTCTCTTTGACCATGAGTTTTGATTACTCATGCTTGCTTAAATTTAGTTTTGGATGTGATACAGAGACTTTTCTTAATGACTTAACTACCAAGTTGAAAACTGCCAAAGCAGTTTCAAAATGGGTTAGTTTTGTTGCTATGTGGAGATTTAACAAGCTGCTTTGTATAATGTATTTATACAGATGCACACATGTGCATTTGTGTGTGGATGTATAATGTGCATATAAACCTATTTTCAATGCTTTGTTATCTTTTAATGTAAACCATATAGAATTGGCAGTTTTGAATGCTTGATGACTTAAAAAAGAATGAAACCTCTTTTGCATTCATTCTTTGAAAATAAACATCAAGAAGGGTTAGAAGAAAATGATTAGGGCTTTTAAATAGTCTAGTGTGCTAAACTAGACATCAACAGATGCATCGAATTGTTCAACATCTTCAAAACTCCATCCAAGTATAATTTCTGTGGTAATGTGTGTGAGTTAAATGCATTTTTCTACATCTTTTTAGAAAGAGTACACATTTAGATTATGCTAAATATGGTCCTATAAAGATAGCTTTAGTCATGGCAAATCCACAAAGTGCCAGATAGTTGTAGTGATGAGCTTTTTGCTAAGCACTCCACCCCTGAAGGACAAGTGTATTTAATAAATACACTTTAATGTTGAACTTACCAGACTTTAATGTCCTTTAACCGTGAACACTACCACTTTCATACTGTACATTTCCACAAGCTTTATTAGGCATGCACAGTATCTTGTATATTTGGACCACAGTTATAGCTTCCTTCTCTGGGTATCTTGAAACTAAGATGACACAACCTTTTACCCTCAATTGACTTTAACCTCCTTTAACAGTTTCTCCTACTGTGTTTTCTTACTCTGTTCTGTGGGCTGGAGGATGTCACTCACCGCCCATGCTGAGGTGTCAGGGAGAGCTCATCTTGAATGTGGAGCATGAGTGAAGTTGAAGAGAGTTTCTTTGCATTTATAAATATATACATGTATACCCACACAGATTTCCTCAGAAGGGCTGTTGCTCCTGTGTATTTTAATAGAGCTTAAATTTATTTCTAATTCTTGTTGCTAACATGCATGCCCACATACCACAGTCGTGAAGGGGTTTGCGCTTTGACTCGTTTGTTCTTTCTTGCTGCTGTTCTCTGAAGTGCACAGCAAGGAGACCAATTATTATAGCTGTGGAGCAAATGTTTCCTTTGGGTTCAGACTCCAAAATAGAGTGCTAAAGTGAAAATGCATTTGGTTACTGGCTAGAGCCTTTTTTCTCAGGGTGGTGTTTCATATTCTGCTCCACAGGAGCCTGTAGTGAAATTTTAAGCTTTCTGTGTAGAATGGAACTGCTAGGAAAAAAAAACCCCAACCACTTTTGCCTGAAATACTGTTTAACCAGGTGGCTGTGGCCATTTTCTGCAAACACTCTATGTGGGCTGCTGTCCCTGCAGCACAGTAGGAGCAGGCTGTGAGTCTTCTGTACAGCACAAGCTGAGCCCTCTGTACCATTTCTCGTGTTGTTCAGTCTAAGGACACCCTACTTCCTGAAAGTGGGAGGTGAAGGTGTATCTGCTTGGTTAGTATTGAAGAAATAGTAGGATTGAAACAAACGGTGCTGTATTTGGGGCTCTTACCTATGGTCATTACTAGATTTTGGTCCAGGAAAAACACATGTAACTGTGGATTTAGGAGATTTGAAACCTGAAGGAAACTAAGTGGTTGTCTGGAGGATGGATGTTATATGTATCTGTTGTGGTAGTCCAAGAAATTATGTTATTTTTAAACTAGTACTTAGTCTTCATGTGAATTACTTGCTCCACTGCTTCCTCTGCTCCAAAATCGGAAGGCAGAAGCCTGTTGAGAGTAGATACTACTTTCTTCTCTTTTACATTCATACTTCTTGTTTGGTTGTTTTTTCTTAAGGAAGTAGCCAGCTTTCCAAAATATCATGTTCCTCTGTCTCACTGAAACCATGTGGGTGATGGTGATACACCCTTCTCAGAAAGATATCTCCTCTTTCACTTGCTCATAATCTCTGAAGGAAGATTGCAAAGCTTCTTCTCTCTCTCTCTTTGCATTTTTGGAAAGCTCCTATTTTGGCTTTATCATTGCCTAAAACTTTGGATAACAATAGTTAGATTTTTAGTGTACTGTGGTGCAGGTGAGAGCTTACTATTAAAAGTCATATCTTGTCAGACAAGTATAACGTTGAGGACTCTTACTAGCAAATGTCTGAGACTGGCTTGGTGCTGTTAACAAATATTGGTGTGTATGCTTGCATATGGTGTATCATATGTAGAAGGATTTCTAGCTGTGCTGAAACTCCTCTTTCTGGAGCCGCATTCTAGTGCAAGAGCTAGAAGTAAAGTGCCATAAATTGTGATCTTTGAGGACTATAAGTCAAGATAACAATCTAGGAGTAAGCACCTCCACAGAGCCAGCTAGGTAACAGCCCTGGAAAGGAGGGAGTACGGGCTTACAGCTGAGACAGATCCTGTTTCTGATGTTGCAACAGATGCCGTTACCTGATACAAGGCAGGTCACTTACTCTGTCTCAACTTTCGCATGTGTGAGTATTTACATGATTTGGGGGAACAGTGTGGAGACTCATTCACTAATTTTGAACTCTCTTCAAAATCAAATATGCTAGTAATGACCTTGTAAAATACAGAACAGTTAAGTAAAACACTTCTGCAGAGTTTTTCTTTTAAATCTACCTGTAATTAAAAACATTTGATATTGCTTAGTAAACTCTTGGATTTTAACATAATGCTAAATGTAGGCCCCAAAATGAAATAGCAGAATTTAAAATAAATTACCTTAATTATATTTTTCAGGTCACATTTTCATACCATGCACTGAATAGAACTGCTTATATATGTGGGAGATTTATTATAATACAGCTGACTGGTTTGGGATTATCAACAATTTCTGACCTATGACAGATGAGTGGTGAGATCAAGATGTGGGGCATTTCAGAAAATAAGCTGGTGTGGTCTGTGGGTGACCTGAATTTGTTTGGGCTTGGTTTTCTGGGATTGGTTGAAGGCTGGGAGTGCTGAAGCAGAAACAGAGCTTTTCCTCATCTGCAAATGGGATTTTGTGAACAGATGTAACCATCAGTTCAAGCTTTTTATCTTTACTGGCCTCTTTCCTTGACCCCTCTTGTACGGAAAGGGCTCTTATAACACCATGAAGTGAGAAAAAATAATCTGTCTGTTTTCGTATGGTTGTTGCTGTCAGTCCCACTCATTGCTTCACTCTTTGTATTACTGAGTCTGGATGGCCGGTAACTACTCTCAAGTGTATTGATTACCAGGCAGTCCATTGCTGGACAATTACTTTAAAGGATCAAGTAAAGCAAGACATCTCAGCATTCATGTCTGAAAGATCATATAGAGTATTTTGGTTCTGGTTGATTTTGCAATCTGTTGCCTATTTTTTTGTTTTCTTACAAGTAAGATTTGTATGTATTCTATTAATGACTTTGTAAGTTGAAATACCTTGGTTTGGCAGTTCCTGCTGCTTTGGGTAGGCTCCTTCATAGGGAACAGGTGCTTGATGGATTTACCACCAAGGAAAACATCTCAGTTCGGTTCCTCCAAGGGCATGTGAGCGAGAATTCCCTGGATGCATTTCTGGGTAACTTCCTAACCAAAGGCTCATGGTAGAAGGATAGCTGCCCCTTGGGCAGTTAATTTTCCGATGTGGAGAAGGGGTAAGTAGTAGAATGACGATGGATTTACTGGATCATCATTTGTTAAGACTAGTGCTCTTAAAGGACGGTTCTTGAAAATGCACACTTAGGATTAATTTTTTAATGCATTCTTACTCTGATAATGTTTGAACGCTGCACATGTTCACATTTAAAGGAAACAGCTTGTATCCAATGAATGCCAGTACTTCATGCAGGAAGACAAGAAGTGGTAACCAGCAAGCAATGAGCCCTTATGGGAACCTCTGAGCCTGCTGACAGGCACAGTTGCTCTGCATGTAATTTGAAGAAAGGTATTGTGTCCCTGGTGGCTTGGCTTTGACTGAAAGATGGAGTTTTGTACTCTCATTTTGCACTGAAGACAGACTCGGAGATAAATAGGTCACTGTCTGCGGAACTATTTTGCACTAAATCGATTAGAAGCAGCATGACCTTAAGTCTGATCTCCTTGCTCTACAAAGAAATTGCTGAATTGTGGCTTATTCTGAAGGAAAGCACAGGTGTGTCTAGTTTTTCACATTTTCGTAATGATTTGATTGCAAGTCAGGCAGGAACTCTGTGGGACAGAGGAAAATGTGATGTGTTTTAGGAAAAAGGCAGAAGTTGTGCTCGTTTTGTGTGCATTAATATACATAAAAATAGTTTATTGTTACATGGGGGTGATGTGTTCTGTCCTTGTGTAAATTTGCAGTGTATCCTTTTATTTGCACGTGTATTTCTCAGTACATCAGACCTACCTGCTAAAGCTATTCCAGTATTTTATGCAGAAGGTACTTTCTGTTCAGGATTTGCTCATGCAGCGATTATGGCTATTGGAACCACTGCTAAAGCTTACAAAGAGAAATTGCTGTTGCAGAGAACCGTCCTGCTGTTCCTGAATTACAGTGGATTTTAGTTTTCAGTTCATTGTATTTTATGTAAATATCAGATACATAATTTTGGCATCCCCTAGCTTTTAGTATAGGAGGGTTAATGGAAAATACATTATTTCTTAAATTCCTTCAGTCAAAGCTTTCTATAGGAATCTTGTTTCTGTTAAGATATAATGAAACAGTAGAGATATTATTTGCTGTTAATAGTGCAGCTACAGTCCATTGCAAAACTGAAAGCCTGTTTTGTGGAATAGGGACAAGCAAAAATTGCTTCCTTATTCTGGTGCTTGAATTCACGTTTCCAGTTATGTTTTCTGCTTCTGGTATGCGTGACTGTTGCAGAGGAGGACCAGGGAAAGAGCACAGTGTCGATGGACTGGTGTCTAACCTTCCAATGCTCTTGCTTTTGAAATGTCACTGTTACATTAAACAGGTATGTAAAGGGTGGATCTTTTAACTAAAGGGTGGATCCTTTTACTAATCTTTAATTAGTGTTGCTAATTAAATTATCAGCATGTGAGTCTGAGTGCTCTACTTCTCAGTAGTGCTCTGTGCTGCTAGGGTTAAAACCAAAAGGCATGTTGCTTTGGGAGGAATGAATGAATGAATGAAAGGTTTAAGAAAGGTGACGCTAGCCAGATGGAAAGGGTGGGGGGATTAATCAGTTTCTGTAACTTTTTGGTCTTTATGTGCATCCTCATCCCTGCTGAGAGTGGAGGGATGGGTTTAGGAAATGACTGATTATTGTACAAGGGAAGGGATGTCCGTTTTAAACTTCAAAACCAGAGAGTGTTTTGTGTCAAATCATAATGGGGCATGTGTAGCCACGACAGGACTATCTGTATAAGTTACTACATTTAAAATAGGTGGTTTTAATTTGAATTTGATGACTGAGAAATAATTGAACAGGGATGATTTTGTTAGCAGCTACCAAGGCTTGATTTTCTTCTGTTGACTGCCACCACTTCTTGTGGGCATGTTCAGTGTGCCAGAGATAGCTCCTTTGTAGAGATCTGTTGGAAAGATTTTTTGTTCGAAGTGGGCAGAAAGGTTTGTCTCTTCCCCCAGCAATGTTCTTGCCTCTTCTTCCTGAGCCTGTATGGAGCTGGTTGTGCCTTAGAGTCAGCAAAGTGGGGAGAAGACAAACGAAGGAGAGGTCTCAGATCCCCATCTTTCTATTCTTGACCTTATGAAGATTAGCAAGGAAAATATTAGAGAATTCCTTTGTCAGCCCTCATCAAGGAGGGAGAATAGAGAGCTGGGAAAAAGGATGGACAAACTAAAGAGAGGATGGGCTTGGGATATGGGCACAGGACTAGAGTGTTCTGCTTAAAGACTGTACATGTAGTTGTGAGCAATGCTCACATCTGTTTTCAGCATCCAAATGAGAGTGAAAGCATGTTCTGTCTTGTAGGTATATTGTAAGACTAGAAAGCTTCTGACACAATTTGGGTGTTGCAGTAGCGGGCTGTGGAGCCAGTGCTGCCTGTCTGTGCCATGGATCCCCAGGAGATAGCAGGCTCTCTCCAAGTGCCAGGATCCCACAGAGGACCTTTGGCACAGGTACTCCTAGTTTGCTGTGTAGGTAGGGGAAATGTGGGAAGAATGACTGGAGTCTTGGAAGAGGTGTTACGTGCACTTGAGGGGAATACCCTTAAAATCTGGATGTCTTTGCTTTCTTTGCAATGAGGGTGTACTCCCTTCAGCTGCTGCAGTCAGGCACAGCAAACAGGAGTCACATATTGAGGAGTGAACAGTGCAGTGGATGAATTGCTGTCATTTGCTACACCTTAGTGTTAAATATATGACAAAACCATATCTGAAAGGGGAAGGGACCTACTCCTAGGTGATATTTTTACATCCCACAAAGCTATAAATTGTTGATACAGAACCCTTATCAGAGGTTGTGAACAGTTGTTATGAAACAAATTATTGACTGGATTTTTTTTAGAAAGCAGAGCTACTTCATCATGACTCTGGGCGTTTCCTCTTGCTTTTGGAAAATTGATATACTATGTAATATATGTCTGTTGACACATTTTATTAGCCAGAGGTTCAGCAGATGTGTCAGCATAACCGCACAACTTGGTCTGTATGTGTTCACTTGTTGCAGTGCTATCTTTGTTGGAAATTTTTCTTTCTAGGATTGTGAGGTGGGCTTGAACTTCTCCCCAGGGAATACCTTCATTATTACAAAAACCTTTAGTTAGAAGGGAGCCTGCTTAGTTTGGCCTCTTGCTCCAAGCAAGATTAACTTTAAAGTTGAAGTAAGATTCTTGAAAACCTGTCCGTCTGAATGTTATGTATCTCTGAGGGTGGAGACCACTTAGCCTCGCTGAGCAGCCTGTTCCAGTGCTTGGGCCTTCTCATGGTGAATTTTTTAACTTGCGTTCAGCTGGAATTTCCCATGCTGCAGCATCCGACTGTTGCCTCATACCTTTGCTGTGCAAAAAATCAGTAAGGACCTTTTCTACTTTCTAATAAGTGTTAGTGTCCTTTAAAAACTAAAATAAAGGCTCCAAACTTCTATAGAGAATGTCAGTGGTGTCATTGAAACCTGGCACTTACTGTGACCTAGGGCCATGTTTTCACAAGTAAATCCTCATCTTAACACTACTGATATGACCTTTTTTTTTTGTTGTTCATTTGGTTTTTTGTTTATTTGAAACTCTCTTCAGTCTCAAAGAAGCAGGCTACCTAGTGATGTTAAGTGAGGCTTCAGATGAGAATACCCACCACCAGGCAAGTTCAAGGTCAAAGTATAATTGTTAGCCTCTTCACTGCATAATAATGTATGAGAGATTCTGCTTATTACCCTGGAATGACAGGATGGAGTTTTATATATTTACTTTCTCCAGTGCTCTTATAGGTGCTGTTTCTCAGGCACTTCTCTAAATATCAAATAGATTCTATTTTTTTCCATTTACAGGGCTTTTCTCTTCAAAATGCAGCCCTGATGCATTTATGTATTGTACAGAAGACCCAAATTCTTTGAAAATGGAAGAGCAGTCACTCACAGTGCTTTTTAAAGACTGTGGCTTTTACAAACCGCTGTTCCACAGACCCTGCAGAATTGCAGCAAAGTTTAGCTTCCCTCTACTTAGTCTTGTTTCTGGTTTTATGCTCAGTTAGATCAGAGGAATTGTGATGGTCATCTCATTCAGAGTAAGTGATATATCTACTCACTTCACAGTTTGAACATGGCAGGTTTTTGTTGGTTTTAAGTTCTAAGCAAGAATTTTGTTCTTCACCTGAGATGATTTATGGACCATGGCATATACTTTGCATTTGGCACACACAAAATAGGGAATTATTTTTGTTCTGAAAGCTTAAGTAATTACCCTGCATGTCCAAAATGGTAGATTTTTAAAGAGAATCTTTCCCTTGCCCTTTTTCCAGGGCACCCTGATGAAATCAAAAGAAACTTTATTTGCCTGCTGCTAAACTCTTTTCTGTTCTTCCAGGATACAATAGTTTCACACTGCTAGGAACCTTGCCCCCAAAACAGGTTTTACAAATATTGCCAAAACTGCAGTTTAATTAACTCCTTAATACTGCAAACCACGCGGAGTGTGTAGTATAAAAATATTTCTAAAGTGTTAGATGTACTTAGTCACCAACAAAAAGCAGATTTTGTAAAAAGTGATTATTTTTTAATGGAGAAATATTAGATACAGCCTGAGCAGCAGAAAACTTTCCCCTAGCAAGTGCTCAAATGATAAGAAGTCAGTTGACCCAGATTTGTCTCACTTAGTACTGTAGCATGCAGAGCTCCAAGGAGGAACAAGACAATTAGATTTTGCCAACTGTATTTAATAAGATTTAATGCTCTGAGAAAATTATTGTGGGATCTTTGCTTTCTAAGTGCTAAGGCCTTGCAAAGGAGGGGAATTCTTACAAATAGAGAAAATAGAAAAATCAACTCTGAATAGAAGAGCTACATGCAGCTTACAGGACTCATCTTCAGCATGTCTTGAAAACTAATGATGCGCTCGCACAGCTTAAACGCATACACTAAAGGTTCCTAGCAGAGTGAAACTATTGTATCCTGCAAGAACAGAAAAGAGTTTAGCAACAGCCAAATGAAATTTATTTGGATTTTTTAAGGATGTCCTGGGAAGAGGATAAGAGGAATACTACTGGTGCAATAGTAAGAGCTTGTCATAGGTACCAGGTGAATTTTTGCTTTTAGCTGGTAAGTCCATGGGATGGTATTGCTGCCCTTTATCTCAGAGTCCTCTTAATAGCTGACAAGAAGTTAAGTTATAATATGGCTGTGTGGCATTATTCAAAGTTCCCCTCCCTTCTCAGTTTGGGAAGGAAGTAATTGTCATGACTTGATATAGCATGAAGAGCATCTCCTTTCTCACCAAAGCAGATGAGGTGCGCTTGAATACTGTATGGAGCAAAAGAAGGGCAAAACAGATCATATGCTATAACTATTAACACTTTCATATTTCTTGCAATAAGTGAAACAGGAGTTTCTTCAAAGGAAAAAAAAAAGTCTTGTGTTGATCCCTAGATTACCCTCCTAATTATTATGTAGTTTTCTTCTAGTTACAGGTCAGCTAGTATTTGAATACTCTAGTAAGCCATTTCCAAACATAATGCTGCTCCCAAAGAAGCTGCGGGACTGCAGACTGTGTGTCATGAAGGCATGAGTGATGAAGCACAGGAGGAAGATGATGTAGTCTTTAGTACTCATTATCCTATGATTACATCTGCTATACAGAAAGACAAGAGGATTCTATTTCCTCTGACGTTTGCACTTTGAGGTGATGTTATTTAGGCAAACTAAGACTGAGGACTTTATTGCCTTTTGAAAAAGTGGAGGTGGAAAAAAGAAGAGAACAAAGACAAATAAGTCTTTCATCATGCGTAATAAATGGAGAAATGAAAAAAATTTAGAGAAGAGTTTGAAAGAAACAAAAATCTTGGTTGGCTGTTGAAGTATGCTTTTGAGCAGCTATTTCATAATTTGACTCAAGAACTCTTGTCCTTTGGTGCCAGCCCAGCAGTACTGCATTTGCTGTACACCTCAAAAGTTTGTTATTGGTTTGGTTGGTTTTTTCTAAAAAAGAAGTGTCGGTGATTAATGAAACCAAAACATCTTCTTGTAGTTTTGTTGATAGTTAAAAAAAGAAACAGATGGACTTTGATTTTTCTGAATTGTGATTACAGGAAGCAGGAATTACTTAGATAAAGGAGGTGGTTCAAGAAGCATCTGTATAATACAACGGGGTTTTGTATTTCACACATCAAGTTCCCATCCCTTGTATCTAAATGCTGGAATTGCAGCATATCAGTATTAATTTGTGTCTCTTCTACGTAGCAGTGGTGTTCTTCAGATGGGATTAAAGAAGCAGAGTTATCAAGTTTTAATTTCAGTGGAGTAAATTAAATTTTACTAAAACTGATGGATTATGAGAAGTCCAGCAGAAATATCACTGACTCTGTGAAAGATCTGAAGGGTCAGGGCTTCTCATGCATGTGTCATTAAGAACACCACTCAAAACAATAAGTGCCTCTGTGCATGGGCTTATAATAGAGGCAGCATCACTTCTAAGGTTTTAGATTTTCTTTGGCAGTACTGCTTCCAAATTTTGACTCAACTAGATCCTTACTTAACATTAGAAATGTATGGGATTCCAGCCTAGCCTGTTGTAGCAATGGATTACACAGATGTGCTATTCTATGTATATATATTGTGGCAATAGGCTATGCAGTTCTAGAAAATGAACTTATAGTAATGCCACAGAAGAGGAGCTAATACAAAACCTGAAAATCAAAAATACCTCAACTTGAGCATCTCTTTTATGCGCCAGGGCTCTTGATAGGAAACTGTTTTCTGACTAGAAGAGGAAGTGGGAGATGTAGCCTGGCTGTAGACTGTAAAACTTTTACCGGTAAAATTCTTGCATCTATCATTTGAAATATTTTTTTTGTCAACCAAGTGCCATACAAAGCTGCATGGAGTGCTGGGTTGCTTTATTTCTGTTTGTGCTAGCAATTGGGATCCTAGTAGAGGTGAAGAATTCATAAGCATTTTTCCTGTTTGCTTGGGATATTTTAGTTCACCAGAAATTAACAAGTTGCAAGAGCGGTGTTTTACCCAGGTGATGATTTTCTTCCAAACTACATTTCAGCAAAGAGCTGCCATTTGTGTGATATGTCCACAGGTTTAATCACTCCATTTTCCTGGGCCTTTGTTTTGATTGCAGTGTAGTGAAATGAAATAGAAATAGGAATAGAAATACTTCTCAAAGGTATTTTGAACTGGTGAGATTATAATACTTAGTTTACGAACACTTGCATGAACTGCTGTCGTCAGCTATTTGTTGTTACAAATAGCAGGCTGGACCCAAGCCGCTCAGTCTAAAGCCGTTGTGCCTGAGGACACCTAACCCAGAGTTTTCAGGCATTGTCACAGTTCAGCAGCGATTTTTAAAATTCAGTTTTAAAGCTGGAGACGTCTCCTGGCATCCTGGCTGGCTAATTAGTTTCATGTGGCTTAGCGTAGAAAAGAGCTGTCTTCACCAGCTCTGCTGCTCTGGCCCTGCCTCCTTTGGGGACCATACAAAGAAGATGACTGTTAGCGATGGTGGTCGGAGGGTGAAGATGAAGAGGGAAGAATGAGGAAATGAAAGGTTTGCCTTGGGGCTGAGAGATTAAGGGACTGCTCTGAAAGTCATTATCTTACATTTATAGTTACCAGATGGCAGAGTGCTTTAATGAAGAGGTTTCTCCCAAATGAAGACCCTCTTCATAAAAGGCATTCAACTCCTCGGGTGGATAGGCTGTTCTATTGGAGACGCAAACCAGAACTACTTCAGCAAAGGGGCATTATTTCTACAGTTTAAGCCATGAATCTCATAGAGAAGCTGTAGACACTTTCTGGAAAATCTTGATGACTCAGCTTGAGAGATGAGGAGGAATAATTCTTTGTAGTTTGCTTTATGATGTACTGGAATCGCTGCTGAAAGGTATAATTATGTCCATGTATGTACAAACAGGTTAGCTTTCAAGTTGGTATACAGTAAAGGCCATAAGGTTTCATATAGAACTACTCAAAAGGTGGTGTAATTCCATCTGGCTCAGTAGGAACTGTATTAAACCCATTACAAAAAGCTCATGAGTTCTGTCTGAACATTTTCTTCTGTGTACTGTAGGTATGGTCTGTACAGACTCATTTCCAGCATTGTCTTCTATGACAAAGATTTTGCTTTAACATGTCAGGCAAACTCTGAATGACAATGAGTTTCAGTTTGATCGGAAAGAAAGAGGAGCCTTTTACCAATAAGTGAAAATCTTGACTTGAGTGACATTGATCATTTTCTCAGATCCAGTTTTCTCCAAGGCTTAATGGCACCAGGTAATTCAAGCAAAAGTTCTTTGTGCCCTTGTGCTTAAATCTGTCATTCTGATTAATTTAAAATGCAGTCAGGTGCCTTTGATGGGTCAGGGTCAGGCCTCTAAGCCATCTTCCTCCATCATAGTGACAGCACTATCAAAGCAAGATTTAAAATTGAATTAAAAGATTATATATCTGCAATACTGTGGTTTGCATTCTTAGAGAGAAAGGTGGTGTTTTTTTTAATGAGAACTGAATTTTTAACTGATTCCTTTACGTGAGCAGGATTTTTAAAGTATTTCCATTTGCTGGCTTAGGAAAAAAAATATCTTTGTGTGTTCCCAGCTATTATGTGTGCTGAGTTTTAAAAAATAATGATTAAAAAAAAGTAATAACTTTACAGAACCTTACTTTACTGTTTATTAGCACCCTCAATACCAGCTGCACTATAAATTCCAAGGTCTTTATTTTAAGCAGGTTACTCTGGAAAACTCTTTAAATTAGTTCTTCAGGAAAGACTGGATATTATAACGTGTTTTGGTGTGAGTGTTTCTTTTCAGCCATGAGTTGTAGATAACAGTGAAATAGACAAATTCGTAGGATCTGTTTCAAAAATATTATGTAAATCAGTCAAGATAGAATAGAGAAAATCATGGGCTGTGTAAATCTTATCCATTTATATGGAAGTAGAGTTCAAGCCTATAAAAACTCCTTAGACAACAGTGAACAGGTTTTCAGTAATCCTGTGGTTTAATGTGCATTTAATTAGCTTTACTAAAATGGAAAGTGTTTATAGAGACTGTAGCAGGTGGCAGGTTCTCTGTTTAAAGAATATTTCCAATAAATTATTTTCCCCGAAGTCCATGAGTGTAAGGAGTGTGTACCCTCATAGTCTGTTTAGCATGTGTGTCTTTTCTTACCTTCTCCCCTGAAGGAAATGGTATATTTCAAGTCACAATGGACAAACTTAAAGTGAAATCAGGTTAGTCCCAGACAAGCTGTGATAGGACTCTTTTCTAGAGGGGTGTTTACTATAAAGGAAATTATGCAGAGCAATGCATTTTTACAATTGTGCCTTTGAAAGGAGGCGCAGGGTATTAGGGATGGATTTATGGCTTAATCTGTGAGCTGTGATACTGAGTTCAGGTGTACCCTGTTAAGCTGCTAGATGCAAACTGTGTCAGCAGTTCCAACAGTTGCATTTTCTCATGTTATTTTGTGCTGCTATTTGTTACCTCAGCTGTTTCAAATTATTCAAAATCAGCTCTGGTCTTAAGGCATCTTCGGCTTCCCGAAGAGTGCCAGATCAGCATGATGAGAATGGAGCTGTACCTTGGTGGGAAGAGAATGCAGTAGGATGAGCTTCAGGAGGTGTTCTGTCTGTGAACAGGTACAGTGTGTTGCTCCTGCAGTTGCAAACACACTGGCTTTTAAATTTGAGTTAAAACTGAGTTTAAACTCAGGGCGAGGAAATGCTGTCTTTTCAGTGGAACAATATTTGCCCTATGCTTTTTGCAAAAGCTGCAGTTCCTATGAGAGAGACCACTGGGGCAATTGAATCCAGGCTTGCATCTTTACCTGGCACAAGTCAGGATGACAATGGGATTGATCACATGGATATGTTATGATTACTATTTTCTTATGTATCTGGGAAATATAAATTAAAAAGTTTCCTTGACTTACAATCATCTTGATTTCTTGAATGGTGCGTGTCAAGTATTTACATATATATGCAAAACATGCCTATTTTATTACACGCTTATGCTGCAGTAATGGAAACTGTTTCTGCCTGTGACTGTAGGCAGTATGATGTACTACAGAATGATTACTTTCTTTTCCCTTTTCTCATCTCCTACCAAAAAATTAGGCGTTGAACCTGTTAGTAGGTTATATTAAGGTAAATGGGTCTGCCTGCAGGCATTGGTTTGCAGAATCAGAGGTGTTTGCTATAGTTTCTTAAACACTGCTGCTGGAGGGCTGCTTGTATTACAAAAACACTGATGGTAAAAAAAAAATAAATCTAAAATCCTTTCTCTGTTGGATAAGGTCCCCTCTTCTAGAAGTGACTTGGCCATCTGAGACTGGACTTCTGAAAGATCTGTGTTCAGTCTTCTGCTAAAAACATTGAGAAGATGACATAACCGAAGGTCTGGGTGAAATATGACTTCACAGTTAAATGTATCCACTTGTGGATTTGACAGGGTGGTATGCAGAGGTCTTCTGATGAAGCAGCAGTTCACAGGATGCAGGAAAATAGCTCTGATCTGTGTGACCTTGAAAAGTGGTCATGGGTCTTCCTCTGCCAGACAGAAAAGAGAACAGAGAAGTTCTGTTTCCCACTATAAGTTGTTGCTTATCAGGAAGAAGTAACTGTAAGTGGGATTTTTTTGCTGTTCTCAAGTAATTGCTGGTTTTGGAATTTTACACACATGAGAATCACTTTTTATAAGCGAGCAGCTTTCCCCTCAAGATCAAGCATGGGAAAGATCTCAGTAATAGCAAGTCCCTTCCTTTAGGGCCAGAACTCTGCTGCTGTTCAATTATCATGTATTTGAAGGCAGATGAAATTTATCCTTACATAACTTAGATTTTTTTAATTATTCTGTGGATGTTTGCAGTTCTGTGTGTCAGATTTGAGTCTGTCTTAATGGCATTTCAGTGTGCGTTAAACCTCAAACTTCTTTATACAATACCTGACTAAAAAAATATTCAAAATGAAACTGTTAGGTTATCACTTCACTGCTTTTCAGTGATACAAAAAAAGTGGAATGGTTTATTTTTAGAAATTGCAAAAGAGTAAAACTTTCTGTATCCTTGTGAAGAAAAAAAAAAGAGAGAGATCATAGTTAAATGAACAAAGCAACTCTGTCGTGCAGTCTTTGTCATTGTCATAGAAGCTTGGGTCACTGCTTGACCTCTGGTAATATGTGGGAAGCATCTCTGCTCAAACATGGTGGCAGAAAATGAAGACTTGGGAGAGTACATTCTGCTTTGTATTTAAGCTGAAGTGGAAGGGCTGAGATAAAATGCTAAGCAATACTTCTTGCAACTGAAGTATGAATATGCATGTTCAATGCAAGGATGTCCTTCCAACCCTCTTCTACCTACCTGATTGAAGGCTGTTTTCTTGGGGTATTTGAACATGTGACAGCTAGCTAGAGGGACCATAAGTCTTGTCCTTTTTGTGTGAGTTGAGAATGATTTAATAAAAATTGTATTTGATATGTAAAAACCCCACTGTTTAACATTATTCCTGAGGAATATTAGCTCTACAGTGTTTGATTTAGTGACATCTCATAGTGCTTCTGAATGTCAGCAAATCCACATTACTCTTTTATCAATATGCTGTTCAAAGAAAAGTTTGCCCTTGGCAGGTGCTTGAAAGACTCTAGACTTTGAAGCATATTTTTCACAACATGCGTAGTTTTCTGGGTGTTTGTGTTGTAGGTGTGATATATTTTTTATGCCTATTCTGAAATTTTACATAAAATGACTTTGCAATGCAATTTTTTTTTCTTCACAGATGAAATCATGCATCAGGATATTGTTCCCCTCTATGCTGCAGATATTCAAGATCAATTAAAGAAACAGTTTGCTTACTTGTCAGGTAAGACTCTGGTGTTCCCTTCTACAAACATTGCTCAGGTGTATGATTGGGCCTGTTGTGCTTTCATAGTCTTTGAGGTCTCATATAGGAGAAACTTATAAAATAAGCAAGTCAAAATACAGATTACGAAGACTTGTTAGTCAAGGATTTATGAAAATAAGTTTGTGTTTATAGTTCATTTTCCTGTATTTAGGATAATGGGATGGAATTGAGGGCAGAATAAACGAGTAAATGGGGGGAAATATAATACGTAAGGAAGGTGTGATAGGCCTGGTCCAAGAACATGTAGTCAGTGCTAAGAGAGCTGTGGGTCTTTACCCTGAGCTCCCTCGTGCTTGGACCTGAGACAGGGCTCAAGCACTGACCTAGAGCTCTGAGCTGACTGAGCCCTCACTGAGAACTGGAGAGTGTGGTGTGGATCCACCGGTGGTTGCTGTGGTTTTGCAGTCCTTGGACCACAGGCTATACTGCCACTGGCTCTGCTGTCAGGTTGGATGCTGAAGGCCAAAGTAACTCCTTGGACTT
Source organism: Piaya cayana (assembly GCA_013389865.1). NCBI lineage: Eukaryota > Metazoa > Chordata > Aves > Cuculiformes > Coccyzidae > Piaya > Piaya cayana. The sequence continues at coordinate 97,098 of WAAB01000074.1, forward strand.
GACCAAAGTAGTGTCTGAGTGAGCACTGCAGCACCACATTTCCCACAGCCCTAGTGTGAGGGGTCAGGCATGTGTTAACACCAAGTTCTGGACAGGGATTTTGGCTTGGTATCACCGCTACCACACAGAGTAGAGTGTCTTTGCCCCCTGGATAACCTGTGCCTGGTAGGTGATGTGGGCCTGTGTTGATGGGCCATGCAGGTATCAGTTGCTAGGTTCAGTCCATCTCAATGCTGGCTGCTGATGAGTAAGAGATAGTGCCTTTGCTCACTGACCAGGCTGAGTCATAGGTAACCAATAAGTTTCTGAGTTTGTTTTCCTACCCTCTTGCCTGTAAAGCTCTTGCAGGTGTGCAGCAGTGGCCTTACTGAAGTTGCTGCCCTGCCCTGCCTTGCCCTCCTGACAATACCTAGAGAGGAAGAGCATCAGTAGCTTTGCAGATCTGTCCTGCCTCCTTCAGCATAGAGGAGATTTACCTCTTGAGACTGAAGTTGGGCTTTATAACACCTCCCTCTTTCTTTGAATGCCTCCTGGCATTGGATCAAGAGACACAGGAGAGTGAAGCAATGCACTGGTTTACTTGGCAAGAGATCATTAAATCTTGTTGTACTTGATATTAACCATTAATTATGATTTATCCTTTCCAACTACCTAAGCTATGTGTGGTTCTCCAATAGTGGCTTTTTTTTAAATCTGGGGTGGTGGTAGCACTTGGAAATCTTATTTCATTTATTAAGTTGGCTGTTCATGCTCCATTTGAGGTGATGGTGTTTAAGCTATAGTTCTGTTCTAGCAGTTTATTTTTTTGACTTTCCAAGCCCTTCCTTCTTATCCAGGGGCAGAGAACGGCTCATAATAGTGTTATGCAAGAATCAGACTATGTAGGAAACTGAAAGTAAGGTTTACATTTTGCCCCTCTGAAGTGAGGAGGGAAAACTGGTGACAACAGTAGATAAATAAAATGTCATTGAGTCCAACTGGAGATTATTCATATCTTAAGACTGTTTGAGTTCACACAGTCACAAGCGCCTTCAGCACTCATTATGTCCACTGTGCAGTGGAGCTTAGTAAGAGAAGCCATTCCTTATTCTGTTTTCTTCTATTTGTTCACTCTAGTGTCTATTAGAATTCTGTTTTCTTTGCCTGAAATAGTAGGACAGCTGCATTACTGTGGTCTGTGACTATATTCTCTGTTGTATTTTATTATTATAGGGCAATTTAACCGTTAGACATTTCACTTCACTTTGGACTTCAATTCTTTTATCCTAATATTCTCCTGCAAGCCACTGACAGTTAATTTTCTGTGTTGTACCAAATAATGATGTTACAGGTTCTGTGAACAAAGGAACAGAGCTAATATTTTGATACTCTATGTAGAATTTGTTTGTTCTTGCAGTTGCACTTACAAATGGCTTTGCTGAAATGTCACTTTAGACATTCACAGTGTGTGTGAAGGGGACTTTTTTTGCTTTATTACTAAGTTGCCTTGGAAATAGAATCTTAGGACATGGCACATGACTCTTTAAAATTGAACTCCATAGCTTGTGAATACTTTCAGTAGATTACACAATTCACCATACCTGCAAAGATGCAATATCTTAGATACATTTCAAGTTTGTAGTTTGGGGCTTTTTAAGAGTAATGTGACATATACTTAAGAATGGCTCTAATTTCTCTAATAGGATGTATCTAGGTCTCATGGGATGCTTGTTTGAATAGTGAATTAAGCTTAGCCTGCTTCTATAGCTAGAGACTGTAGCTCTTCCCAAACTACTTTCTGTGTTTTAGTCTAAATTGGGGTCACTTCTTTCTCTTGGTCTCTTCCTCTGCAGGTACAAACTAATTCATGTCCCTCATTCTGTTAGATTATAGTGGAAAGGCTACAGGGACAGTCACTTTGGGCTTGAAAGAAAGCAAAATAAAGCAAAAACTTACATTAATGCTTCAGTTTGGTGGTAAATAGTGCAAAGTGCAACTAGATTAAAGTGCCAGCTACTCTGACAGATGTTGAAGGCTCTTGCTCAGCAGTGAGCACGCGGTTGTGTGTTCAGCTTAAGTCTAATACAGGGACAAACTGTGGATGAGGTTTTTGACCTGTCATTCATATAGCAAGTTTTTAAACCCCAAAGTTAATATTTTACTTCAACGCCTGTTTACTTTTTATTGTGGAGGGTTTTTTTTTTTTCCTGTTGCTAGGCTGCATTAAAGGTTCTCTCTGCATGTTTCACTCTTTTACCTGTCTTTTCTTGCTTTAGTTGGTATCTCTGCAACCACTTTTTTTACTCTGCATGGTAAAGAACCTTACTTTTTTTGTTGTTGTTGTTGTTCCTTTTTATCCTCATGAAAGACATTGGAAACTCCATTTTAAAGTCTCTGGAAAATGTATTTTCTTTTTTCTTTCCTTGATTGGAAGGTCCCTGTGTGACTTTTAATCCAGCTTTGCATACAGCAATGGCAGATGGTTTCAGGTGTGTTAAAATAAATGTAGATGTAAAACTGTGCAGACAGGTGTGTGTGTTTATATGCATCTTAAGTCTTAAAAGCTGTGTGATGTGCAAATAAGCTTCTTGCCCACCATAAATACTGAGCCAATTATTTCAACTCAGTTTCCTTTGAATGCCTCTTTATGCATTGAACAACTTCAAACAAAATATTTCCATTACAGTTCATGCTACTTGCATTTTACCTATCCACTCAGAGTTGGTTTTCCTGCACTTTAAATTAGCATTGATAGTAACTTTAAAAATACTTACATCTTTGGCCCTTTAAATTATAGTTCTAAAGTGTAAGCTTCTCTTTGCTCTCTGTAACTTTATTTCCTTGGCTGTGCTCTTGCTCTCCTCTGTGGAAATGACCTGAAATACATCACTGGTTAAACTGTTCTCTTTGAAGTATCCACAGATCCTGAGTTTGTTTCTAAAATTGTGCTTGAGAGCTTCTGAGTGGTTCCTGTACCTGCATCAGTTAGGCTTAGCTGTTGGTTTATATTCACTGTGCTACACCCACAGTTTGTAGAACTGTTTTTATTTTTCAAAATGACACTAAAGAAAAAGAGAAAGGGGGAGAAGATAAATTCTGGGCCGAGAGATCTCCAGTTCAGATACTTTCAGGTACAAATTTAGCTGTCACAAATTGATTTCTAAGCTGTGCATTTGCTGCTTGTCAGCCTCAGCAAAACACAGCTTGTGAAGTTATACAAGTAAAACCTCTCTCATTTCAAGGAAGTAATATTTAAATAAATTTCTTCTAATTCTGTTTTCCTTTGTAAAGAATATGCAATGAAACCTTTATCCACTGCCTCATTGGAATCCATATGTAACTTCAAATACTTTGAGTACTCCAGTTAGGTATATTGTGCAAATAGAAAGGAGAAATTCTGTATCAGAAACATATAAACATAATAGATGAACCTCCACAACAGTAAATCAAAATGCATAGTAGGCTTTTCTCTCATTCACAGAAGGACTTTGCTTTTGGCATGACTGCAAACAAGATTACTTTTATTTAAGCTATGCCTTTTGAACCAAAGTAGTAGATTCAAGCTGTTGAACGATGATGATGCTCTTGGATCTTGTGTATGTGCGTTATCAACATAGAGATCATATTTTTACTTATAGCCTAAATACAGTTTCATTTGCAGTATAGATTCAGGCTAGAAGACATACCACTTTGCTCCATCATCATTATCTAATTATATCAGTTCACTGTTCTTCCTTTTTGTGGACTTGGGCTGAGTGCTTTTGAGAATACCTTATAATAACATGAGCAGAATAACTAGAAAAACGTCACAAAACGGTCTTGTGCTCTGCTTTCCTGGAAGTCTAAGTGAGCTCCTTTGCTGTTCCCAAATTTTGCAGATTCTACCAAAAAGCCTAGCATGTCTTTCCCTCTTTGTGTGTGTGCAGGTGTATATGTGAGTTTTAGCAGCTGTACAATGCATCAATTTTGTAATTAACCCTGTCAGTGACATTTTAAATTGAAAAGAGCGTTAATTATTTCCAATTGAAATTATTTTTTAGGTAGCAACTCACTAATAAGCCTCTTGATTAGAATTTGCATAAAATAGTGTTACAGTTTATTTGGCTTGGCACTACCTGCTTAAAAAACCGCAAACCCTAACCAGACTGCAGCTATAGTGGGAGAAGTTAGATGTAGCAGAACATAAAGAATAAGTGCTAAATTACTTAGACTTAAGGTGAACTTGTTCAGTCTGATGAAATTTGGCCTCTCACAATAGCACAGCTACTTTTCCAAGGTTCAGTCCCTTCATACCTGAGATCGCAATGCTCTGGGTCCCCATAATTTGAATGGTTAGCACTATTGTTTAAATAATTACATACAAAAGTTAGGAACCCAAAGCACCATTTCCTAAGCATTGATTAAATTGTTTTACTACCTAACCTGTGGAGCTAATGCTATTCAGCATGGTTTTAAAATGTGTATTTCCCTCGAGGTGTTCAAGGACAGATTTGATGGGATCTTGGGCAACCTGATCTAGTGGGATGTATCCCTGCCCATCACAGGGGGGTTGGAACCAGATAATCCCTTCCAACTGTAACTATTCCGTGATTCTATGTAAAATGTGGCCAAAGGCAGCTCCAGCTGACTGGAGGTTTACCAGAATTGTAGAAGCTTATCCACTGAAAAATTTCCATTTTACAGATATTAATTTGTCTTTGATTCTGAATCTGTTGAAGAAGTTTCAGTTGAATGAGCTGCCAAAGCTAGTTATAACTGAGCTAACAATAAAGTTTTGCTTTAATGATGGCTCACAGAAGTAGGATGGAAGCAGATCTACTTTATTTAAAGTGTATTGTGGTTTTATTTTTTTTTTAAATTGCTGACATATATTCTTCTATAGTGTTTCCACTTTTAACCTGGAAAATAATAGTCTTCTCATTTGAAGAATGTTCCTTACAGCTGCATGTTGTGAGACATGTCTCAAGTAATTCTTGGGAGTCATTTCAGGTAAAATGTGTGTAGATTGATTGCATGTGCTTAAGAGCTGATGTATTCTCTTCTGCTTCTTGCGATTTAAATGAAAACAAAAGCTGGCACTCAAGCGCTAGCTGCGGCTGAAATGTCAGGGCTGTAAAGTAGAGGGGAAGGAGGGAGATGATGTCCCAACAGTTATGACTATAAGGTAACTAGATATAGTCACTACCAGCATACCTGAATTTATTAAAATATAACAGTTAAATCACTCTTTTGGATGGTGATGAAAACTCCAGTTGTTCACTTTAAAAATTACTCTGCAGAAACTGAAATATTTTCATAAATTGTGGCACTTATAATGGTCATCTAAGTTTTGTGTCCTTTTCTTATAATTGAGGGTATATACTTCTGAACTGCTGGAAGGTTGTTGTGTGATTTGCTTTTAGTAAGGTGTTTTAATTTTTTTGCCTTGAGCTCATGTTTCATGCAGGATGAGAGAAGTAAAATTATTAATTTTGTCACTCACTTCATTAAAAACCAAAAACAACAAAAAACCTCAGCCTAGCTTCCCAAACTCCCATTTCCCTTTTATTTACTTCCCCTAGTTTCTGTGACTTGATTTCCTTCTGGGAGAAAGAAAGAAAACCACATTTTATGCAGCCAAACTATGTAATGTTGCTTTTGGGGAGGTGAGGCAAGAAAAGCTGATTCTGAATAAAGAGTTGGGGAAAAATCACTCCTTGCTGCATGAAGTTCGTTGTGAAATAAAGGACATTTTTAAAAGTGAATTCATCATCTACTTTTGCTGTTATTTAATACAAACACCATTTAGCACTTCAGGTCACTTGGCCCTAAACCCTTTTCAGCAGTGAGATCCTGATAAGGAAAAGCACTTGAGCAGCATATAAAGGTATGTGTGCGCCCAGCTGGAAAATACTGGAGAAAAAGATAATCAGTGAACAACAATGTTCTAACAGCATGTGGCAGGACAGTGTCATCTCCACCCAAAATAACCATGGATGACTGTACTGGAAACTGAAAATTAATAGGCAACATCAAGGCAGGATAGCTCTATTTGCTCTTGACAATCTGTGGTGGTCTGGGAACTTCCTGAAGGTCATAGTCTGGGCTTCTGCTTTTAGGATGTGTCCTGCAAGCATATTGTTGTTGTTCTTTTGTTTCATATGTCCTATTTATAGAAATTAAGTAGAACAAAGCAAGCAACCAACAGGGATACAGCAAATAATGTATAATTGTAGCTAAAAATGGATATTCTAGAGAGAGCAGAACACCTCATGAGTAACAGAAATTATCATCATGCTTGAAAAATGTTTTGATAGGAGAGGGAAATGCTGTAATACTGAGACCCTGGGTTGAACAAAAAACAAATAGAATCAAAATTTGTCTTAACTTGCATTTATGTTGTGAATGTTTGTATAGCTAAAATTAACTCCTTTGCCTTTAGTTTGCCTCATTTGGATGTGTCTTAAAGGCTACATTTGCAAGTTTGTGATATTTGTGTAATAGTTGCATTTTGTCGTTGCTTTTTAAATGCATCCTAAGCATGTTATTTTCTGATGTAGTTTGATTTCAAGAGCAACACAGTGATAGCCCCACATTGCCTGTAAGCTGGTAGATTGAAGTCAGATTCACCGCAACTTAACATGAGGTTATTGTTCTAGCTCTTCTAATTATATGTGGTTTTGGAAGGAAATGGTGGTTTCTTTTATCAAATGAATCTGAGCTTAAGTATTTATCATCTTTTTCTGGTGAGGTTAGATGTAAAGGCGCTTGAAGTGAATAATAGCACGCTGTAATTTTCACAAATAACTGTTGCTGTCGTGATCAGGCAGTGTTAATACAGTTCATAGCTGATTTCTGCATAATTATCACATTTCAGGGCTGGAAAAAATATTATTTTGTGACAGTCATTTTCAGCTGTTTTTCTTTTTTTGAACTCTCAAACAAAGATAACTTTCCAGCAATGTGTCCCTGCCACCCCCAGGCGCTAACTTCATGTGGTTGTTTGGGCTATGAAGACTCTGTTGTCCTGCCTGTTCTTATGAAAATGTACTTACTTAGGATATGAAACATTAACATTGCCACAAAAAAAATTACATTTTGTATATAAAAATAAGAAACACCTTAAAGAGTGTTGCGTTTGTGAATTCTACCCAGTAGTGTAGATGCCGAAAGAGATACGGCTGGTATCAAGCTCAGCAGCAGCCACACCAAAGTGTAGGTACTCAGCTCTACTTTACCTTTTGTAGGTGACAGGAGAAGTTGAACAGGGAATTTCATTTTAAACACCTTCCCCTAGTTCTTTTAGTACTCTGTCACTTCTTTTAGACTGTCCTGGAAGCAAAGAAGCTAGGGGTTGAAAGAGAGTTGCAGGAATGAGTTCAAACTGGTAAGGAGATTGAGTTCAGTTTGACATGGAGGTTCACCTGCTTAATTCTGAATTAACTTTTTTCCCCCTAAATCAGTTAATTTCTTTCTCCTAAGTGGTTATATTTGAGTACAGTTGACATTTATCAAAAAGAAGATGTGCTGCCATCTGGTGTCGAAACTGTGTTCACATTTGTACAGGAAAAAAAAATTAATGTGGTGTACTAAATTCCTTCCTATAAAACTTCCTAAGCTCTGAAAAGGAGACTAGACAGTTTAGAATAAATGGTACCCACACTGATGAGTGCTGCACCAAAAATATAAAAAACCACAGTAGCTTCATTACTGGGAAATTGCAGGCTAAGCAAAGGGATCCGCGTTTAAACACATCTGCTGCTTCTTTCTTTTTGTAGGTGGAAGAGGGGGAGATGGGTGCCCTGTTATCACCTTTCCAGAGTATCCAGCTTTCAGCGAGATCCCTGAGAAGGAGTTTCAAAATGTCCTGACCTACCTGACAAGCATCCCCAGGTGAGCACCTACCAGGGAGAAAATACCCTTTTATCTCCTAAGTGATGTTCCACATTCAGTCACTTGAGTGATGGTGTAGAAGTCAGACTTAATATTTAGTTAAAGAAAAGGAAAATACTGCTTATAGTGCAGTGTCACTGACACTCACCTAATGATAGTTGATTAGTGACAGTCACCTAATGTGTTTGTTAGATTAATTGCACAGCGTTATTTGTATTTCATCAGAAAATTATTTCCTATTTTTTATGGATGCAAGTTCTGTGATGGTCGTTGTCCTCTTGTGTCTTATCTTTGCTGTATCTTACAGTGCAATGTTCTGTACATTGATTGAAAGCATGTGTAGTTTTGGCAGGAGACAGTAATTCCTGCATGCTACTCAAGATATTATTCAGTGTGAGGGGATACTCCATGGTTAGATACAGAAATCAGTCCTACCCCACTTGTGCTCCATTTCCTTGGCTCAGTTGAATGTACAGACTTTGCAGCGCTTCCAAAACTTTGAGGATGCCCTCTTATAAGGCACATAGTGTTATCAATGGGCTACTCAATAAAAATGGTGATTTTGTTGAAAGTTTTTTAGGAAATTAAATAGCTGATGTCAAGATCCTGATGGAGGTAAGGAAGGCAAGTAGCCAAGTAAAGGACAGATCCTAGACTTCAAGAGAACTGACTTGGGGCTTATTCAGGGAACTGGAAAGTGGAATTCAGTGGAAAGCAGCTCTGAAGAGTAATTCTGCTGATGAAAGCTGGCAAGCATTTTGAGGACAACATCCTCCAAGGGCGGGAATAGTATGTCCTGAAAAATTAGTAGACATAACAGGAGGCACCTGGCTGAAGGGTGAACTCGTGACTGAGCTGGGGTCCAAAGTCAATGTACAGGAGTTAAGAGCTGGGGCAGGTTACAAAGGAAGAATATAGAAACATGTAGAGATGGTTTCAGGAAAGTCAAAGCACACCTGGGGCTGAGGGGCAAGGAGAAAGGACCATCACGGTTCTGCAAAAAAATCCTGTTGCATTAGCAGTAGAGGAATAAGCAAGGAAACTGTGGACCTGTGCTGAATGTGCCATTAAATTAGCATCAGCCATCACAGATAAGTCTGAGACAGTTGATTTTTTTTTGGTCCAGTCTTCTCTGACAGAGCCCATGTGCTTAGAGGTAGGGTTCAAGGAGGAGAATGAGTTGCAGCAGGTGAGGATGAAGACAAAGATCCCTTGAGAAATCTTGTCCCAAATCAAGTCTTGGGGATGAGCTACTTCAGGAGTTGTGAGGGGGCTGGATAATGTTGTAACGAAGCTGCCTTCTGTCATATTTGAAAGGAGTTTGAGGTCGGAGATAGACCACGATGATAGGAGAAAGGCAAATATTGTATTCCTTTTCAGAAAGGGAAGAATAATAATCCAGAGGCTGGTCAACCTCACTTTGATCTGTAAGAAAAGGATAGACACATTTATTGGCACAAGAAAGGTGACAGGGAGTAGCTAGCACAGATTAAAGACCAATGAATTGTGTTTAACTAACCAATTTCTGCAATGAAATTATTGGTTGCATAAATCAGGGGAAGCTCTGTGTATCTTTTACCTCTACTTGAGCAAGACTTTCAACACAGTCTCTCCACTTTGAGTTACGTCTTCACAGGTGGGTGAGTGAGAAACTGCTTGGATCATCGGGCTCAAAGTTTGGTGGTTAATGTCTCATGCTCTACTTGAAGACCATTCCTTAGAGAACTATAAATGTCTGTGCTGCCTGGCATCCTTGGCAAGGACAAGGAGGAGGAGCAGTGCACCTTTATTTGATTTGTGGATTGGAAACTAGAGGTCTAGTCAACACACCTGAGGGAAGGACTGCCATTCACAGGAACCTTGACAAGCGGGAGGAATGGGCTGGCAGGAACATAATGAATTCAGCAACAACAAATGGACAAGTCCTGCAGCTCAGGTGGACTTAATCCCCTGCAGAAGTACAGGATGGGAACTGACTGACTGAAATGGACCTGAGGGCACAGGTGGGCAGCAGGCTAAATGTGAGGCTACTCTGTGAGGCTAAATGTGTAGGATACTCTGACAGTACTGAAGGCTGGTGGCCCTTGGGCTGCGCCAGCAGGAGCATGATCCAGAACAAGTGACATCAGGGGTCCTGGATGGCTCCCTTCAGCACCCCCTCTTACAGTATTGAGCCCAGCTGTGAGCTACTACAGGGTAGGGGCTAACAAACTGGAAAGAATCCAGTGGACTCCCCACAGTGGTTGGGGCTGAAGCTGATGTGTAAGGAGAAGCTACAGGAGCAGCACTTTCTTGGTTGGGGAGGGAAAGCTGTGGGGGCCCAACAGCCACTGTTCCCACCAACAGGGGAAATGGTGGGGAAATAGCAACGGGTCCTTGCAGAGATGTGTTGTAGGAACAGTGAGGCCCAAGGTGGGGATGAGAACAGAGAGGTTCTGACATGTATGTAAGGAAAAAAAATGTTGCTGGGAGAATAATGAAACATTGAGACAGGCTACGAAGAGTGTCTGTCCTTTAAGGTTCTCAAGACCTGGTTGCACAAAGTCCTAAATGATCTGGTCTGAATTTGGAGTTGACCATGTTCTGAGTAGGAGGATGGACTCTTAGTCTCCCAAGATCCCTTCAAACTTGAATGTTTGTATGAATCAAGAGATCTCTTTGTCTTTCCCAAATTGGACTGTATGGCTTCCACAGATGAAAAACTTAGAAAACCAGGTTGTGTAATGCTGATTAAATGTTGGTCTCAAGCTGTATTTCATGTTCTTTTTGCTGACAGCATGCAGTTCAACTCAGCATAGGGCCATGCTCCCATTCTCAATTCGCATTTGGAACTAGTTGTGGCAGATGTCCTGCATGCGTGTGTGCTTTTGCTTACTGTACATGCATGAAAAGAAATAGTGTTGTTCTTGTAAAGGGCTTTCCTCTTAATTATTTTGTAAGACCTACTCCTTGTGAAAGAATACTGGTCATATGCAGCACATACTGTAAGGTGCCTTCTTGGTTGTACTTATTAACCCCTAGTTTATCAATAAGAGGAGCTGTGAAGCTGACAGCCATCATCACTGTGTTGGTTAAACTGTATGGTGCTAAACCAGGATAGGTAAAATCTTTCCTGAATACTGTTACTACAAATGATTATGTACTAAATTCACATCTGCTTCTCCTTTTGAAAGTTCCTTGGTGGTGTGCTTCATGGTGGTCCATTGAACTTCAGCATAGCGAGAAATTCTGATCAGAGTAAACAGCGTTTGGTGCATTGGGGAGGGCTGAGCGTGTCCTATAGATTATCAGTTTGGCAGAGCACAATTTTGCTAATGAAAAGTCTGGGAGCAAATTTTCTGGCGGTTTCTCTTTTCATTTTCCTTGCCCTCCAACAATTATTCTATGCATATTGACTCAGAAGTGGCCATTCCTTGAGTCTGGCTATTCTTGCAGGATTTTCTTGTCCTTGAATTTCTGATTCTTCAGGAAGAGATCACTGTTCTGTGTAAAAGAAGGAGAGAGCCCAGCTGGCTAGATGGAAGGAGTAAGGTATTAACTATTGTGAATATAACAATATTTTAGGGATTAGGGTGATAAGTTTTCAATTTTAAACTTGTGAAAATAATACCTTAAGGTACTGGTAAAATTGAGACAGTTTTGTGCCTGAGAATTGCTATTATCTCAAAGGGTTGAAGACATTCCTGACATCTTCACTAGAGATGTTGTAAGCTTACTGTGCAAAATCAAACTGTTTTGCAGGTGTATAGTAATAAAAAACTACAGAAATGCCACTAGCTGGAAGCCAGTATACATCCCCTTATAAAGTAGTTTTGCTAATGATGTCATTGATTCTGTACACCCCAAAGATGGGCAGTATTGTGATTTTCCTTGAATCGTGATATTTCTAGTGCTGTTAAAGTTGTTGTCAGATAGTATTTTTTGCAGTTTTGATAGTCTTCAGGGAGAAAAATTTTGAAGATTGTCTTGGATGCTTTGGGAACTGCTTTTGAGGGAAGTTATTTTATAAGTTTATTAAAGAAGTGTAAGGAGTACAGATTTATAGAAAGGATAAAAATGCAGCCCACGGCTTTTATGTGTGGACTGTTCTTCCGATTAGTGTCATTTAGCTTATGAAATAGGTAACTCTCTTTCGGCTATTTGGACTGACTGAAGGGGAATGGACTTTTCATAGAAAGCCCTGTAGAGCATGGACGTGTCTGGAGCCAGAATGGTTTCTCCTAAAACTATTTGTGCTACTTAGCTCTGTGCAGGTTCCTGATCACAGCAAGGGATTGGCAGCAATAGCTCAAACCTCGTTGTCTACAGTTACATATTAAGTGAAACAGTATTTCATGGGAATGACAGTGAGGAGCTGCTTAAAAATCTCATAATGTTATACTTTTCTGTGCTCTGCGGTAGACTTCACCTAATAAAATGTTTACTGGTTTTGTAAGTCTTATCAGTGGTATCAGGTTTCCTGATTTGTTCCCAAGTGAAAGAAGAAGTTCCAGTATAAGCCTTGGTAATGAGAATAGCTTAGGATTTTGTTGTAAGAGGAAAACCGGAAACCTCTTAACCTATCTTTGTTATTCCCTCTAATAGCAGGAGGGGTTGGACTAGATGATCTTTAAGGTTCCCTCCAACTCAAGCCACTTTATGATGCTATGATTTTATAGGTAAACATGACGTTGTTCTATACTATCTCAACACTGGATTTCACACATTTTTCCTCTATAAACTTTCTCTTGTGTTTTTCATAGTAAACATAAATTATTCATAAAGAGTTAAATGTCTCACGTGGCACCTTGCATTTAGGGAAGGAATTATTACAGGCTGCTCGTAATCAATTTAGGTACCATGGAGCCGAATAGTCCCAATAGCAGAGCTGTCAGCATATACTCAGGTCTGTAAATATCTGATACATGAGGGTGTTAAAAGAAAGGAGAAGATGGAAAGGGAGTACCTCATTTCAATTTAAGATAATCTGTTAACTCTCGTACAAGTGTATATCATTAAACAGAAAGCTGAACCATCTTCTTCAGATGGGTGTTATTAACATTGTGTGGTAAATTCAAGCTCTGTAGGCAGCTAGATAAAATACAATGTGTAACACATAGTTTATAATAATCTCAAAATATTCAATACAGGGCTGTTGATGTGGTACTTGACAACAGTCACATACCACGTGTAAAAGATCATTACTGTATCAGGAAGAAATTATGTATTAAGGATGAGTACTATAGACAATGGAAAATTATGGCTAATCCTTCTATAACTAACATTTTGGTAATGAGATGTATTGTAAAAGTATAAATGTAATACTTCTGAAACAGATTCTTCCTTTCAGCCACTAGTAACTTTTTATTATTTAATTAAACTAAAATTTTATTAAAAATATGGAGATTCTCTCACTGAGAAAGATTTTGCTTAGATTAAGTGATTTTTTTTTTTTATACATATAGTACACAAGATGAAAGGAAGAGAATCCATGGCCATGTGTAATATATTTAAAACAATGATTTCTAGAAAGAGTATTTTAACTAAACAGTTGAATCAGTACAAATACTTTACATGTAATTGTTGATCTAGAGGAATTAATAGTTCTTATTGATAGACTTGCTGAATAAAGTCATATCTGTATGTAATTGTCTGTGAGAGGTGAGGCCTGTAAATTCAACTGGGTTCAGCAGAAGACAGTGCATCAAGTCTTGCATCTGGTTTTGATGCTTTTTGGATCCCTAGCTAGTCAGATTGTCTTTCTGCAGAGAAGAATGTCTCCTAATACTTCACTGACTGAGACCATGGTTGTCTCACGTCTGAGCTGAGTAAAAAACTGATAACCTCCATACACAGTGTTGATCATTCTTATTGCAAAGTGGTAGAGTAGTCCATGGGATGTCTTTTACATCCCAAATACACAAAGGATGAAGGAAGAATATTCTATTCAGGTTTACAACAGGCTTCTGAAATAGCTGCCTACTATACCCTTAAGTCCCCTGAGGGCTTTCAGTATTCTCTTTTTTTTCCTTTCTATTTTGAAAGCATTGTTTCCTCTTTCTATGTATCCTAGCAGACTTTTAAGATTCATGATGTACCCTGAGGGCAAGTGTTATTCATACTTACTTTTATCCATCACAGCTGTCATATAAAACATATTTTATTAAGTGTCTACACATTCTTGGAATATGAATTTACCAAATGTAGCATGAGAACTTGGTCCAAAAGTAATCAATAGATAATTGCAGTGGTTTAAAAAAAAAGTAGACGACAGGATTTTTCAACATATGGTTTTGCTTCTGGTTAATTAGCAGTTTCTATTGCAATCAGAAAACAATATGCTGTACAAGAGAACAAAAGGATATAATTTTAATGCTTTTCTTCATTGCTTATATAGGTTCTTTGAACAAAGAAGGCCAGCTAAAATTCTTGTGGTTACAATAGCTTGGAAAGTTACTCTTTCAAATGTGTAACACTGAGTCTTAAATACAAAGTTCCTTTCAAGAGAAATAAAGTGTAGATTAGAAAATTCAGATCAGGTTTTCATGATTAGTTTAAGTCCCAACATTGTTGATCAGATACAGTACACAGGCCTTTTTTGTACTTGTATTCAGACAGAGCCTTGTACAGCCCCTCTTTATAATGCTCTTCTGCCCTACTCCATGTTCTGGAACATATCTCAGGTTAACTTGTTGTGTTCAGCAGTTTCCTGTTTGGAAAGCTGTCCCTGTCGGTTTCCTGCCTGGGAGAACATTGCCTTGTTTGAGATCGTGATGGTTTACAAATGCTTGAACACCATGCAGCATTCTAAGAAATCCTGTTGTTTGTGGTACCATTTGGTGTTGGAAACTAGGGGGCCATCCTGTCCTACCAGCAAAAGAAAACAAAATGACCTCTGAAATTGTGTCCAGCAATTTGAAAGCTGAATTGTTAGGGTTTGCTAAGCTTCGAGTAGACCATTCCTTGTTAACTGCACCAGTTACCCATCTTTTGGTATAGATCTGGGGTTACCAGGAAAACTGGCAGGAAGAATCAGAAGCGCAAAGAGCACTGGTGAGTGCAGAGCCTGGCTCTGGCATAGATCCACCACTCTGGAAACAGGGGCAGCCATGTTGGAGTAACACTGTGTTTTCAGCTGACAAGTCCCTCAGGGTCCAGGCTGACCTTGCAAAGAACCATTGTGGGAGGGTAACCACATGTGTTACCTCATTAATCTACAAACTAAACAAGGGGCCCACCGCTAGTTAGGAGTTAACCGGTTTTGTTTTATAGAGTGCCAGGGGTGGACATTGCCACACAATGGGTAAGAAGTGCCAAAAACCAGAAGCCCTGACAGTTTGCTCTGACATGCTGAGCAACAGCTCTGCAGCTTCAGAGGTTTTTCTGACAGCTGTTCTTCATTTCTGAGCTCTCCTCTTTGTTGGGCTAAAATTCAGCCTGAAGATGTGGAACCTCTACCCTGCTGTTACATTGGCAGCCCCTCACATTTGTCAGTGAGAACATCCCAGGACTTACAGCAAATTCTGTCATGCTGTGTATGCCATTCCTTTCCCAGTGCACAGCTGCCAAACAGTTGTAAATGCCATATGTCCCTATAAGCAGACAGGAGATGTGTGTGTTTGAAGTAAGAGCATTGACTCTTCAAGTTAACTAGTAGTTTGAAGCTTCTGTTTCATATACGTCGTTTGTCAAGATTAAGTAATAGCTTGATGTGTTTCTTACAATGTCTGAACTTTTACTGGGTTTGTGTTTGGAACAATTTAGACTTGTTTAATGTCCAGGTTGTGAATGTCTTAAGCTTGTTTTTAAGCTCAGCCCTGTATAAGCAAAGCCTTTCTAGTCTGTAAATCTCTTTAGCCTGGAGGAGACTGTGGGGACACCTCATTGCTCTCCACAACTACCTGTAAGGAGGTTGTGGAGAGGAGGGTACTGGCCTCTTCTCCCAGGTGACAGGGGACAGGACAAGAGGAAATAGCCTCAAGCTCTGCCAGGGGAGGTTTAGGCTGAACATTAGGAAAAAAATTTTCACAGAAAGGGTCACTGGGGACTGGAACAGGCTGCCCAGGTAGGTGGTTGATTCACCTTCCCTGGAGGTGTTTAAGGCACAGGTGGACAAGGTGCTGGGGGAAATGGTTTAGTGTTTTGATAGGAATGGTTGAACTTGATCCATTGGGGGCTTTTCCAACCTGGTGATTTTATGATTCTATGATTCTTACACCTTCAGGGCTTAAAGAATTTGAAGAGTAAGTGTATAGGCTCTGTATGGATGACCCACACAGTCCAGTGGTAAATTTAATCTGCTAAGGACACAAGGTAAATTGAGCACTGTAAAATTGTGAAAGATAATTACTAAAATGCTGGACCTCATGCAGGGACTTCCATTAGTCCAGACTTAAGGTCAATCTATTTAACTCCTTATTTAAGTAGAAACTCACCTTACTAAAACACGACATACAGCATTTGAGATAAGGCCGTTCTAATACTTTGTGCAGTGCATTAATGTTCGTTGAAGTGTACTGGAAACAGCTATAATTCCAATATCATAGTTATGAATAGATATAAAAATGCTTTTGTGGAGTCATTTGCATAGGTCTTCTATTGCTTCTATTTATTCAAGCTTAACCAATGTGGAGATTTTTGCCTTTACTGACTTTTTTTGTCCTTAGTAGTCCCTCAAGGACAGTGTGGCCTACTTCAACCATCTGTAGTTTAGTCTAGATGTGTCCTCAAAGTTGTTTTCTTTCTTCAAACAGTCCTTCCTAAAGCAGCTCTGCATGACCTGAAGAAATTGCACTGAATTTTCCATTCAGAAAAATAAACCTCTTCTTAAAAAAAAAAAAAATTAAACATTAAAAGAAGATCTGTTAAGCAGTAACTTTGTATTTTGATGATTATTTCTGTTACCTGCAGAAATGCATCAAAACAGTTCTGATTTTAGTCTGTGATCTAAAGCTTGCTAAGTTACCATAAAAAAAGGCTGATGGGTAACATGGAAAGGAAATCAGTGCATGTGGTACAAGCAGATGTCCAGGCCCAGGCAGATGATGCCTGGACACTTCAGTTCTTATTTTTAACACTGGCTATATTCCCTCAGCTTCCTCCAAACAGCATAAGCTTTTTGGAGCAGAAAGAATGTCAACATCTTTCAATATCTTGTGCCATTAACACAACTTCATGCATAATTATCTTGCCTATATTTAAGAAGTTTTAAAAAACATTTTCAGTGTTGCTCTTCTGGGCTGTATGACTTTACATGTCTCTTCTGCCTCGTGAACAAATCGTAACCACTTGCCTATCGTGGTTTTTATTTATGCTGCCTCACAATCCAGCATTCATCTGAATTCTTCTTTGCCTGGTTGCTGAGATTCTAAAATACAATTTTGGGTATCTGATGATTCACAATCTGAAGAAAATTAAAATATAGCATAAGTGTTTTCAGATATACCTAGGGCATGAACTAATTACAGCTGAGACATGTAATAGGAAAGGGAAGAGTTAAGGTTTTCGTCAGTGGTACACTGGGTAAGATTTAAGGAGAGTTAACTGGAATGTGGAGAAGGAATTAAAAAAAATGTGGATAATGGAGGGAAATATATCAAATGTCTTAGCTGAACCTTGTCTAATGGTGAAACTTTAACAGGTTCAACTCCAACATAAAAGCTCAGATTTTCTTCATTTCCTACACAGCTTCACCTGTTTCCCTGAAGGAAAGGCAATAACTGTCAAAGCCAAAGTAAAGAGAAGTCAACTGCCGTGTTTCGGATGTGTGTTTCAAAATCCCTTGAATTCCAGTGTAGAATGAAAAAGATGGTAGAAGAGTGTTCTTAGTCATTAGGTGAGGATTTCTTTTTCTTCATGGAGGTAGCAGTTTTTATTTTCAAAATCAGATTTTTAAACATAAGAATCGATGAGAAATGGTACCTCCTTGCTTACAGGTTATGTTCCTGCTGTAGATTGTCACATCATCAGATGTGTTGGGTGAAATGCACCTGGTTTTGCCAGGAGATTGATATATCGTAAGTTTTACTTGGCAGTCCGTGATTTTGGACAGACCACTAGAGGCTGCACTTGTATAGCAGCACTTTGACTGTCTCATTTTAAATTGCTTTTGCTGGGATTCCTTCTCTTTCCTATAATTCTTCCTGAGCAACAGTCAGCCTTGATTTGAGTTGGCTAGGTTTTTCTCTTCCTCAGTAAAAGTTCATTGAACTGACTATGAGAAGGCCTGATAAATATTAAAAAATCTTGTAGATCAATAGCCTTTTGTTGAAGCACAGTAGAGGTGCTTACTATTTAAACACAGTAATGAGTAGATGGCATGTTTTGTTCCTGGTTCCAGATATTTGGAAATGGAGAGATAAAGATGCAGTAAAGTGATTTCCACACCACTTAGCACTGGCTCTGGCTCTAAATTAAGCACCCCAGGATGCTTTAGCTTATTCCTTGGGTCTGTGCTTTATAGATAGCTTTCCACTGAGATCAGAAGAGGTAGACACAACCTCCTAACTACACTTACTGAACTGGCTGACCTCTTCCGTTTTTTCAGCTGAAGACCTATAGGTTACAAAAATTAAAGACAAGACTGCATTGCTATTTTCATATAAAATTATACAGAGTTCTTTAGTTGTTGTGTTCCTGTTTTTGTCCCGTATGCCATGTGCCAAATATCAAGTGTGTGTACCCTTTCCTTTTTTTTTTTTAACTCATAAATGTGAATAGAATAAGAACTGATATGTGATAGAATGGTTACACACCGTAACTGAAAGTGGTTCATGTGTGACTCCAAACTGAGCTGTCAGGCCTGTAGCTGGATTAGCTGAAATGTCATGCCAATTTGCTTTAGGGGCTCAGGAATTCTGCTAGGTAGCCACAGAGCTTCATCTGGGTGTTATGTTCCTAAATGTCACTCTCGTTAGGATCAAGCCTGTGCTCAGACGTGTGCAATATTCTCTGACCTCAGTTAGTCATATACAGATGTGGCATGTTTTGGAACAGAACTGCAGTTTTGTGTCTAACCAATTAAACGTCACAAGGTGATCATGCAATTATATGTGCAACCAACTTTTGGGAATAGGTTTTCATTCTATTTGTTTTCTTGGCACGTTGTTTGCCACTGGTATTTCAATACCGATGCAAACCTCAAACTTTCTGTCATAAAACAAAATATAATTTTCAAGTTTGCTAATTTAGAGCAAGTGTAGTTAATGGGAAGATATTACTGTCCAGATTCCAGAACGCTTCCAACTTGTCTTACGTGTGTAGTCACTTTATGATTTGTACACTTATATTGCAAATTTTGAATATCATTTATAGATGGAGATTCATGACAAGTGATGTCCCTCAGAGGTCCATACTGGGACCAGTGCTGTTTAATATCTTCATCAATTATATAGACAGTGAGATTGAGTGCCCCCTCAGCAAGTATGCAGATGACTGGTGTAGCTGCCACACCAGAAGGATGGGATGTGATCCAGAGGGACCTAGAAAGGCTGGAGAAGTGGGCCTGTGAGAACCTCATGAAGTTCAATGAGGCCAAGTGCAAGGTCCTGCACCTGGGTTGGGGCAATCCCCAATTTCAGAATATGGTGGTGGATGACGTGATTGAGAGCTGCCCTGCAGAGGAGTTGGAGGGTGCTGGTTGATGAGAAGCTCAACAGGAGCCAGCAGTATGTGCTCGCAGCCCAGAAGGCCAACTGTGTCCTGGACTGCATCAAAAGAAGCATGGTTAGCAGGTTGAGGGAGGTGATCTGCCCCTCTATTCCTCTCTTGTGAGACCTCATCTGGAGTACTGTGTCCTGTTCTGAAATCCTCAATGTAAGAAGGATATGGAACTGTTGGAATGGGTCCAGAGGAGGGCTAGAAAGATGATCTGAGGGCTGGAGCACCTTTCCTATGAGGACAGGATGAGAGAGTTGGTGCTAGTTCAATTTGGAGAAGAGAAGGCTCTGAGGAGATCTTATGGTGACTTCTCAGTACCTGAAAGGGGCTACAGGAATGCTGGAGTGGGACTATTATAAAGGCTTCTGGTCATAGGATGAGGGAGAACAGGTACAAACTGAAGAAGGGCAGATTTAGGCTTGATGTAAGGAAGGACTTCTTCACCATGAGAGTGGTGAGACACTGGAACAGGTTGCCCAGGGAAACTATGAATACCCCATCCCTGGAGGTGTTCAGGGCCAGATTGGATGGGGCCTTGGGCAGCCTGATCTAGTGGTAGGTGTACCTGCCCATAGCAGGGGGCTTGGAACTGGATGAGCTCTGCCAGGGGAGATTTAGGCTAGACATTAGGAAAAAATTTTACACGGAAAGGGTCATTGGGCACTGGAACAGGCTGCCCAGGTAGGTGGTTGATTGACCTTCCTTGGAGGTGTTTAAGGAACAGGTGGACGAGATGCTGAGGGACATGGTTTAGTGTTTGATAGGAATGGTTGGACTCAATGATCCAGTGGGTCTCTTCCAACCTGGTTGTTCTATGATTCTATGTTTAAGGTCCTATTCTATGATTCTATAGTATTTGCGTTATAAAGTATTATAATATCTTTGATTTTTCCAGACTATTCTTCAGTTGAATGCTTTTAAATATTAATTTAAGTGCAGGTTTCTGGAAAGCACATAAGCAAGATCTGAAAAAGCCAGCAGCATTGCAGAGCAGCATTTGATTTAGATACTGCATTTAAACCTTCAGGCTTACTTAGCAATTGAAACTCATTGTCCAGTGTAGGGTTCAGATAAAGTTTGTCTCATATTTCTTTTTCAGTTCCTGTTATCTCTAAATTGATTTAATCTGGCAGCTTTTACAGCGAGGCTGGATATGATGAGCTATAAAAGCCTACAATACCTGAAGCTTTCAAACTGGAACTTTGAGGAATGTGAAGTATTCTGTTATTTCCATAATTTCTCAAGAAAGCACAAGTTCACTTTCTTCTCCTTAGAGACTGTGGTTTCCAGTGTTAAGTCCTTAATCTTAGTCACAGTTTGGATACTGGGAGATAAGGTGTCATAAGATCAAAATACCTAAAAGACCAATCAAGTACAAAAATACTTTTAAAGTAATAAGTAGGACAGCTTCTAAGATGGGAGGAAAATGTCAAATATTTTTTTGTTGCTTGTTCCTTTTTGACAACACCCAGGTGGTAGATTTGTTTTGGAATTAAGTGTATAAATCAACCAGTTTTGAGACAAAGTAGTTTTTATCATAATGAGCAATCAAGAGTTCTAAGAAAATGAAAGTCATTTAGGTCTAATTACTGTTTAATGCTTGGGTACTAAATTTTGTGTATTGTCATAATTGAACTTCGGTAATATTTTATTTGTCAAATTAATAAACCATTAAATTCTTCTGTTGTAGGAAAACCTGCGTTCTCTAGGACTTACCTAGTTATCAAATATAAGAAGTCTTAGTTATCCTACATAAAGGACAGAAGGAGGGGTGGTACGGGGCAAGGCTATGCCGGGTGAATTGTTCCCACCCTTCTTGCTGGAAAACTAGCATAAAACTACTAATGTGCAATGTTAACAGAGGACTTGGCTGAATTATTTTGTTTCATAGTTGCTGTACTGGAGATTTCTATGTTTATTAATACCAGGTTCTTCCCCATATTATCTGGCTTACTTCTAAAGCATATAAAGGCCACTAAGGAGATGGCTCTTCTCTTCTTTTACTCATTGCCAAGACATTACTGGTTTGGGGTTTTTTTTTTAATGTGTGAAAGAAACATTTATGATTAAGAAAGAGTTCTTGTCTCTTCCTTGTTGCCTAAGAAGTCATTCCAAGAAGTGACAGGAGAGACAGAGAAATGGGCTCAAGTTCAATCAGTTGAAATGCCTTTGAAAATATAAGATGCAAAGTTTCTCTTGGGAAACCATACCTCCTTAGTGTCTGTTTTCCAGTAGCCTGTTCCTAAGCAGAGTAACAGAGAATGCTGTTCTTGATTGCCCTAGCTTCTTTGCTGATGGCTGATTATAGGATGACTTCTGAGTTCAAAGAACGTTAGCTGCTAGGAGTGTTTTTATCACTGGGGACACAGTAGAAACACTTGGTCCTTAAAGTGTTCATTAACCCAGTGCTCCAGCTACTGAGCTGTCTCTTTTTGTATGGAGAACCTGTTTCAGCTGAAACTGTTGTGACATACCCAGGCATAAATGTAATTTTTGTATGGACAGGATAATCAATACCTTTCCCATGATCTATCGTTGTCTGTGTGTTTGCCCTTTTGCAGTACAGTAGTACAACCAGTGGTAGATGGGCCAGTTCCACAGTCCTTCCTACATGAGCCTGCATGTTGCATGCCAAAAAACCCAGAATTTGTGAGCAGCCTGAGACCCTGCATCTCTTCAAGCAGTGCGTGCCTGTCACTGATGCGTGTTGATGGTCAGTGATGAGCTGCAGAGAGTAAGACAGCTTCAGCTGCTTGTAACACAGGATGCTGCGGACATTGCATTGCTCTGGTGCTCTGCTTAATGCAATAATTCGTCACTGAATGTTACTGACATTCTGCTATGCAAAATAGCTCTTCAGACATTGACTACAAGAATTTCCAGGCTGTTTGTATGTATAAGCAGAGATAGTCTGGGTAGGGATCAATTCTGAGTATAATGTAAGCCAATTGTTTAATAATAAGACTTTAAGACTGAAATTCACTTGTATTCAACTGTTCTTGTTTAATCTAAAAGGCTGCCTAGAATTTCAAGCATTCAAACACTTGATGTTATTGAGTCACTGTGATGAACCTGAAGATTTACTTTTTGTTCGTAGCAGAGAGCAATGTGTGTAAGCAGTTTTCACACAGCATTGTAGAAGCACTAGGAACTTATTTCTGTTGCAGTTGTCACCACCCATGCCTTAGAGAAATGCAAGGATCTTTCAGATGATGACTATGTAATTGTTTCCACACGCCCCAGAGGGAAGTTTTTTTCTGCAGTCCTGTGTACTGTAAACTTTCCCACCCTTTCCCCCAGGTGTATGAGCTCATAAGTTTTGCAAATAAGACAGAGGAAGATGTCTCCATAATCCAAAGCTGAGGAGTCACCGAGTGGAGAACTCAGTTCCTGTTCTACCCTTTAAGTAGAGAAGTCAGTGCTTGTTAGGCAGGTACTTTAACTTCACTCTCTCACCATCTCCAAACGGTATTACACTAGCTCCCCAAGATGGAGGGAGGGTGAGGACTGAGCAGAAAGTCTACCCTTCTTTTATTCCCTGCATTTTTGTTCCCATTATCTGTTTTCTGTGTTCCCCTCCTGCTTTCTACCTTTCTGTGTTGTCCTTTGTGAGTTTGCCAGACATATTTCCTGCAGAGCAGGGATGGTTTCTCTGCCTGTCTAAAAATGTTCTGTTCTTTGTGCTGGTGAATAAACAGAAGAACAGAGCTTATCTCATGATATATTCTTTTTTGTGTTAGGAGGGAAACAAAGGAAGGAAATACTAAATTTGAATTACAAGCTTATATAAATTATATTTCACAAAGTACACAGGATACAAGTTAATGCATTAAAGAAAACAGAGGTTGTAAGGGAAACATCAAGAAGCCCTAATAGGCAAGTGCTTCTGCTGTGGTTGTCTGCTGTTTCTCACTGTAATGGTTGGTGGTTGGTTTCCAATCATTCACAACTCTGCAAAACTTTCCTTCCATTCATGAGGTCTCATCTGAGGCTTTGGTTTCAAGTTCAGCCAAAATAGGCGAGTTATTCCCAAGAAGCCAAGGAATAAATCCACTGTGTTTTCCGAACATTGCATCAGCCTTTTGTTTGAGAAGCTCAAGTGTCTCCATCCTTTGGTCAAGGACTCGGACTTGACACTTAGAAGAATGATGACCTTCATGTCACCATGAGAAATATCTGCCTAAATCCCGGGTCACAGATGCTCGGTAGCTAATTGAGTTTCCTTCATCCCGGGGCTGAGCAGGACCTTCTCCATGGTTGCAGAATATGCTGCCCTAGAGCTGGGTCCTCTTCAGGACTGAGAGCAGGCAGTGCAGAAAAGCTGCCTAACTCAGCAGGCAGGGTCACAGCCAGGACAAGTGCCTGCCTGAGGCAAGTTCCTGAAAGATTGAGCAGAACATAGGGTAAGGGAGTCTTGGGTTGGAGGATGAAGGGACTGCAGTATTCCGGAAAATAAAAAAAAAGCTCCAAGACTTTATGCTGTTCTTAGGACAAGGCAGCAAGGTATGAGAATGATTGAATAGATTAATGGGAGAGAGACAAGTGTGGGTGGTGGTGACAAGTTCATTGAAGAGTGATAAGTGTGAAAAGACCAATGCAACTGGAGCAAGTCAATGGGTAGAGCTTGGTGGGCAGGACAGGCTATATCTGTCAGAGCGTGCTTCTGCTGAGGTACAGAGCAGGAGCCCAAATGCTTTGCTTTCAAGCAAATGCAAGAGAAGGAGGGAAAGAAAATCAGTATTTGAATAGAGTGTAATAAATATGACTGAGGGGAAAGAGGGACAGCTGGCACTCGCGATTAACTTAGAAGCCAAGGGAAAACTGAATACCTGTTTGTTACCAAAACACCATCCATCCTAAGCCCTAAAAGAGTGTGGTGTATTGTGAACTGTCTTGTAACTGCGTATGCGGGCGTGTGTGGCAGCAAAGAGGGGTCAGTAGAGCAAAGGTGCACTGGCAAGCAGACCTGTTTCCAGTATTTACTTTTCTTGAATACGTGACTTTGTTGTCTTCATAATGTTCTCAACTTTGTTGTACACAATGTCTTAGTTTGGTTTGTTGCTTCCTGCCTACAACTTGCTGGGGCTGGTTCCAAGACTCAGTAGCCTGCCCTTTGCAACAAAACAGTGCTGTCAAGATGACAAATATTTTTCCCACCATGATCAGCTCAGAACAAAGTCTTTAGGTTTTTTTTTTTTTGTAAACAACTCAAATTAATGGAGTGTTAACAGTTTGAAGTCAGGTGCTTAAGACTCTGCCACTGGGACTCTTCTAGCCAGCAGTGGGGAACCCTGGCTTTTCTGTCTGAGCCTGGAAGGGAGCTGCATTTTGAATCATGCAACTGCCTGACATATTTGATCCTTCAGTTTGATCCAGTGGAAAATGAAGGCTGGGTAAAGATATTATTTGGGATATCTTAGACGTGCCCTTTCCATTGTCAACACTTCCACTTAAGTCATCCTTGTCTTTTTTTTCTAGGAGGATATTAAGCTCTGCTCGTTGCCAGGTCTTATGTTTGTGATTGGACTTGATGATCTTAAAGGTCTTTTCCAACCTAAATGAGTCTGGGATTAACTGTGTAGAGCTGACCTATAGATCTTTTCTGGGAGCCTAGCTGAGCCTATCTTTTCCTGTGTTCCTGGGAAGAAATCTGATTGATGCTCTATTGGAGGATTTATTTTTTATTCTTGTTGTGCAGAAAAGTCAATAGTATCTTGAAATATGATACAGATGTTGCATTGAGGTACTCTGTTGGATCTGAGATTATGCTTCCACTGAGGAAATATACAGAAATTCCACAACTCCCGTGGACTTCTACTGAGCAGGGAAAACAGCTCTTCAAGAGTCTTGAAACTCTTCAAAACCCACACGGACTGTTGTGGGAGATGCAGTAGCACCTTTTTGAATGCATTCATCCACACCAACACTGGATTGTGTAACCCAAGGACTTTGGTTTTCTACCTGATTATAGTGGAATGTGGTTGCTATTAGCATTCTATTTTGCTTAATGGCTAAAATGGTGGAAACTTTAAATGGGGAATAGAATGCTAAAATCAATGTGGATATCTCTCCTCCTCTTGTCCTTCAAATAAAGAAAGAGAAAGAAGAGGAAAAGCTTTAATAAATTATGGAAATTTACTGTAGTGGGAAGCATATTGCTAATAGAAAGCCTTGTTTGTCTGCCATGGTTATTCAGGCTTGTAAGGCAAGTACTCAGATGTTGTTTATCAGTGTTATCCTAACCCAGAGGCAATATTTAAGTAACATGTTCTGAATGTAGGCAGTGAGGTGTCATTTCTAATATTTTCCTGTGTTAAAATACTTTCTTAGCTTCTTTTGAAAGAAAACAAGTGTTCCTTTGCAATTTTTATGTTCATTCATGTTTCCCCCTAAATATCTAGTCTGTGAAATTTGAGAGATATTACAATTTGTAAAAGAGAAGCAATAGACTGTGAGTCATTTACATTTGTAATTTTGAAGAGTAGTTTAAGATGACACATCTGAGTATCTGTGTTCATCCTCCTTGACATCCTCTTATTATTATGCTACCAACATAATCCTATAAAGCAAAGCTGGTATTTCAAAATGATTCAGCACTCTTGAATAAAGGATCCTGTTAAGTTATATTGTCTTGTAAGGTGTGGCGATAACAAATAGATGCACAGTATTTCTAAATGTGTCACAGTGCAGAGAGCAGACCTTGCAGTCATTTATTATCCACACTGAAAATACAGCACGTATTAAAAAAATGGCCAAATATGTGAGAAAATAAAAAAAAGACCCTGCCTGCCTTGTATTATATTTGCCTGTCGTTTCCATTTTGATTGTGATTGGCTGACAAGGGCTGCTGCTGGCATTGCACAATTGGCTTAGATGGGGAATTACAAAACAGGAGCAGATCCCTTGACTGGGACTCGGGTAGCACATGCAGCTGAGCACAGGCAAAAAAGAAAGGTCACCCGTATGCAAGGAACTGAGCAGGATCTCTCTCACAGATGTTTCCATTCTGGAGAAGTGCATCTGATCTCATTTTTCTTATCTGTGATTTGGAGCGTTTAAATGCCAAAGGGATTTTTTGTTTCTGTAAATGTAAGAATGCACCTGGGAACAAGTTTGCAACCTGGAGGCTTATGAGATTTTCAGATGTACAGAGCAATACCATGGACTGGTGAGAAGGATCTGTCTTTTTAAGGAGTTTTGATTACCAGTGAGGAAGAAGGCGATTCAAACAGAAGGGTAAAAGCATATGCAAAAGGAAAATAACTTTGTTTGCATCCTGGAATTATATTGAAAATGGCATGAAGGAACAATTATATCAGCACCAAAACAATGGAGAATCAAAGGATTCTATTATCCTCTGAAATAATCTCTGGAGAAGAAACATACAAACTACCTTTCATGAAAAAAACTGTTCATTATTTGAATATGGTGTACAACTCTGTGGAACATATTTGTGACTGCTGCATCTTTGTGGTGTAGTATATTTTCATCTAAACATCTCAAAGAAGGTCTGCACAGAAGTGTTTTAACTTTTTTTTTTAGTGAGAGAACAAGAGAAGTTTCATTTGCATTTTTAACTCAACATTCTCTTTCTCTTCCTTTCTTCTCCAAACTTAGTTTACAAGATGCTGGAATTGGATTTATTCTTGTCATAGATCGCAGACAGGACAAATGGACTTCTGTGAAAGCTTCCGTACTGCGGATAGCAGTAAGTACTGCTTTACATTAACTCCTTAGAAAGATTTTTCCATGTTGACAGTTACGTTTATGAGTAGCAAAGCAGCAATTGCTGTATTTCTTCAACAAAATTTTAGCTGATATGACACAAGAAGTGATCAGTAATTCTTTTATATCCCAGCTGTCTGGGACCAAGCATCATGTGTCTAATGACATGCTTTTAATGTAGCTTGCAGTTCAGGGCATCAGCCTGAGAAGGCTCTTTGGTAGTGCACGTGTGCAAGCAAATGCGGGGTGTAGCTTTCCCAGATGGGAACTATTATTTGCATGGGCAGCCTGTGCAACTCACAGCACTCTGGATCCACCTTTCACTATTCAAGTAAGCTCCCATTTTAGGAAGAGTTGAGTTTGTGGGTCCAGATTTAGTTTACCACTTGTGAAAGGAAGTAATATATAAAAGCTGATCTTGTGCTTTTTGAATAAAAGCAAGGGTTTTCTTTAAGCAACAAAATCTTACTATGATCAATCAACTGCAAGTGCTGTTACTTGCAGTCTCCTCGTTAGCTTTCATATTTTAAAAATGTTCTTAAAGTTGCTAGAGGCTTTTTATGCAAGTAGGAAAAGACAGTTTCATATTTATCATGTGCTTAGCATATTGTTTGTCTACTATTGTTTGCTTTTTGCCATGCTATCCTTGCTTGAATTGTGTTGACACTCTGCTCGTTAAGTGCTGAAAAACAGCTCTAAGCATCTTTTCTTTAGTTTTTCATGACGAAAAGTTTTTAGCTGTGTGACATAAAAGTCAGATCAAAACAGTAAATGTCATTTTGTGTAGCCCCATTTTAACCAAAGCATTCTTTATTGCAAGCTAAAAGGTTGTTTATTTAAAGGTAATGCATTATTCCCACTATGTGACTTTTTTGGAGAAGGAATACATAATGATATAATAACCAGGCAATACAACTTTTTCCATAGTAAGTATGTTTAGGAATTTTAAAATATTGAAAATATACCAAGATATTAGCAAAATTGACTTTTGCAGCATATTTTGAAATTTTGGGGTGCAGGATTGAGCAGATTCAGCAGCACAGGTTAAGGTCATTAGTGAAAGCTTGTGCATCTCTTTGAAAATTCAATGTTGTAGTCTGTCCTTAAACAGAAAAGTATTCCATAGATGCCAGTCCTTTTGTTTTGGTTTTGTGTTTTTTTTTTTTTTTTGCATTATTGAGGTGGTAGGAAGTGGAGGCAACTACAGATGTGTTGCTTATAGCCATAATATTAACATTTATGGTCATGTTCCTGAAGCGTGCATTATTTTGCACAATATACAGAACCTGAGTATCTATTCCCCATGGTAAGCGATACATTATTGTAGCGGTGGTGTTGGTGCCCAAGGGCTTGGCCTTGAGAAGGGTTTAAGTACAGGGAGCACTGCAAGTTGCAGTGCTGTTGCAAATGGGTTTACTTTTCTTTTTTCTTTTCTCATTCTTCTGTGAGCTTTATTTAAAACAGAAAATGTTCTTCCCAGCTGAAGTCTAATCTGCTAGAGGCACAATTTTTTTACCTCTTGTTTCTTTTGTTGAACTGACTCAGTGTTTGCTTTATGTGTCTATGAATGCATATGGTGATCCCCCTTTAGAGCTTCACCAATAGTTGTGGCATCCCTGAACCCTTGAAAGTTTCATCTTCCCATTGCAAAAAAAGATACCATGAAAAATCATTCTTTGCTGTTGCCTACCTTTCGTTACTATAATATTTGATATAAGCGACTCTAAATGTTTCTTTTGTCCTTTTAAAAAAACAAAACCAACTATATACAACACTTACCTTGCACCAAAGTCTTGAGGATTTCTCTTGGTCCTGTTGATGGATAAAGACATTTTTTAATGGCTCAAGGGTGACCTGAGGCTTAACTTCTACTTGTTTGGTTTTCTTAACAGTCAGAGTTGTCTTTTGATGTTGATGAAGCATCCTGGGCTGTCCAGATTGAACCTTATGTCTGAAAGCCTGCTAACTCTAACAGTTCTGATGCTAAAGCTGATTGCTGTTTGTGAGGATATTAGTCTCATGTTACTCGAGAAGAGAGTTCTATCTGACTGTTTGTAGTAGTTCCTGCAGTGTCTTCCCTGACATCTTTCCCAGTTTTTCCTCTAATCACCCTGAGGAAGTTGCCCATTCCAGTTTGTGAAATCAGGTGCCAACACAGGGTGCTGTGGCTGGAGCGAGCACTTCCCAACAGGAATATCCTGCCTGGAGCATTTGCCCATCACTAGTATCCTGACAACTGTAGGAAATACATTTGTAAGCACTGAGCAGCTGCTGACCAGAAATTTATACCAGCATGTACTTTCTTCAAAATTTATTTTCAAGACTTTTCACACGCAAGTGCTTGGTTTGTACTAGTGGATGTTGGAAGTATGTTTTGAAAGAAAACTAATGAAGAAAGTTTTTTTTTTTTGTTTTGAATTGAAATCAATGTGGAAAATCTTCGTATGTTATGAAAAATGTCTAGGCTTCATTTTTCCTTTTATATTGTTGGGGATCATTTTCTTTCCTAGGACAGAGAAATAGCAGTGACAAGCTGAGTCTGTATTTCAGGTTGATACTTTAAGGTTGCTGTTGAGAGTCAAGGCTGTGATGAGGTTAAGCTATTTTTGCAGACAAAGTGGGAAGGCAGTGACTGCACCACTGACCCAAAGTGACCGCTGCTGAAGCACGTGCGGTGACTGCAGAACTGAAATCAAAGCTTAGAGTCACTGGGCTGAAAGATGCCACCCTCCCTGGGATGTGACAGAGAGATTCTGGCAAGCAGAAGCCCAGGCATGTAGGCTTTGTTATTGTTATATGCTACTTCACAAAGTTGCAGTGGGCAGGTGGCCCACGACATTGTCTTTAATCAGTGCGTGACTGCAGACTCCAGCGTATGAGACAATGCAACTAATATTATTGATTAATTTTCCCCCTAATTTAGCTACCTCAAAGTTGAAGTTATTGGTCTAGTGCAGTTAGGTATGGCATATATTTGGACTCAACTGCACTCAACATCATGAAAATTTTAACTCCTAGCCATACGTCAGCCTCATACTGAAAGTCCAGAGAAAATAAGCTTCCTTAAACTTTAAATAAAGGGAATAATATATGTGGGCAGCTGCTCTGGAAGAAGTAGTTGGTAGGGAGGTCACTCAGGTGATAGTGATAAAGCTTTATTTGTTTACAAAACTTTGCAACTGTTTCTAAATGTGACAAGAGTTGTGTTTTATTGAACTTCCCAGGGAATTTTACTTCCTGATTTGCCATCTTTGACTAAGGATGTGTTTCATGCAGCTTTTTTTGTGCTTTCTCTTTCGGACTGCATTGTCCAGGGCACTGTTTTTCTTCAGTCTTCGTAGGTCAAAACGCAGTCTTCCCTGTAACAGAGGTTTAGCACATGTATTGCTTTGAAGATTAGGACCGAGACCTGTAACTGGCAGGAGAAGACCAAAAGTCAATGGAGAGACTTGAGTGCTAATACCAGCCTAAAACTTGCAGGAGCCAGGCAGTCCCATTTTTGTGCCATTTGGAGTCTTATCATTAGTTTTACATCCAAGGTGAAAAACAGTGAATTACAGTAATCCAAACTTGAGTTCTTTGGCCTTGTTTGTAGAGAGAGGTTGAGCTTCCTAGTGAGTTGTTGATGGAGGGAAGATGTGTTTAGTAACGGATGCTCCATAGTCATGAAAGGGACTATTTTATGTTCTGGATAGGAATTTCCCACTAGTCCAGTTTCTAGCCAGCTCTTTGCATCTGTTCTTGAATACTGTAATGACACTTAACTATTTGAATGGGTTAGGTTTACAAAACTGTTCTTTCAGCTTCTAGTCATGTTTCTCTTTTTTGCTTGGATTCAAAACAATACCAAAAACTTGACAGTGTGATGAAGCTGGAACAGTATTTGTATTAATTTTGTAACTATTGTAATGAGTGATTCCTGTAAATTATTAACAAAAGAGGTTATTTTGAGATGCTCTGTGGTTTTTCTTAATGCTTTGCATGTTTTCAGAATATTACACATGCAAGCACTTTCACAGTTGTTCTACTTAATTCAGCCATTTTTCTTTTTATTTATTGCACTTTTTTAATACATTAAAAAAAGATAAGTAAATAATTTAAACACTGAAACCATGATCAGAATATCTCAAGCATTGAACTCAGATGTAATGCAAAATAGCTCAATGTTTTTAAAACTGGGTTTTCGACTGCCCCTTTTATGAATTGATTCAATTCAAGATTCTTCCTTGACAAGAAGCCTGTGTAAGAGACTTCATTCTAGCCTGGAATAAACAGTCTTGCAAAAAAAGGGAAAAAAAGGGAAAAAATAAAGGTACTTACTAGCTTCTTCATATACAGAGGTATTTTGGAAAGAAGTACCTTGTGGCTTATGGCATACTAGTGAGTGCAGAAGGGAAAACACCAGCAAAGAGTTCAGTAATGTGAGCATATTGCAGCTGTTCATAAAATGAAAAATAGTCTTATTCCAAGTATTTTAAAACAGAACTACTAAACCCAAGTCAAGCGTTAGTACTTTGATGGCTCACAGAGTTCTGGTATTTCTGAAAGCTGGCTTTTTACCTGGGAAGCAGAAAAAAAAGAGGTTGTAGGTTCACTGTTTATCAGAACAACTTTCTTCTGCTGTGTAGGAGTATAGAAGACTTCCGAGCACTGGGGCTGCTGAGTGAATTGCTCTGTGGGATTGAACAGATGACTGCAACTTTATTTTAAGTGCATCTCTGTCTAAAATTATATATACCTATCTGCATAATTCCTTTGTGTACTAAATCAGCCCTAGGAAGAAACCCAAGATATTAAAACTCCAGGATGTTGGTTTACTTTTTCAATAGCTCACCTTTGGCTAATCACTGCTGAAAGCTGTGGTGAATGGCTCCTGGTTGCAGACCCCAGCCACTGCTCTGCTCCTGTGCTGCCTCTGCCAGGAAAAAGCAGCCTGGCAGCACCTCATCCTATCTTGATCCTGTCTCTTGACTATTCTAAAGTATTCAGTTTAATGAGACTTATTCCTCCTTTGAAAATTCCATCTGTCCAATAGCCCATAGTGGATGTATTGTTTACAGTTGCTGTGAGGCAGGAGTGTGTGGGATTGCTGCTTTGCCTGCCTTGTGCAGGTAAAGTTCTTGAGTGACTTAAATAGCTCCCCATTGGCACCGAAAGAGCAAGATCACATTATGCCGCAGAAACCAAAGATACGAAGAGCCGCAGTACCTGTCTTCAGGGAAATGCTGTCCTTCCTCCCCCATAAATAAGCTGCCACCACCCCTTCCTGAGCATCAGGCAGAGGTGGTTTCCTGCTCAGTTTTTGTGGTTCCTTGCCAGCCATTCAGCATTGTGTGATCTTCACTGGTGAGATGCCCTATGTATCCTTACCTCCCCCTGTTACCTGCTTAACTTCAGAGTCTGTCTTGGTGCTTCTCTGTCATTTATGTTGTGTGAAGGAAAGTGACAATTAAGGCTATATGCAACCAACAATTTTACATTTTGCCCAAAACCCAGTTGGGTTCAATATCCGTAAGCTCTCGCTTTACAGAGGCCTGGAGCATGCAGTGAAAGCCCTCCATCCCTGAGAAGAAGCCTGAAAGCAAGCAGGTCAGCCTGCTCCTACATATTTATTAACTGTTTTCCCAGAGTGTTTAAAGTAGCTCCTGTTTTGTCCAGCCAGTGAAGATTCTTTCCAGGTTTGGGTTACTCGTAGGGTAGCAGACATCTCCGTGTATTGGAAAGCTTTGATTTTAGGGCTGCGCTGTATATAATAAATTATCAGTTTGGTCAGATGTATTTCAAAGCTAGTAATCACATGCACATTTACATCTTCTGTACCTTTGGAATTGGCACTTGCCTGACTGGGTGGGGAAGTGAAAGAGGTAAGCAGATAGAAAATTAATCCCACGACTGTCATGAAGTATCAGGTTAAGTATCACTGCTGATGCAAGTGAGATGAAGGAATGTATACGATTTGGGCTAGAATAGAGACTACTCTAATGGAGTAGGTGATCTTGAGTGCTATCATGAAGCACTTGCAAGAGAACCGGGTGATCAGGTCCAGCCAACATGGGTTTACAAAAGGCAGGTCCTGCCAAACCAACCTGATCGCCTTCTATGACAAAGTGACTCGGCTGCTGGATGAGGGAAAGGCTGTGGATGTGGTCTTCCTGGACTTCAGCAAAGCCTTTGACACAGTTTCTCACAGCATTCTGCT
>WAAB01000074.1:131111-158014 GCA_013389865.1 Piaya cayana
ACAGAAAGGGTCATTAGGCATTGGAATATGCTACCCAGGGAGGTGGTTGATTCGCCTTCCCTGGAGGTGTTTAAGGCACGAGTAGACGAGGTCCTGAGGGACATGGTTTAGTGTTTGATAGGAATGGTTGGACTCGATGATCCGATGGGTCTCTTCCAACCTGGTGATTCTATGATTCTATGATTCTAATTTTCATAAAGGATACCAGAAATATGACAGAGGGGTTTTTTTCCCCCATTCTCTCTTGCATAGGCATTAAATGTGTTAAAGTGCCATATTTAAGGCAAAATAATGGAGGGGCACTTAATATGAATTAGAGCAAAGAAAGGCCCTTCTTCAAGTTTAAGTGGTGTTCAGTGACTTCGCTAAAGTCCTGAAAGGCACTTATTTTTGTGACACTACTAAACATAATGAGTACAGTTTTTTTCACTTAGCACTTGGCACGGCTTTACTGAGAAGTCATTGTTTCCTCTGCCTGCTTAACATACAATAGCTTGAAACAAATACACTGCTGGACTGGAACTGAGAATTTTTACTGTTCTTGCTCTTGTGTTAAGGGTGAAGGTGACTAGCCAATGAAGTTCATACTTCTCGAAGAAGTGTCTCTTGCATCATATCATTGTCTCTGTAAGTCATCAGGACTTTAGGAGAAAAAAGGTCAGGAAAATAGTAATGTTTGAACAGTGAAAGTATAAACTCAGATAAACTGGAATAGCTGGCATGGGTCTGACATTGTTTACTGTAGTAATATTCCCTTTTTGTTGTTGTTATTGTTGTTTCAGAAAGGTCAGTTTGCATTTTTGACTCTTAACCGTGACAAGCAGAAGAGGCATCATTAAGACCCAGGGTCTTTCTGAAGAAGAAAATTAAGTGGAAAGCTTAAGAGAGACTAGTGGAGAAAAGAACAGTGTTGTAGATTGTAAACAAGGTTAGCATAATCTAGAATTTGAACTTTTGCTGAGAGAGTAAACTTCTGGCAAGTCTTGAATGGTATCAGTTTAGTTGGTACAAGACTCTAGGGATTTAAACAGAATCATTTGGGGTAGACTCACTGAAATGGAGAATAATTGTAATGTGTATTGTCTGGGGTTTTTTGAACATTAATGAGAGACCTTACTTTAGTCACGCGATTTAAATGTTTATCATAAAAGCTAATACACAATCTAGAAAAATTTACTATTACATTGCATTTGGCTACTACTGTTTTCTTCAGTAAGTCTAAATATCATAGAATTGTAGATCAACTCAGGTTGAAAGAGGCCTTGAAACATCATCTGGTCAAGCCTTCTGTGGGAAAGGGATACTCAATGAGATGATCTAGCACTCTTGTCCAGCTGTATGTTGAATACCTCCAGACTCTTTAGGACCAAACCACTGAGCTTTCCAGAACATTTGGACATTGCCGAAGTGGAAGCAGATTGTGAAGCTCAAGACTTTTAAGGTTCCTAAGTCAGCTGGAGATCTCAGTTGTACACTGAGTATCTAGAGAACTACAATGAATCCATGAAACTTTTCAGAAGTTTTTAGCTACTTTTCTCCTTTAAAATGTTTGTAATCTCCAGTGCTAAATACTTGGAACTCTTAGAAATCTTAAAATGAGTATTAAGCCACTCTCCAACCTTTCAAATACTAACAATTTCACTCGACACAGAAGCAGAGCATAGCATAACAGCTCCTGCAGTCAGTGTTTAGGTTTTGGTTGGCTTTTATTATTTTTTTAGTAATATTAATTCAGTTTGCTAGAAATGTGACGTAATTTCCAACAGTATAATGAAGAAAATTGCATACTTAACCATTATAATGATCGTCTCTTTAGCTTCATTAACTCCCTACAGTTGAAATACTGAATAAGGAAGATGACTTTGCATGATTTCAAGAATGGCTAAATGCCAAATATGCAAACCTCTGTTGCAGCAGAGGTTGGTTTTTAGTAATTTAATGTTATTTCTTGGCTTTCCTTATCTTCTATTTTCCGTCTATTTCTTGTAGAACAGGAAAGATGCATCAGACTACTAGTTGGAAGATGAGGAGAAAATGAACCAAGAATGATTGTTTGATTTTTACTTTTGTCTACAAAATTAAAGTATTTCTATGCTATTGCCTGAGAGCTTTAGTCTTGGTGGCAATAGTTTGTGTAGATAGCTGTCAAGGTACTATATACACAAACTAGAAACATGACATTGGATGTTCAGATAATAATGGAGATTTCTCTTGGCACCTTCTATGAAAGAAAAGATGAAATAACCATGGAAGTGCTGCTGTAGAAAAAGCACTAAGCCGCCACTAGTCATTGACCGCATTGACCAGCATGCAGTCTTAGCTGAAGAGCATTACAAGCCAGTTGTGAAAAATTTGATTCCAGGAAAATAGACTCTTATTTGCAGAAACAAGTAAATGTCTCTCTAAATGAAGCTCTTTGTGCAGCCTTGCTAGGTTTATAATTGGTCACCCCATTATGGGAGGGCTCTGATACATTTACTTCGTGGTTTAACTGGGGCTTCTCCTTGTTCAAAAATATCTTCTGGAGTTGAGACAGAAAATAACAAACTAAACTTGTTTTGCAGGCATCTTTCCCAGGAAACCTGCAGCAAGTCCTTGTTCTGCGCCCAACAGGATTTTTTCATCGAGCTCTCTCGGACATTGCTTTCAAATTCAACAAAGATGAGTTTAAAATGAAAGTACCTGTAAGTAATTCTTTGATTTCACTTTATTGTCAGAAATCTGTTAAAGTACTTAATGTAGCCAGTGAGGACCAAAAAGTCCCAAAAAAAAGCCATACTTAAAGGCAGTTCCAAAAGTTTTGGTAGTTTATTCTTGAATGACTATGTAAATTTCGAAGCAAATGCATTTCCCATGGACAAATACTATAGTTTCTGTTATTTTAGTGAACATCCAACTGATGCCAGTTGTTACCTTGCCAGTAAACCCACTGATCATACTTTTGTTTGCAAATGTACAGCATTTATATTTTAAAATAAACTTCAAAACTATGTGAGCTAAAGATATAGAAGTTATTTTACGTAGCAGATGTAAATTTCATGGTGAAAGATAGTCTAAGTTAAGATACTTCCCCCCTCAACCTTCATTTATTTTGGGAACCAGTCCTTAAATACCAAATCCACAGAGATACTATCGTTGTCTCTCACAGACAAAATGTAACAAGGGGAAAAAGAACAATAAATGAATGTTGATCTTGGAAGATAGCCATGTATAGTTTATCAAGATAAAAAAAAACCTGATGATGCAATTTATGTTGTATAATCCATAAGCTTCTGTTTAATACGCCTGGTCCTCATGCTTATATGCAATCATTTACATCATCTTCAGCTGAAGCAACTGTTAAGTTTGTTTTTTCTATAACAAAGGAAATAGTTCCATCTTTTGCTTCTTTATTAAATTGGATTTTCTCTGTCAGAGGCTAAAGAATGGAGCTTAGAATCCTTAACAAAAGATTTCTCACCACTTATCGCGTTTACTTTTTTATTTGCTGCTGCAGATCATAATGCTGGGCTCAGTATCAGAACTGCAGGGTTACATTGATAAAACACAATTAACAGAAGATCTTGGTGGCACCCTGGATTACTGCCATAACAGATGGCTGTCCCGTCGCACTGTAAGTATTAGCTTTAGTTTTAACTTTCCAGTTTAACGAACCCTTCTGTTTTATACCCTGTCATTTTTAAAACAGACTCCAAGTGATGCAAGTTGACTTGCTCTGAGTGAGAAGATGTTCCCAATGGTACTTAGTCATCTTAGAGAAATAATATGAGTAACAATTTGGGAGTGGCTTTCTAAATGCTCGGAGCAAAGGAATTGCAGTGTATTATTGCGTTGAAGTTTATTGGTTTTGCTACAAGAAAGAAAAAGCTCAAGTTCTAAAATAACTCCAGATCATAAAAATATGAGGAAGATGCACCTGATACAAGCCTAAGAAAAATATACAATTAAGGAATTAATGGTGACGGTATCTGTTGCTTGCAAAAGTATGATTTGACTGTTTTTCAGTCTTGTAATTCATCTGCTTGGGTTTGGTTTTAGAGTTCTATTTTGTGTGTATGTGTCTGTCTGTACATATGCATGTGATGAGCATGAAACATCTTTAATGGTTTTTATTCCAAAAGGCTATAGAAGGTTTCGCCCAAAAAGTTAAGCAAACAGCTCAGATTCTTCAGTCCTTTGGGACTGAGCTGGCTGAAACAGAACTACCGAATGATGTGCAATCAACCAGCTCCCTTCTTGCAACACACACAGAAAAGAAAGACAAAATGAAGGTATGTAATTTTTGTAAAGATGCTGTCTTCTAGTTAAGCTGTGTTTTAATTTATAGCTAATAATGTTGATAGACAATCTGCATAATGTTAGTAGACAATAATAATGCAAAACATGGATACCTTATTGAACTTGTTCTACTTGGTTTGATGTTAAAAATGCTTTTTGCATTCAAAATTGACATTTCTTGAGGCTATGTTTACATATGTAGAAATGCATAATGATTTGTACGTGGAAACAGAAATTCCTCTGTAAATAGTGGTGTGTTTTATTTGTAGTTTTGTTTGCAACAAGAAATTTGGTTGTGTTTGCATGCATGTGGAAATACGTGACCTTTGCAAGAATGGAAAAATGTTCTTTAAAATGAGCTTAAATGAAAGCTGTTTGGGGAGTTTCAAAGCTAAACAAATAGAACTTTCGAGGTGTTTGTAGGCTAAGGAGACAGTAGAAGGCTATCTGTCATGAAAATTCAACTCAGGTACACTGGGATCTTAAGATGGTAAATGTAGAAAAAGCATTTACCATTTCACATTTACTGTCTGTATTTGTTGTCAAACACTGCTTTTAATCAAACTGTGCTTGCTGTCTTGCTATTAAAACATAATCCTTTTTTTTTTTCTGATTTGGTGCCTTATGAAGTCTGCTAAAAAAACCCCAACAACTCACAACTACACTGTGTGGGGGGGTTGTTTTCTTTTGTAGGAGGATATCAGGTTAGCAGTACAACAGGGAGATGATATCCTTGGAAGTATTACAAAACCAGTTAC
Source organism: Piaya cayana (assembly GCA_013389865.1). Taxonomy (NCBI): domain Eukaryota; kingdom Metazoa; phylum Chordata; class Aves; order Cuculiformes; family Coccyzidae; genus Piaya; species Piaya cayana. The sequence continues at coordinate 136,148 of WAAB01000074.1, forward strand.
TGAGAATCCTGAATACAAACTGAATCAAGATCAGCTAGACAATCAAACAACGATAGAAAGGTGAGAAGAGCGAAATACCAAACATGCTGCTTTTCTGGTTTTTGGGGGGTTTTTTGACCCCTTCACAGATCTTTTACTTAGTTCCATATGCATGCTCAACAATATAGGCAAACGTTACACATGAACTTAAAAGGTGCTTTCAGAAACCACTCTTCTGTTGTCAGATCTGTTCTAAGCAAAGTAATGCCCTGATGTCCATTACCTCGTCATCTGGCTCTAAGAAAATAGGGGATGCAGTACCAATAAAATAATGCTGTTCTCTTTTTCCTTTTTGTTATATTTGGACTATGTAGTTGAGCACCTTTTCCTTACTTGAATTAATATCGATGCTTTGCATATAGTCTAAAGTGCAATCCAAGGAAAATTCACTGCTGTAGGGGAAGCAGCAACAGAAGACAGAAGTGATATATCTCTTCTTTTCAGTAGTTTTGTCCACTTTCATTAAGTCCTTTTGAATTGAAGAGGGAGGCTAATTTTTCTTTAAACCTGCTGAAGGAGCTTCTAACATTGCTGGTATTATGCATGTTTTTAGTAGTCTTTAAAGCGCTACTAGGGAATACAACACTCTTGAAGTATCTATGCACAAACTTCCTATATACTTCCTTTGGATGTATAAGTAATAGATGTTTTCCTTTGCTCCCTGCCCACCACCCCTTAAATTATTGCCAGTTTTGAAGACATTACATCACTATAGCACAGATGTTTTGTGCAAATTTACTATGAAAGAATAGCTCATTTCCCCCAGGCAGTATTCTGCATTCTTTTTTTGTCTGTCATTCCCTGTTTCTGTTACAGTTGAACTGACTCTTCTTTCCAAGTAACTGTCCATTCCAATCCAGAAAGCTTGGCCGGAGTCACTTTTCTTTGGTTGTTGTTGCTATCAGCTATCTGAAGGACAGTCGGGGTGGGGATTGCTAATTTATTCAAAGTGTTCCCACTAGATACAATATCAGACAAAAGTTAGAACAAACTCTGTGTGTGTGCATCCTGCCTTTTTTTTCCTGATCAGTTTGTACTTGTGTATTAAGGGTTTGTTTCTGTTCTTTTAAAGACAAACATTCAAGGAAATTCTGATGTATGGCCTTTCCTGGGTGTAACCTAGGTACCTAAGTATATAGGACACTATACGGTCAAATGCAACGTTGGAAAATAAGTTTAGAAGTGTAAGACTTAAAGCATTGGCTGAAATTAGAATTGAAAGAGATTCTTTCCATTGCATTACTGCTGTACACTAGCCTGTGATATTAAAGTAGTAATGCTCCTCAGCAGAGGGGCAGCAACGACCTTCAGATTTATTATGAATCTTGCTCCAAGGAATGAAACATAAGGACAGCTAGCTGGTCACAACAGTACAAATTTTTGCCTTCATTTTTTATATAGCCCAAGGCTTAGGTTCTTCCGAGTCCTAACCTACACATATTCACATTTTATTTATATTTGCTAGCCTGAAGTCCCTGTGTCCCCAGGCCAGAGCAGAGCAATAGTATGTGGAGGAGCTAGCCGCAAATTAGCACTTGCCAGTTTTTCAGAACTTAATATTTATGTTGGGTTTCAATTTTACATCAGTGTTATTCTAGGAAACAATTCCCTGCAATACTTGGTTTCCTGCAACCAATTTATTTTTTCTGGAAAATATTGCCTTGGGGAAGCTTTTTGTTTACTGTAGAAGATTGCATTGTCCCTTAAAGGTTGCACCCATTAGTCTTACAGTATTTCTTTTGTTTTTAAAGGCTTCTGGCTCAATTACATGAAACGGAGACTGCCTTTGATGAGTTTTGGATTAAGCATCAGCAAAAACTTGAACAGTGTCTGCGCCTTCGGAATTTTGAACAGAATTTCAGAGAGGTGAGAACTTCTTGGTGGCAGTCAATATTTGGTAACATAGAAATGATTCAGAAGAAAATACTTCCCCGTCTTGGTTTTGTAGGTTTTGCACCTCTTGCGTGTGCATGAAAGCTTTCTCCAACCTTTTCCTTACTTGACATCCTGCCATCTTTACTACCTTGAATACTTGCCTATAGAGACATAATAGGTCCTCTTCTGCAGTCTTATGATTTTTTTTCTACAGGCCCAGGAGTGTATAAGCATTCAAAAACTCCTTTGAATCCTGTTCTCCACCACAGAAGCATAACATGCTGGCTGCAAAGCTTTCTTCTTGCCAATAGGCCTTTTTACGGACCCAAGACTTGCCTAAACCTTCTGGCTGAAACTTCTGTAGAACAGTCTCCAACACTGTGGGTGGGAAGCTACAACCACAACGTTAGAAGCTGGGTGGAGGCTGAACTGAATTTTTTACAGCCAGTTTCTGATCTCATGTTAGTTTAACTCGTATACTTGATGGCACCGACAGTCGCTTTACACTGGTGTAGCTGATCTCAGGACATGGCCTCTGTGTCTCCACAGGAGCAAAGCTCAGAAACTCTCTTACAAATGTGTGTGTATGTCTGTCTCTCAACCAGTTGTTAGGATGAGGATCTCTCCCTCATGTTTTGCTGTTTACGTTAATGTTGCTTTGTATTATTACCATGCAGCAAAAGCCAGACCATAAATGTTTCCTGAACATTAGTTTTCCTACATTGTTTTTCTTCAGTGCCAGGAAACTGGATTACTTTGCCTTTTCTTTGTGTTCATTTTCATTTTGAATTTGGGTTAAAGGTAAGCTGATAAAAGTGTAGTTTGTCTTTGTGCCCCCCATTATGTGAGTCACCTGACTGAAAGTAATGTCTATCAGCTGTTTAACTGATAGGTCTCTGGAGAGGCATAATCATCTTCATTGATGCATAGCTCTGTCTCATTTCAGATCAAAGCGGCTTTGGATATTGTGTCCGAGAGACTGTCTGCTTTCACATATGTGGGAAACAGCTGTTCACATGTGGAGCACATTTTGAGTGATCTTGCCAACTTTGAAGAAAAGTCATGTGTAAGAGCTCTGCAATGCAGTCTCCTGAATTTCTAGTGTGACAATGCATGTGTAGAGGGGAACGGTATATGGTGATGGAGTATGTTTTATGAGCAGAGCTTAAATTGACAACAAGACAGGATCAATGTCTCAAGTAACATGAAGAAGGGATTTGGAATAAAATCATAAATCACTGGAGCAGCACAGTTCTCAGGCATCCCTTAATAAAGAGCGGAGCAACTAGTCACATAGTCCATGGGATCAGTGTTGTGAAAGAATTGCATTACGGGTTTATATAGCCAAGTTCTGCACTTGGTGGTCAAGGGGCCAAGTTAATTCCTATTAAAGCAAATTATTTAGTTAAATCTCAGAAATGAGGGCCACATATTGAATGTCCAGGCCATTAAAAGATGACCAACAGAAACATACGCTCTGAACGCTGTAGAAAGGGAACCTTATAATCTGTGCTTCACAATAAAACATACAGCTCTGTAAGTGAGGTGCTGGGGTTTGGTATTTGTCCAGATTGCTGCTGTCTTCCAGATTGCACACAAGCGTGCTACTGAATAAGTAAAACTAAAAAGAAAGAAGATAGTGATTCCTTCACAGAAATGTTTAATTAATGTTTCTGAAATACTTTGATACATAAATAAAGAGGCATAGAAGTTATTGGGAAGGCACAAAATTGGTTTGATTTATTAAGCAGAGCAACTGTAAACTAAAGATGTATTACTTAGCAATATATGTATTTTACTGCATAAAAACAAATCGAATCATTTAAAATTTTTTTTCATTGACATTGATCTGAGGAAAGATGTGCCTAAATGTGTGTTTCCTTTCTTAGGAAACTATAGCAAAAGCCAGAATGCTAGCCTCAGAGGGTGATGCTTTTATTCAAAGCAATCATTATGCTGTGGATTCCATTCTTCCAAAATGCACTGAACTTCATCATCTCTGCGATGCCTTCACTACTGAGACAGAGCAAAAGAGGAATCTTCTTAACAAATCTCTAGAACTGCATTGCTTACTAGAAAAGGTAAATTTTGTACGGAACAGTTTTGTTTCCCATCTTGTTTGCTAAAACCCAAGTCAACCAGTTGTTATAATGGCAGGTAAAAATATCTGGGTGTTCTGGAATAGCTCCTTAAATAGCTGAATACACTACAAGTAGAGGTATGATATGTCTTAGACCTCTTAGTGTTTGATGCCGATGTTGATGTATTCTGAGCCTGTTCTTTTCTCTGTTTTTAGTCTATGAAATGGTGTGATGAAGGAATATATCTGCTGGCTTCGCAGCCAGTAGATAAGTGTCAGTCTCAGGATGGTGCAGAATCGGCATTACAGGAGATTGAGAAATTCCTGGACACTGGTGCAGGCTATAAAATCAAGGAGCTGAATAAAATTTACAGAGAGTACGCACACATCCTCAATGATGACCTAAAGGTACCAGATGTTTATGTGTATCTATGCATCCATTTGTTAATTTTAGAATTTTTCCGTTGTGCGGCCATTGCTAACACTAAATAATCAGTACTCAGAGTTATACCTGGGAAATGGAAAGCCAACACATTTACTTACCTATCGTATCTTTGGATAAGAATGAAGGATTTCAGAGGTTTTTAATAACTATGTCAATTTTTCAGATAGTACAATTGCTTTAAAAAAAAAAAGTCCCAAGTGAGTATTTGAGAACTGTTTTTTTATGTAGCAAAACCAGACTTGCCCTTCATATTTGTATGACTTCTGCTTTGTAACTGTTTGGTTTGTTTGGGGGTTTTTGGTTTTGGTTTGTTTGGGTTTTTTTTTTTTTAAGAACTTGAGAATATATCCCTTTTCTTCTTGGTTGATCTGTTTGTATAAGAGAACCACTAGACACTGTCAAGAAAACTTTTCCTTTTTTAAAAAAAAAATTAAAACTTGAACCCTGCTGGTTTCTCTACTGCAAGCAGACAAAATGTATTATGAAGTGATGTTCCAATTTTTAAGTATACTATGTTACATGGAATAATAATAATAATTCCTTGTTAGTAGTGAAGAGTAAGGTGCTTTTGCTTGTGGTATAAAAGCAATTGCAATTTCAAGTCAGTGTTCTGTAAGTGGCAGTGCAGTGTGTTGATAGGTCTCTTAGGGATTTATTTAATTGTATTTAATTAATTTTATTTATATTTCTATGATGATGGTAGGAGCATGTGCAAAAGGTTTTCCAGAAGCAAGAAAGTATGGAAGAAATGTTTCAAAAGAGACAAGTAAGTCTTAAGAAACTGGCAGCTAAGCAGACACGCCCTGTTCAGCCAGTTGCACCAAGACCTGAAGCCTTTGTAAAATCTTCTTGTCCCTCTCCAGGTAAGTAACTGTAGTAACCTTTGACTAATTTTTTGCAATATGCTGAGAAACTTGAAGAAACTTTCAGCTGTAACTTATGGTTGCAAAAACGTATGTGTGAAATCACCTCAAGTTCTAACCGCTGTTTGGTTCTTTTTTATGTGCTTAGGTCTTCAAAGAGAATGTGTATCCAACTCAGAAAGCAACGCACTTCAGAGGGTAAACTACAGAAGAGGAAAGGTAATTTTTTTTCTTTGTGCTTTTCATGTGTGTACTGTTTGAGACAGTCATAGTAGAATAAAATATGCAGGAAATTCAAGAAGAATGGGGCAATTCCACTCAAAAAGTGATGATATTGCCCCTATTGAAGTTACTCTGGTGAAGCAGTCATGTGGTTTAAATAGAGGCTGCTTTGTCACTGAGCTTGGTATGAGGGAAGGTAAATAGTCGCCTATATTAGGAAAAGTGTTAGGGGCAGCAAAATATAAAATCTATGAACAGGAAACATTTATTATTTGCCAGTAGTAATTGGCTACTCTTAAAACTGGCGAAAGTGGAGAGGTAGTTGTTGTTGGCTCTAAGACAGCTTCACCTGGCCTAATGGGTTGCCATTCCCAAGTGGGGATGGTCTTCCTGCTCCGCCTCCAGCAAGGAAAGCAACCTGATGGCAGCAACAGAAACTAATAGTTTTCCACTGGATTAGAGATTTGAATCAACTCAGTGAAGGTTCAGCAAGAGACAATGCGAGGAGGAAGGCAGGACCATGTGACCAGCAGGGACAACGGTTGGGAGAAAAGGATTGATTCAAAGGGGATTGAAAGCAGAGCCTCTTATTTTTTTAGGCAAGCCATAATTAGGTCAACCATTACAGTAGACACTGTAAGAGTGAACTTTGTGTCAAGGTACGAAACTACCAGAAGGTTAGCACAGTGCTTCATTTTTAGCTTGGAAAACAGACTTAAGACCAGTGTTGCCTCCACAATTACACTTATGCTCTGATGTTGTCTTCCTGGAAAGGGGCCTCCAACTGTGGTCTTTTCTAAGCTGGCCTTTCATGGAGAGCTCCTTGTGTCTAGACCTTCAGGTTGACTTGGATTTTTTTGCTACGTTCTTGCAAATTGCCTTCATTTTTAATGGAGTACAATCCTTCCTGCGAAAATATATGCAAGTAGAGCTGAGTGCGGAGCTCTGTATTGTAAAGTGCTTTTTCCCCCCATCTATGTTGCTGTGCTGACTATTTTTGTTGTTGTTTATTTATTTCCTTCTTTAGGGTGAAATGACTGAACTCCATCAAAGCAGAGGAGGGTCTGCAATGGATGATGAAGAAAACCTAGCTGTGTTACGGCAGTAAGTATATTTTGATAAACAAAAAATGCTTTTTCTCTGATACGGTTGCAGCAAAGGCTGAGTTTGGCTAAGGATTTGATAAGACAAGTATGCTGCTGTGAAGTAAGCCTCTGTGCTTTTTGAAAAGCATTGGCTATGCTCTATACGCAGAGGAAGGTATTTCAGTCTGTCTGCAGCATTTTTGTAATTTATTTAGTACCAGGCACTAGCTTGGCTGCAGCAAGGTGATTTTTTGTCAAGATAGCTGTGTATTTCCATTTTGGAGGTGACATAGAAAAGGCTTACTGCTTAAAACTAAGTCTATCAGAGGTTTTTGTCTCCATGCTTCAGAAGACTGTCTTCTTGTTTGACACTTTTTAGTCCCTGTTTTGATAAATGTTACCAAAACCTCACTTTCTTGTATAAAACAAACAGCGTCACTTATATTAAAAAAACCCAACAACCTAATGCCTCCTGCAATGAGTGTACCTGTAACCTGGATATTTCTACTGTCTTTTCACTATTACAAATGTGTTAAATAGTACAAAATCACAAGGGGGAGGGACTTGGAGGTAAGCATGCTTGCTTGGCCACTGGGAAAATTAAACTTAAAGCAGCATTGTGATATACAAAGTGTGCCTTAAATACCTCTAATTTAAAGTGACTGGTGTAACTTTAAGTCTGCATTTGTTAACCCCATGGAGCTCCAACTCCAGCTCCTGCAGTAGCTGTGAACACGACATGACCAGATTTTGTTTGTACAATGATAAAATGCTTTACTGCTTCAATTCAGTTACTGTAGCACTTAAAATGCTAGATTTTACTTTTTCCCCTGTTTATACACATTTTCAAAAATTTTGAGGTGTTTTAAAAACACATGTTTCTCAATAAGTATATGCAAACTGTTGACAGAAATACCCATGAAGCATCACATTTTCCATTACCTGGAAATTGTTCCTTAACTGGCTGAAACAAAGTAGAAATACAAACAATGTTGCCTCCTTACTTTGCAGAAGTGAATAGGGCTGCCTTAATTGTCATTCTTTGTCCACAGGCATGTAATTAATGAACTTATTGAAACTGAACGAGCATACGTGGAAGAACTACTCTGCGTTCTTGAGGTAAAAACTAAATTTCACTATGACTGTTAGTGAATCAATTTTTCTTCCACCTCATGGATGCCCTTATGCCTTTCTTGTCACTGTAATGCCTCTGCTTTTTTTTTTTCCTAGAAATATTCATGCAACTGGGATATTGTATCAGAAAAACACAAATTGGGCAGAAAATAGGATATGCCTAACTATTTAGGTGGAACATAGTGATGTATGTAAGGATCATTTATTCCTGAAAAAGTTCATTCCAGAGTCTTAGGTCAGCTCCAGGAATGTTGTATATCACACAGGAATGTGAATCTGTATCGAGAGATTCTTATATCAGAGGAGCAGACTTGTTTCTTACATCCCTCCATCCCTCTTTGCATATCTTTAAGTGATCTTCTAAATGTCTTAGGTACAACTGTGGCCACAGAGTGCGCTGTAATAGTATCTTGCTGTGAAATTGTAAAGGAAACAAAGGTGTTCCCTTTGCTCTACGCTTGCAGAGGCACAACTGTAGTACTGCTGAGTTGCTCATAGAAATATGCTGCAGTATTCTGTATTGTTCCCCAAATTTGTCTTCAGACATGTGTGTGTCATTCTGTTGCAGTCCAGTTTGACTGTTGGAGATGATGGAGTTGCAGATAACTGAGGCTGAATTATTTTAATCAAGATGAATTGTAATTGTGGAATTGAGCCAAGTACTTACTCTTGGTGCCAACTTTAGGCTCCTTAGTAGGAGCTGTCTTAAGTTACGGACTGGGAGAGAAAATTTCTGAGTACATCCCTTCAAGTAAGAGTACTGTGTGAGAGTTCTGAACTCTGATCTTGCTTCTGCCTAGTGTGGGCTCAGCTTCCCTTAGCATTTATGTCCTAGATCTGGTCCAAGTGCTATGCAGCATTGATGATAGTAGAATGGTTGCATCTGACGTGTGGTAATAAGGCAAGGTTGATCCGGAGCAGGCCTTGAAGATCATTTTATTCTGTGCTTTTCTGTGCAATACTATTTGTACAGCTCTGTTCATAGAATAAAGACTCAAATATTTGGAGGATTTTTGGTCCTTGCTGCTGCTACAGGAAGATTGTTGCAGAATCTTTCTGTTGCTCTGGTATTGCTCTTGTTTTGCATAGAGTATAGCACAACACTTGTCTTGCTGGGTCAAGATGTCTTGGTTTGCTGCCAATGTGATAGACTAGTACTCTGATAGTGCCAGGCACACTTGTGTGTGCATCCTTACAGATTGGGATTCATAGTTCTTGAACTTTGGTGACTGTGTCTGCCAATAGTAATTCTGGATGAGATCCTTTTTGAGGTATGGTTCAATGGCAGTCTTCCAGCTTTTGAGTAATTCTAGCTATTAATCCATAGTTCTGGCTCTTCTCCCAATTCCTTATTTTCTCCTATTCTATCTGCCCATTTTTCATGTAAGATAACCTGATACTTTGTATGGGCAGTGACTCCTATTATTATGTCATATTTAATTGCCATGCACTTTCTCTCTGCCAAGGATTCCAATGGAAAAACCAATGTAGTTCCCAAGATTGGTTACTGGGAAACTCATATAGCTGCTCTTATCAAAGCTTGATAGTTTTCCTTTCATTAACCATTGTCAACCCACTCCAGTCTGTGAAATCCAGTCACTTTTATTGGGGAAAAATATTGGCTGTCTATTTTTAGACATTGTATTCAACTCCTTTTGCCATTTGCTTCCATGCTTTTAGAACAGCTTTCAAACAGAAGATGTAGCAAAGCCTTATATATTCTTAAAGTAAGATTAAATGAACCCTGTGGCTGCCTGGAATTGCTTTTCCTCTGCTTTTGTAAAACATAAGTGCTGCACGGGTAGTAAAATGTGAAGGGATTTTATATTAAATTTTTTAAATATGCGCTAATTCAACCTGAAGGGGGGTGCGTGGTGTGGAATCAAAAGCTTTTGGTCAGTGGATTTCATGTGTTTCAGAATTTCACAGTACTGAGCTCTGTCACGTTTATTTCCACCTCAGCTAAGTTAGGTACCCCTTCTTTAGGCTTTGCTGCTATTTTCAGCAGCATCCTTACTTCAAGTGGAAGTGAATCATTCTCTTCTTACATCTCGTCGCAGCATCTGAACTGCATAATGGCCACAGTTCCACAGTTGTTTTTTATCTGTTAATTTTTAACTTCACTGTATATAAAGTATTTTTATCTTTTTTTTAAGGCTATTCCACTTTTTTTTTCTTATGTTATCTCTTTTGGTTTTGTGGTGTTTAAGGAAAAAATACCCAGGTTTTCAAAAGAATTTTTCTGATTTAAAAAAAAATATATCTAATCACTGTCATATTAAAACTTTTGAATTCTTCAGGCTAGATGACTTTACCAACTAGTTCTCCCACTTTTTGTAGTTTGGTCATCACTTGGAAATTGAAAATCTTGGTTGTAGTTGCACTTTTGCTTATCCTGTCGTTTAATTTATCAGTTTGTTATAATTCAATGCAGTTTATTCGAATTAGTGACACTAATGCAGTGACCACCTTGTTCATGATAACTGATTAAAAAAAATAATCTAAACGTAAAGTAGATTGCATCATCTTCCTTCAGTGCCTGTACACTAAGAACTCTGCTTACGATACAGGTAGTAGAGCATTCTAGCACTTTTTCTGGTTGATTGGTTGGGGGTGTTTGATTTGGTTTGGTGGTTTTGACGGGGATTAGTTTGGTCTGGGGTTTTTTAGTGTTTTGGAAGGTGAGCTTAATCACAGATTAGTGACCTTGGGACCAAATGAGAACAGTCCTAGCTAAAGCCACCTGTGTGCTCTCTTTTCCTTATCTGTGCTCGATAAACAGACATGAGAATGTGCCCTTAAATAACAAATGGAAGATGTCAGAATCCCAAGGTTATGACTTTTGGTACTAATGCTAATGAAAATGTCTTAAAGATAGAATTTACAGCTCAGTCATTTCTGTTACTGCAGAAGTAACTACAGTTGGCTTCTTCCCTCATACTAATAGCTAAGACTAGCATGAAAGTTTGCGTGTGCGGGTTTAAACTGGGATGTGTAAAATCTAACAGAAAAAGTATGAAGTATGATTTGTAAACATTATGAAAATAGGGAGCTTTTGCATGGTGGAAATGAATGCAAACTTTGTTTCATCCTTGATTAACTAAAATTGCAGTAATTAAAGTGTTTCTAAAAACTGTAGATGTGTCTTGCTGAACTGATAGTAAAACAGAATTTGAGTACTTTCTTCATGTTTAATACTGAGCTCTTTCTTTGCTATCTATCAACCTGCAAGCTCACTGCCTTGTCAGATGAGATTAAGTACTGCAAGTCAAGATATAATTAGTGTGCCTCTCTCCTGTGTTGCAGGGATATGCTGCAGAGATGGACAACCCTTTAATGGCTCATCTCATTCCACCAGAACTCCAAAATAAGAAGGATATCTTGTTTGGTAATATGGAAGAAATTTATCACTTTCACAACAGGTGAGAATTTGCATTCAGATGTAAACCTAGCACTTGAATGGGATCCTTATATTCTGATTTAAATTGCTAAAAGATCCTGAGTCCAACCTGGCTATCTAGCACATCAAAGTTTATATCACATAGAAGAGGAAAAGCAAAATATCTTACAAAAGATAAGTGAAGCTTTGTGAAATTCTCTTCAAAAGTTTGCAATACGAAGGTAAAACTTTGCATTGTGGTCGTCTTCCTGAAGAAAGACACTGGGATGTGGTTACAAGGTAATTAAAGCAGTTTGTTTGGTGTTGGGTTTCTTTTATTTTTTTATGAAATATGCCATGGAAAGTAAATTACTCTTCTAAACAACAAATTCTCAATTCTTACATCTAGTTGAGACTGGTTAGTTTTATACTTAAGTGACCTCTCTCTGAAGTTTGAATTCTTGCTGCTAGAGAGTTATTTCTTCACAGGATAATATTTAAATAGGTAAAAAGAAGTATTTTCAAGAGAAGTTAAGTGTATGAAATCGTTGTTTCTTATTCAAGCAAAACTGTACTGGAAGTTTTGCTACTGATTTTTTTTTTTGGATGGGTTTAGAAAATGAATTGCAGGAATGAGAACATTTACTACAACTTATTTAACTTGTGTGCTAAGAAAATCTTCTTCTTTGTAGAATATTCTTGAGAGAACTAGAAAACTACGTAGAATACCCAGAACTAGTAGGACAGTGCTTTCTGGATCAGGTATGTGTCACTTATTGATGAGATTTCGTTTAAGACTATAACACGAGTGTGATTTTCACATAGTGACTGCCACTATATGCCTTTTGTACCTGTCTTGAACAGGTAACAAGTTTCGAATATAGATGTTACTTGAGAAACGGGGCTATTTTCCATTGTGTGGGGTAATTAGATTTCCTAGAAAGAGCTACTAATTTGTTGAAAGAAAACTGCATTAATAAAGTGTCAGTTAGGAAAACATGAATAAGAGTCATCTTTTCACATCACTGCATCTCTTCACATAGCAAGAAATGATTGGTTGACTTGGTTAGATTTCTTTACTGATTTTTTGTTGTTGTTTTCTGTTTTCTTTAAAGAGTACAGAGTGAGTTCAAAATACTTTCATTGTTAAAATAGAAAGCTGTGACAGAACTAAACCTTTAATTTGGGATTTATTAAACAATGAGTCTGGCCCCTAGTACACCAAAGGTTAAATAGGAATCTGTTTATGGAAATCAATCTACTGTTCTTGCTACCTATTGATGCTCTAAAACTGCTTGGAGGAGCCATTCCTCCCTCTCCTATTTACTGGCTGAATCCATGGAAATGCTGTTTCCTAAAACTTCTGTGCTTGCCGATTTCCTACATAGTCTTTCCATTCTATCTATACTTACTGTGACATTTTCAACAGTCTTATTTCCTTTTCCTTTCAAGTGCTGAAGTCATACTGTTTAGTTGCTGCAGTGATAAGAGGAAATAAACTGCTTGGTCTACCTTGGTGCAACTCCAAGTGCAAAACACATTCATAAAATGAAAATGTGTAAAGAAAAAAAGGACAAAGACTTTTTAAAAAGTTGCACAGAGGGACTCAGGGATGGCCATTCATAGAAATGCTTTTCATATTGTAATAAAAATGTATTTGTAAATATAACACATGCTTCTTCATAAGGTGCTCATTTTTTATTTCAGTTGCATATTAGCAGGAATATTTTATTCTGGTGTTCCAAGTACAAAATTAGCAGCCATTACAAAATCAATTAATTTAAGTAGTTGGTTTTTGTTTGGGTTGCCTTAAGGAATTTCATTTTCTTGTTGCTACTTTTCTTAGCCATATTGGTTGTGAAAAAATTAACTTTTTCCCCTAAAGGAACAAGAATTTATTATCTTTTTGTTTGTCTCCCCAATTTTAGATGGAAGATTTCCAGATTTATGAAAAATACTGTCAAAATAAACCTCGATCTGAAAGTTTGTGGAGACAGTTTTCCGATTCTGTATTCTTTCAGGTATGCTTGCTTGAGTCTATAACATATTTGTGGGACAGGTTTTGGTTTTTTTTTTCTAAACAGCATTTATATCAAGAACAAATAATATAAATACTGATTTGTGGACTCATGAAATTCAACTGTGATTACAGGAATGTCAAAGAAAACTTGATCACAAGCTCAGTTTGGATTCATACTTACTGAAACCTGTTCAAAGAATAACCAAATATCAATTATTGCTAAAGGTATGTGTTATTCAACTACAACACGAAGTGTATTATGTGCATTTGTGGTTTTTTAAATGTTGCTTCTCTCATCCTGCTGGAGAGAAACCTACAAGTTAGACAGGTGTAAAAATCAGCTTGGTCCCTTTCTCTTTCAACCAAAAAGCTGCTAGTAGGTAGGGAAATGTTACCACAAAGACACCTCATGTAACTTATTTTGCCCTTATATTTCTGCTGATGAGACTGAGAAGTTGATTAGGGGAAATGGAGCAAGAAAGCTTTGCGGCAAAGAAAAGAGAGTATCTGAAGTACTTATTAATTGGCAGATGTAGATACCTCATGCATACTATAGGAATGTGCCTTGCTGGATTCTGGGAAACACACTTAAGAGGGAACAGTGTATGGTATTTTTAGGATGGATGCCATTGTAATTCACTTAAACATGCTGTACTAAGAGAGCAAAATGAGAGCAATGTACCATTATAAAATTTAAAATTAATGTTTTGCTTTTTTTGCCGTATTTGAAGCTGGCTTGTTTTAAGAAACTTTTCCCATGTAGACTCATGTTTCAATAATTTTACTTAGCAGCAGTTTGAAAAAAATTACCTTGGACCTAATTAAGTCTGGAGTTAAAACTAGTTGAAGTTAACTGCTTCAAAAGAATTAATTACATTAAACTTGTATGAAGAAAAGAGTATTCAAAAACTTTCAATTTAAAGTATCTTTATTTCCTGCAGTCCATGAGTAAAGGCTTCTCATACCATGAAGTCTAGGGGATTCTATGTGAACTTGCAGCTATATTTATGTGCATCAAACTGAGAGATGCAGCTTTACTAATAAGTGCTTTGGTGGAGGGATTCCTTTTTGTGAGTGTAGTCAATGCTCAGTCCAGTATGTTTAAGTCTGTTGTTATAATCTCACTTGTCACCATAATTCACATAGAGAAATTTGCCTATGTTTTTACATTTGTTCACTTCTGAAAAGTAATTAATGTAAAAAGTAACACATTTTTGGGTACTAGTTTGGGGTTTTGTTCACAATTGTGATGAAAAATGTTTCTAAAGTTAGTCTTGTAAAATTCTTAGGTAGTATTTATAGAAAATTTAGATGAATGATATCTATTTTGTTAATTAGCAGCAGAGAAGTAAAACTTTAAAGTCTTCTGAGTTCCAGATAGTATTTAACCTACTAGAGTATAGCTTTGAAAACTTTAAACACTTAATTAGAAAACTTAAATTCAATGTTAGGATTTGAATGTTCCTAGTTATTACTGTTTCAAAATTAATCATGTTGTCATTCCTTGCCTGCTTAGGAAATGCTGAAGTACAGTAAAAACTGTGCAGGAGCTGAGGATCTTCAGGAGGCATTAACTTCTATACTGGGTATTCTCAAAGCAGTTAATGATTCTATGCACCAGATAGCCATTACAGGCTATGATGTGAGTAATAGTATTTATTTTTCTTTCATTTATTTTCATTTGTTTCTTTGACATAAATACAGCATACCCCATACTGCATATTAATGATAAGAAGAGTGCTTTACAAAAGGTGCTACCTGAATTGTGTAATGAAAATAATGGGAAGTGTATCTCGCTATACTTTTCTGAAGTTTTCCTGTTATGAATAATATTTTGATTCTTCAGCCCAAGTTTTCTTCCTTTGATGTACTTGACACCAGGTTAGAAACAGAAAATAATCACAAGGAGTGTAGTTTAGGCTATTGCCAGATGGGAGTTACTACTAAGTTTTTACATCCATGTGTAAAACTACACCCAAAACTAATTAAAAAAAACCCCCAACCTTCTATGTAAGGTGCTTTGGAGCAGAGTTGTGAAAAAAAACCAAATGTGGATTGTACCACCTCTTCTGTCTATGTCTAGATGACTGTATCTTTGCTGCTGGTACTCTTGACTGTAAAATCCTACCTGAACAGTGCTGGGGAGAGAGAAAATCATGCGTAAAAATCCTGCGCTGACTTTATTTTTGTTACATTTCCAAAACCCAACACAAACATTGATCTGAGAGATTACTTGGAACAACAGAACTTGTAAAGTTCTGTTCAGAACGTGTGTTTTACACTCATGTTATCTCTTCACAGTTATAAATAATCACTTTTTTTTTTTTTGTTCCAGGGAAACCTGAATGAGCTGGGCAAGCTTTTAATGCAGGGATCCTTCAATGTCTGGACCGATCATAAAAAGGGTCACTCGAAGGTCAAAGATTTGGCACGCTTCAAACCAATGCAGCGACACCTCTTCCTTCACGAGAAAGCGGTGCTGTTCTGTAAAAAGCGAGAAGAAAATGGAGAAGGATATGAGAAAGCACCTTCCTACAGCTACAAACACTCCTTAAATGTAAGACACCAAGCGGTCCAGTAAGGTCACGATACTGAGAGTTTATCCTGCAGTAATACAACATTCTATATTTTGTGCTGTGAATAATTGAATGTGCCTAAACCATTCTTCCTTCCAAAGTACTCAAGCTGCCACCAAATACTAAACGTCTTATATCCAACATGCAGATCGCATTATTAGTTATTCCTTTCTGTGAAAAAATGTGGGTTTCTTTTTCAGAAATAGGGTACCAAGGAACACTAGTAACCACCTGCGTCCGTTGATATCACAATTGCAGTTTGGTAGCTTCTCTTCTCTTTGCTTCCAGATGGCAGCAGTTGGAATAACAGAAAATGTCAAAGGTGATGCAAAAAAATTTGAAATCTGGTATAATGCAAGGGAAGAAGTTTACATCATACAGGTAAATAACATGCTACTGCATTTGAGGGGGAAAAAAAGAGAGGGGGCTGGGGGGGAAAGGGGAACAGAGGGGATGAAAGTCTAACCCTAAGAAGATCTGGGGTTTGTGTCCTTTGTTACATTGCTAATAGGCAGTGATGAGGTAATGTAGAAAAAAGAAGTAGGGGGGTGACTAGCCAAACCACCACCAGATTAATACGGTAATTTCTTAGTATGTTTCAGCTGCAGAGTTTGTTGGAGGGGGGAAATAATATTTTACAATGTGGAGGGTTGAAGGATTTCTCTGAGGCTGTGCTTTGGTATGCAGCTCTTTGTGTAATAAGTATTTTATGCTTGGTGACTGATTGTATGTGTTTTTGGGAAGGCACCAACACCTGAAGTTAAAGCTACTTGGGTAAATGAAATAAGAAAAGTGCTGACAAGTCAACTGCAGGCATGCAGAGGTAAAGTATTTTGAATGTATGTACATTTTATTTTTAATCTCTTTTCTCTTTGAACTTCAAAACCTGCTCTGTATATCTTCATTGTAGAAATGAAAAGGTCAAAACACAAATCTGTGTTGATAATTCTTTTTCTTTCCTTTATTACAGAAGCTAGTCAGCACAGGACACTAGAACACACGCAGAGTTTACCTTTACCGACATCAACTTGCACAAGGTAAGTATGTTGTCAAATCAGTCTGACTGTCTTGTAAACATACTAATGCAGCTAGGTTACAGTTCTTCATTACTCCTATCCCTAAAATATGACCTTTGTGGTTTAGTGGGGAGTTTTAGGTCACTTCTTTCTATAAAGCCCTAAAGCTTTGGTTTTATACATCTCCAGAACTGATAAACCAAGCAGCACCAGCATGGGCCTTGCTAGTTAGAGAGCAACACAGAAAAGTCATTTTCTGCACCAGCCAAAATCCTGGTGGTATTATGGCTTTGTTTGTTGAACAGCTATTTATATAGCACACCCCACATAAGAATTATGTGGAGCAGCCTTTTCCTTCCTTCTTTATTATTTTCCTTCACATCAATTATTTTTTCTTCCTTTTCCAATGTCATCTTCACCCCCTTTTTATATTTTTTGCAGGGCCTCATCTTTTTACTGTCCCTCATTCTTTTCTTCTAGTTTGGGGTTTTTTTTACTAAGTGATGTGTTGATTCCTTCAGTGTCCCAGCTTCTGAGTAAAGCTTTTCTTCTTTTCCTACTTTTTATCCTTCACCCTAGAAACCTGTATATTATTCTGCTCCTACCTGCTGTTCTGCCCTTCTCTGACACCTCTTTTTATTCCTCTGCTACTCACTCTTCTTTTCATGCTATGTGTATGTGTATATACCCATGAGTCCATATTTCATATTTTAAGTCATTCCCATATGATGTGTGCTCAAATATGTATCTGTGGCTCTCTGCTCTGCATATTTTATGCATTTACTTATCACATGGAGAGAATTTCTCAGATGTATATTACTTCTGAGATGTCTTTCTCCAATTGGAGGTGCAATAGGAATCCAGCTGCAAAATCCAACCCATGGTCTTTGTTTATCCCTCACATGTTCTTGTGTTAAGAACTTCTGAGGGGTAGAATTTATGGTCTTTCTATGCACAGTCACCAATGACTTCTTCAGTCCTGGAAGGTATGATCTGGGAAGTGGCTAAGAAATGGTTTATAGCCTGTTTATCTGTATTTAAAAGGCAACCCGTGACTGAAGGTCACCGCTGTTCAGACTCAAGTTCCCTGGAGATGGATTGATTGTCTTAATTTTCTTCCAATAAGCAGTCCCTCACGGAACCACATCAGAAACACCAAAAAAATGGAGGAGAGGAAAGCTGATCTTGCAAGTCTAGAAGGTTATGGCACCACAGTAGCACCAAAGTACCCTGAGAAAGGCAAAGGTGAGTTTACACGTATGTATGATTACCTTCAATTGCAAAGAGCATGCCTGCACTGCAGATGCACTGGCAGATCCACCAACAGAGTAGCCACAGTAGTGTGGTGTGGACAGGTCCAAAGCCACCTTGAATGAGACGTAGCCAAAAAGAATTGATAGCTATGCATTATGAGGTGCAGTAGGTCTTCTCTTAAAGCTGCTCAGCTACTTGGGATTCTCTTCCTCTGGATAAATTTCTCAACACTACCTGTTTTTGAAGATGTTTGGTTGGGGTTTTGGGGTTTTTTTTCTCTAATTTTGGCTCCCATCATGGGGATTATGTACTGAACCAATGGAAGCACAAGCCCCTGCACAGTGAGAACTGGTCACTTGGTTTCTTCTCTTGTACCTGAACTTTCAGTCATCCTTTCTTATCCTAACATGCAGGTTCCCTGGCATAACTGCAAATGATTTTTTGCCTTGATCTTTTCCTGGCCCTCTCCCCTTTCTTCTTTTCTTTCTGTGTCTCTCTTCCTTTATAGATGACACTAGCTCTACCTCAGAATGCTCTGTACTGTCAAAAAAGAGCTTTACATTGCAGGGCTTTACTAACCTTAAAAGTAAGAAAGGTAATTTTTACTTTTTTTGTTTTAAAAAAGCTAGACTGGTTTTTGTCTAAGACAGAAGCGTCACTATGTGTATGTGTAGTGTAGTAGCATTTCAGTGTACATACTAGCTTGTTCTCGTAAGATCAAGCTAATTTCCTGAGACACTGACCCTGACAGGGAGATTCCAAGAGAAACTGGCTCCAAATTGGGAGGGGCAGATGCAGCTGGAGAAAGTGGAGCTGTTAGAGATGCAAGGGAAGGAATGCAGTTTCTAATGCCTCCAGTCTCACTATTGAGGACAGTGGTTAGAATGCCCTATTCCTATAGGAAAACCAGAGGAAGGAAGTTGGTTTTAGATTGGACACCTGGCCTGCTTCTAGCTTCAGTGGATCTGCCCCAAGTGCACTTGTACTTGGCAAAAAGGAATCAAGGTTTTCTAGACTATTTCTATATTGGAATCCTTGCTAACAGAACTCCCAAAGCATGTCTACAGCAGAATGTATCAGAATGTTGGTTTTCTGGATACAAAAAAAAATAGATAATAATTTCTATAGGCTTCCAGAAAACATGTTCACTTTTTTTTTTTCTCTAAAACAGGCAATACCAGTCTCAGACCTTTCTTGCTTCCTCCTGCCAAGTAATCACATTGGTTCATTCACTTCTAGCTTTGAACAGTTGTCTCTGGACAGTCTGAATTGCACTAAGATGCTGGCAATTGTTCAACAGCATGATTTTTTTTTCTAAGCATCTTTTCAGAATGCCTTTTAAAAACCTGATTACCTTTGAGTTCTTTCTGGAGAGACTTTAGGGCTGTGTATCTAATGCTAATGAGGTGAGCACTAATGTCCCATGCTTGCCTTGACAGAAACACCAGCTTCTTCTGCTAAAAGCCAGACATTGCCAATGATCCTTCTTACAGGACCAGGTATTGCTGTAGCACTAGATTTATATAAAAATGATTGCTTAATTTGGTAATGTTTGTCTAAAATTAATATTAATTTTATTTGATGTCTAGTTCATTTAGAAAATTTTACATATACCTTCATCTATTATTTAAAAATAAATTTGTCAATTTATCTTCAAATAACTACATGTAAATAATAAATTCCTTCTGCTCTAATTGACCAATGGCAACTAGAATTAGAGCGATTACAGAAATCCGCTTGTTTACATGGGAAAACTCAAAGGTATTTAGCATGCGATCCACCTATTCTCTTTTTTCCAGTTCTTCAATATATCTCTTCTGTGTTTTTTGCCTATCCATCCTCCTGCAGCTTCTCCTACCAGTCCTGACAAAAAAGCTAAACGGCATGAAGTAGTGAGTGACCCAACTCCTTTTGGTTTAAGAGGTATAGTGATACCACTTCCTGTACTCCACAAATATCCATGTATCCCTCCTGTAATATGTTACATCAGGGCACTGTGGGAATACCTGCGTGATGTTATTGTGTGTCAGAGTACTGATATTGGCGGAGTATGTCCAAGTGGGTCTGTTGGCTTTTCTACGTACTGGCTTGGATAGCACAAATGGTTGAAGTTTTATGTTGGTATCAAATAAAGTGGCATATTGCTAACTAGTTTTTAGGAGATGGCAGCGGGAAAGGGGTTTTCTGCTGAGGAAATTATCAGAATGGAATTCCAGGGGCATCCAGTTGCTGTGCATCACATGGTTTTTCCAGTTAGCATCCTCCTGTCATTGTGCTCCCTGTGGAGAGGATTTAACTTTTCAAAAAGACGGAAAAAAAACCCCAAACCTGAAACTTGCGTACTTTAGTCAGAGTGGGGATCACCACTGTCATGTGGAATTTCCATTTTAGTTCTGTGTGTATTACTGTACTCAGAGTCATACTCTTTAAGTGATAGTGGCAACATTTCCACACTGTGAATTCCAGTTGATTTAACTGAAGCACTTGTAGCAATTTGCCTCCTGTTCTCCCAACCCACGGCTAAGCAAATTATAGGAAAAGCATTTCTGTTAAATCAGTCATGGAATTGGTTGGGTTGGGAGGGACCTCAAAGATTAACCAGTTCCAAACCTCCCACTACATCAGGCTTCTCAAGGCTCCATCCAACCTGGCCATCCAGGGATGGGACATCCATGACTTCTCTGGGCAACCCAAGTTCTACTGCCTTACCACACTAGTAGTGTAGAATTTCTTCCTTATATCTTATATAAATCTAACTTCTTTCAGTTTAAAGCCATTACTCCATGTCCTGTCACTACATGCCCTCGTAAAAAGTCTCTCTCTAGCTTTCCTGTAGCCCCCTGTAAGTACTGAAAGGCTGCAGTAAGGTCCCCAGAGCCTTCTCTTCTTTAGACTGAACAAACTCAACTCTCTCAGCCTGTCTTTGGTGATCCAGCCCTCTGAACATCTTTGTAGTCTTCCTCTGGACTCATTCTAATCCATGTTCTTCCTGTGCTGAGGTTCCAGAGCTGGACACCGTACTCCAGGTGAGATCTCATGAGGGTGGAGTAGAGGGGGCAGAGTCACCTCCCTTGACCTGCTGGCCATGCTTCTTTTGATGCAGCCCAGGATACATCTGACTTTCTGGGCTGCAAGCACATATTGCTGGCTCATCTCCAGCTTTTCATCTGCCAGCACCCCAGGTCCTTCTTGGCAGGGCAGCTCTCAATTCCTTCATCCCCCAACCTATATTGATACCGGGGATTGTTGGATTCTCATAACAGACTTTTCTGGTTTGCTGTCCTGTCTAGCAGCTTCTCATTTTATGAAACCACTAAATCACATGAATTAATTTATAACAGCTAGTAACTCACCTTTCTGTCTTGCTCCTTCTGATCTCTTTTCTGACACTCTATCTTCTCATTCCCTGACTCAGAGGGATAAGCAGGCAGCTTACCCAGGCCTTTTGGGATGAAACTGCACTAGGTGATGGTCATACTTTTCTGATGTGGAGTGCATTACCCTCACTCATTTCCTTTCACTGCTACATCCCTCAGACTTGCATCACAGTGAGCTCAGGGAAAGAGAGTTGGTGACAGAATCACATCTTGCAGATAGATCCCATCTCTATGAAGAAACCTGTGGGCCCATTTCTGAGGAGAAGCAGTTAATGAATTCTTGGTTTCCTGAAACCATCAAATCTAAACCCATTTCCACATAACTTTGTCTTTTCTCAGGACTGTCTACTGTTTTCTTACCTTTCCTACTGTTACAGGGAGCTTTGATTGTCACACTGGCAGAACACACATGTACACATGAATGTGTGCCCATAGTCAGCTACTATGAATGTGACCATAGAATCATAGAACTACCAGGTTGGAAGAGACCCACCGGATCATC
>WAAB01000074.1:158300-168863 GCA_013389865.1 Piaya cayana
CTAGACAGACTGCTTCCCCTCCCAACCCAGGATTGGATGTGCATCCATCCCTTGTTACAGCAAGCTTGTTAGGTTGCTTTGATTGACAGCCCTGTGTCTTCATCTCCTTCCCGTAGACTGCATGTTCTTACCTTCTACCTCCTCCCAAGAAAAAGAGTACCTATCTATCATTCATCTTTGTATAAGGGAGGTGTAGTTTCATTTTAGTTGAGAATTTGTATTCTTTCCATCTGTTTCCCTCTGTATAAATCCAAAGGGCCAAATTCACTGGTGTGTGTTGCCACAACTCTGCTTACTTTGATGGAAATGAACCAACTTTTGCCGGCTCTGAATTTCACCTAGTGCTTGTAATAGCTTCCCCATGTAGGGTTTTTCTCCTGTTTGTTGGTCACTTAAGAGCTTTTCAGTGAGAAGAACATTTCTGCTAGTGGCTCACTGCTGCAAAGTTAACCATGGGCTGTTTGTTCCCAAAGGCTGGGCTAAAACATCTCATTCACTTGATGCATCTGAAGAAAATGATGGCTGGTCTAGTGCTGAAGATCCGCTGAATTCATCGGATGCAGAGGAAGAAGGAGGAGGAGGAGGGGGCGAGATGAAGCTGGTAACCAGAGACACTTTCCTGTTGAGCTAAGCAAATGTTACTGATACGTTGTGTGTGGCAGTATATAGGAATGATTGTTTACCCTGAAATCCTAAGCTGGGCAAAATACCTAGGGGAATGGAAAATATCCCTTTCTCTTAAATCAGCATTGCGTTTGTACCTTGGGAGGATCCATCTGTGCCTTCATGTACCAGCAGACAAGTGAGACTGTGACTGTTAATGCTGTGGTACAACTGTCAAACAATGACATGTTCAGCTACCGTGTCACCAGCCTTCCACACATACATGTCAGTAGTTTGGCGGTTTAGTTTTAGTTAGATTTTTTTTTAATTCTTAGAAATATGAATTAATTTTTTGTAATGGAAACATTTCACTGAATGTTTTTCAGGATGTGAGAATTCATGTACTGATCTTGCATGTAAACTGAACAGCAAATTTTTACTGCCTCTACTATGCATATTACTATGCATATTTACATTACTCCGCATGTATGTGCATGAGAAAGAAGGGGAAAGTACTCTAATACCATAACAAAAGCTGTGACGTACCTTAAAGTACTCAATAGAAATAATTTGTTTGTTTTTCCTCTGTGTGCATTTAGACTCCTGGTAAATATACAGTTGTGACTGATTATGAGAAAGGAGTTGCTGAAGAATTTACAATGAAAAGTGGAGATCTAGTTCAACTGATTCGTGAAGGGGAGGATGGACTTTGGTACGCAGATCTGTGTTTGGAAATTTTTATACGCAGAACTGTGTTTGGAAGGCAGATGTCTAGGGTGAAACTTTCAAAGGCATCAAACAAAGGAATTTGACTTTTGTTTTTCATACTTTAGGTATGTCAAGAACCTGAGCACTGGTAAAGAAGGTTGGATCCCAGCAAACAATCTGCTGATGCTCATAGGAAGTTCAAAATCAGCTCAATCTTTAAGCAGCTCTGGTAGGCTATTTATTATAGAGGAGATGATTGTCTCTCTGAAAATACCTGTTATAAAAGGAAGTTGTGGAAAAAACCCAACCATATCATATTTTCTTGTGTGGTTTTTTTTCTTTTCTTTCCTAGAATCAGGCACTGCCTCCAGCACTTTGAGCACATCATCAAGTTGCAGTGATAGTTGCAATGCCAGCAGTACCAGCTTCTCGGACATTAAGGGCTAACATTAAATTTTCTTCCCACCTCTGCGGAAGGTAAACCCAGAGTCTGTAATTTTGTGGCAGAGCTCTGGATATTGGACTCAGAGAACCACCAGTTCTGTGTTGCCAACTTTGAGTATTTTCACTGGTGATTTTTAACAAGTTCTCCCAGAAGATCACAATGAAAAGTGCACGGAATGTGAAGTTGTAAATAAAAGTTAAGCGATTGGAAAAAGGGTCTTGTAGAGGCTTCTGCTCTGACGTCTGAAGCTGCAGATCTGTTTACATGTAGTCAGGTTTCTCCAAATGCACCATTTTGTAACAGCCAGGACCTCAGTGTGAGCAAACAAAATGTGCAGAGTGCTAAATCCTTATTGTAAACTAATAACACAGCAATCATTGTACAGGATAGGTATGAAGAAAATAAATCCAAGTTTACAATTTCTCCTCCCAAAAGAACCCTTTCTCCAAGGATGCACCTCGGTCAATGCATTGAATGAGAATCTTGCAGCAACCAGGACGGAGGTTTGATCCAGCCTTTTCTCTTCTCTTGGGTCTTCAGGATACTCCTTTACTCTCTAGAGACAGGGAAGCAGAAATGACTAATTCACTGACCACAACAGCATCAAAAGAAAGTATTATTTTATCTTTTCCAACCTTTTAATAATGTGGGCAATGGAATAGCTGAGGTATTTTGGCCTCACAACAAATTCTTCACCAAGATCACTTGAGTTTACATGGACTTGGTAATTTAGTACTATCTTTTTCCTTACACGGGTGCACAACAAAACACAAATGTTCCTATTCACTAAATGATTTCTTAATTGTAATTGCATGGTTACCTTCAACTCTCACGGTTAACGTGGAATTACGGGTAAAGGAAACATTGTGGCTGCTCTGTAGGTCAAGAACCTTCCTTCACACAAACCTATGCTAGAAACCAGGTGTAATTTTAGTCAATAGTGTTTGTTGCAGTTTTATTCGAGGAGAAATAAACAACAGCATAATTTTTCTATAAAAGGGGGAGCATGGGAGGAAAAAATCTTTATTAGGTAAGTTAGATTTATGCTACAGACAAGTATTTTAATTTTTTTAAAGGAAATGTAATGCTAAACTTGCCACTTTTCTAACTATGATGTAAGCCAATGTTGTAAATTTTCACTTTGTCAGATGTTCTTTGCACTTCATCCCTGCAAACAGTACAAAACTGTGCGTGTATGGAATGCTGTATTCATTCCTGTCCATCTCTCAAATATTTTAGCTTACATGAAAATAGTTTTGTAACCGATTCATATACCATATTACTTAAAACTAATGTGGACATTAAGAGTAATTTTTCAGAAGCACTAAGCACAGCAAATTTATGTCAACTGGAACTGCTGTTAATCATCAGACCCTCTGATGGCTGAGCCTTGAAGTCTATCTTTATGCCATAAATTTAGATTTTAGGGGCTGCACCTTAGTAAACTCAAAGGACAAATACTCTGAAGAATGTTACTCCTGAGTTGCAAAAGCAACTGCCCCAGATGCAATCAAAATGCAGCTGACCATGGTCAGTACAAATAGAAACATATATATACACACACATATATGTGCATATGTATGTGCCTGTATGTATATATATATGTGTGTGTAGATATGTATATGTGTGTAGATATAATGTATCAATGTAAAAGATGTATTTATAGTCTTCATGCTGCTGAATGTGTCACTTTACAATTCATAAATACTTAGGTTTCTTGCAGTACTGCAATATAAATGCTGATCAGGGTTTTACTTCAGGCATTTTTTCCCAAAGCAGAAGTCCTCTGATCTTTTTTTGTTAATTATCCCATATAGTACTGTGCTGACCAGGAATATTTAGTCAGATATTTAACAATGGAATGGCAACATGAGATTCAGCTTATCTTCATATATGTAAGTTATTTTGTAAATTATCTGTAACATAATTTACTTATATATTGCTGTCATTGCTAGGATGAGACTGTCTTTCCATTTTTCACTGCAGCCTCATTTGTGTTATTTCAAAGGTTTTATCCACATCATTGCACTTTAATTCAACCCATTTCAGCATTTCCTTTTTTTACTGTTGGTGTGAATTAGAAGTTCAAAGTCAGAGGTCTCTATTGTAATTATAAAAATTTGAATAAATTTCAGCGCTTCTTGCTGAATGCCTTTATACAGACATGCTCTGTGTTTTATTTTGTCTTGGTCGTAAGAGCCGCTCATGTGTTTCATAAGAAAAAAGAGATAGGTTGAAAGATTTGGGATAGAAAACCAGGTCCGTCTGGATGTTGCCAGCCTAGAAAGCAACATGTTTGTCAGGAGCCATGTGTTCAAACCTTTTGCTAGTCATGCTGGACTGTCTTGGAAAAACACCATTTTACCCCTGTTGTCCTGTCTTACCTGACACTGGGAATTCAAACATGCCTGCAGGTTAAGGATAAAAATGAAAGCAAGTGCCAGGTAACCAGACTTATTCTCCCACACACTCTTTGTTTATAAAACCCAGCACATGACTGTTGGATTTTCCCTGCAAAAGCTGTGTATCCTGTGGCTCCTCTCCTCCTGTGCACACACTTTCTTTTGATCCTCTGGTCTCAGCAGAACAAGTTGAGGTCTGCGTCTGGCAACAGCTGCAACAGGGTGAGAAATGAGAAACCACATTCACACTTGCAGCACCTGAAAAGGAACATGATCGAGCATTCATTGATTAATGGCTTTAAGGACCATCAGGCCCTGGTAGGAGATGAATTTCACACTGACTGGAGCTATTTGGGCTGAGTTGGTGGTCATGTGTGATTACATGATCTAGCTAAACTCTTACTGTGTAGGTAATCGTACTGTTCTGAGCAAAAGGAGGTCCTGCCTCTGTGAGCATAACCACATCAGAATCATTACAGAAAAGAATGAATTCCAGCCCAGATTTATCTTGTTGAAAAGTAGAGACTTTTCTATATGAAACCTTAATAATGATTGTTTTCTCTTTATCTCTGAGGATGTTTATTTCCTACTGCAAGCACTATGGATTTATCTTGGGTTTCTTATATCTTAGATAATTGCTTCAATGTTGGAGCAAATTCTTCCCTAGACACGGATGCAGTTTCCTAGGTGGAGTACAAAAACCTTTCTCTGTTCTGCACAGATGTCTGCAGTGAGCAAAACTGAGGACTTTGGACTGTAACTAATTTACATTGGTTCTTTCAAGATGACAAGAACTTCCCATTCCCCTTCTGTGTCATACATCAGATGGTTAGTATGAACTGCACTGTGAAGTTTTGAGTGTCCACATAAGTCCAGTTTCCCTAGATTGGTGGGAGCGAGTGGTAGATCAGCTGGGTAGTAGGAAGCTACCCAATTCCCTTAACTTAGGATGTTGGAGTAGAAGACCTGGATTCTGTTATCCCTTGAGGTTTGGTGTAAACTAGCTCTAGATACCATATTATCAAAATTAGGTGCTTAGATGTTGAAATAACTTCTTTTGCATTTGAAAGGCAACGAATAGGTAGTATGTAAGTTACAATGGCCACATGAGCCATAACTACTGTTTATTTTAACAGCTGTTAAGGGAGATAAAGATGAGATTTTTTTTTTTTAGACTTATAAACAGCTGGCAAGAAATGAATGGCCATCTAAGGACTCTAAGAGGGCCAAGTAATTATCTGACCTCTAATTGCAAAGCACTCAAACAGCTGCTCCTGCCCTTACAAACACTGTGATAGGATGAGACCAGGATAGACCAAGGCCTTTGGCTAACATAAGTATTAAGTTCCCCTTAACCAGTGAGCTGTTCCATGAAAGGCAGCAGGAGGTGTTCCTGAGATAAAGCTCAGGCAGAGGGCTGCCAGCTCCTTCCCCAGCAAGATTGTATTGGACTTCTGGGTTTTTTTCTAATTGCTTTCTACATATTTCCAAGCCACCCATCCCTCAAGCTGATGTGTTCAGCTGTAATACATCATTTAGTCAGAGATGAGAAGGGTGAGCACAGAGCAGGGGCATGATGATTAACAATGAGGCTAGTGAGGCAAGGAGTGCAGGTCACAAAGAGGTTTTAACTTGAAAAAATCCTGCATGTCATATGCCCAAGTAGCTGCTGTGTGAGGCTTCTGCCAGACCAGAAGTAAACTCACCTCCTGCTACCCAAGTGCTGCCCCCTTGCCCCTGTCCTCCCTCCACCTCCAGGGAGCAATTTGGAGAAAACTGACTTTCTGAGGCAGGTTTTGCTTCCTGAACAGCTGCAGCATTCTTCTCCCTGAGTAGTAGCACCCTGCTTGCTCCTGTGGCCACAGCCTCTGCAATGTCAGCCTGGTTCCAACTAGGGACAGTCTCTAAAGAAAGCAGGGCAGGGGCATGGAGAGCCCAGGGCAGCAAGGCATTGGAGGGCTCTGCTGCTGTGTAGGTAATGCCAGTATAGTTATTTCAGCATCCATTCCCTCCCTCAGCTGCTCAAGTGCTGTTGTGCATGGTTAGCTCAAAATATCTTGTCACACATAAATAAATGCACATAAATGGACTCGCTTGGTCTGAAGGATGTTTGAAGTGAAGCATCCTTGGCCAGAGCTCAAGCATTTTCCTAAAAAACCTGGGGATGGTGTTATGACCAGATAGATTCTTGAAAGGAAAAAAAAGCAGCATGGTGTACGCAAAAAGCAGGCTGTTAGAAAAATGGCAGTGCTGCAGAAAGGTGAGTCCTTTACCCCTTCACAAGGAGAGGCGGAGTTGTAACCAAGGGAAAGGTAAACCAGGAGGAGCTTTACCAGCTCTGCTGCGCCTCTGCCTCTGCAGGGACGGGTCAAAATCACCCACAATGTGAAGTCCCTGTAGCAGTAAGACAAGATGAGATTATGTACTAAAATAGGCGCGCTGGGCAGCTTTGCACCTCTCCCAAGTACCCGAGTCTGCTGCTGCCTGTACCAGCATCGGCCTAAAGATGGTGGTAGAAAATCATAAAATCATAGAATCGCCAGGTTGGAAAAGATCTCTTGGATCATCATGTCAGAGTATTCCTATCTGCCACTAAACCACGTCCCTGAGCACCTTATCTACCTGTCTTTTAAATATCTCTAGGGATGGTGACTTAACCCTGGGCAGCCTCTGCCAGCACCCCACCATCCTTTCTGTGAAAAATTTCTTTCTGATATCCAGTCTGAAACTGCCCTGGCGGAGCTTGAGGCCATTCCCCCTTGTCCTGTCCCCTGTCACTCAGGAGAAGAGGCCAGCTCCCTCCTCTCCACAACTTCCTTTCAGGTAGTTGTAGACAGCAATAAAGTCTCCCCTCAGCCTCCTCTTCTCAAACCTGTTCAGATCCCTCTGCAGAGCCTCCCTACCCTCCAGCAGATCGACACTCTCACTCAGCTTAGTGTCATCTGCAAACTTGCTAAGCGAGCACTCAATGCCTTCATCCAGGTCATTGATAAAGACATTGAACAGGGCTGGACCCAGCACTGAGCCCTGGGGAACCCCACTTGTGACTGGCCTCCAGCTGGATTTAACACCATTTACCACCACTCTCTGGGCCCGGCCAGCCAACCAGTTTTCCACCTAGGAGAGTGTGCGCCTGTCCAGGTCAGAGGCTGACAGTTTCCATAGCAGAATGCTGTGAGAAACTGTGTCAAAGGCTTTAGTGAAGTCCAAGAAGATTTCAAGGATCAAGTTTTGCATTTTTATTTTGAAAATTTTACTCAGATTAGCTCATTTGGTGCTGAAATATTATCTTTGAAAAATTAATTGAAGAGAATTGATTAATTTTAATGCAACAGTGCATTATTTTTCTTGGATTTGCTGAGACAGCATAAGCTAAGGCTGAAGCCTGCAGTGGAAAGGAGATATATGGAGAATAATACTGGGTCAATTCTCATGAACTACAGCAAGACTACACAAGAAGAAAAATGAAGTGATACTTAAGGATCTTCTGGGAAAGGAAAGCTAGTGAACTGACATTTGCTCCTCTGTCTGGGGTCTAAGACAGTAAGGAAGGGGAGCTTTTCATTAAAAACAGAGTTCCTTAAACAAAGAAGTGGCCCAGTTGCAGTTGGTAGGAAAAAGCTTTGAGACAATATGTGTGACTATGAAGTTATGAGCAAAGAGCTGTGGTGAAGCCCTGGGACTGCTGAATCTCCGGTGACTCTCCTCATGGGCATGGGCATCCCTGTCATCCTTGATGAAACCTAATTGCAAGAATTTTTCTTGGAAGAAAGATTGTCCCTATATGAACTGATTTGTTCCCAGCACTTGGGCTTCTTCCTGGGCTCTAAAAATAATGAGTGTTTGGCTGTATTCCCAAGCAATAAAAGCTAAAGCATTCATCCTTAAGGAATGCCAACAGAGGAAAGAAGGAAAACATTGCATCAATCTTAGGAGATGTACAAGATTTGCAAACTAGATGAGAAATCAAGGGGTGCAGAGGGGCTGTGATCCCACTGTGGAGTGGTGGCCACTCCACCCACCCTGGCAGGGAGATACTATCCAGCCTAAGGAAACGCAGCTTAGGGAAGCAATAGGAACAGACCCAGGCTGACCTCAGGTGTGGGAGGCACAACCTCATGCTCTGATCTCTGGGACTCATTTAAAGCAATGAGGCTAGATCTTTCCCCAAGAAGATGAGAGAAAGAGAAATTTTCAGGCAGCTCCAACAAGTTTAGCTTTGGTCTTGCTAAGCTGAACACGCCCTTGCTACTCCCAACTCACTCTTTTAGGCAAGCAAACAAGGAATGAGGTTCATGTTGGCAGGCTATGAGGTGTAGAGAGGGTTCCTAAAAAGCAGAAATGGAGATAGCATGAGGCTGCTGCAACTCCTTTTTGCATTCCAGTAACTGTCCTCCTTCCTCTCCCCTGGGACAGGACCTGCCACCCATCCCAAATAGTCCTAGGAACCAGGCTGCTGGGAATCAGCTAGGCTGCGATCCAGAGAAGTGACCAGATGATCCCTCTTGGGAAAGCGATTTCAAAGCAGGATGTCCAGCCGTGTGCCCCACCGCTGAACAGGACTGCATGCAAAGAATAGTTGGGATCCTGGCTTTCCCAAGAGATCATGAATTCTGCAGGGAGATACGCTGAGCCTTGGCAACAAGTAAAAATCCAGCCGTTGCTTTTCTTTGCTGTAGTGCTTAGATGCAGAGCTGACCCTTCTTCCTTTCCACACAGAATGAGAATGGCCTCAAAAATACTCTAGCCCTCAAAAAACTCTTCAATTCTCATAGACAAACATGCTCTTTACCTCACTGCTATCTTAAGTAAATATTTCCCCAAGAATGTTGTCAGCTCTCTAATCTGATGCCATTTAATTGATTTCCGTGAAATCAGGACTGCTTGTGTTCCAAATAAAAGGCTGTCTGCAGATGAGCCCCTCAAATCCCTATCATCGCTAATGAAATATAACATGGCTCAGGTCAGCACCCCTTCCAGCTGGTAAAACTTGCGCAGTCCAACTGAGTCTTATGATAAAGACAGAGAAAAACAGTGTAGGGTGCTTCTTTCTGGTTAATTAGTGTCTCCAAGCAAATTCAGCCAGAAGTGCAGAGCTTCAAGTGGGGACAGAGAAATGGGAAAAGACAGATGTTATTGCTTCGATCGTACCCCAAAAAGTACTTTAAGGCTGTATCTTGCCTACTGATTCAAGATAAATGTCATGTCCCTGCTTTCTGTATAAGAGGCTAATGTGGCCAAGTTAGTGCCAGTCATACAGAGGCAGGGTCCCAGCATTTATGTTTCTTATGAAAAAGGCACATTAGATGGAACATAAAAGCCTAGGGTAGCAGCCTGTGTAATCAGCACAGCCTGTGTTCAGTACAGCCTTTGAACAGGTCAGGAGAGCGCCCTTCAAAACCAAGCTCTCGCTTGCGTGCATGCAGCACTCTGCAGGATTTGCATGTGCCCTTCTGTTCAGCTCACTGGGCTGTCATGGATCTTACTCTGTTTCTGTGACTCGCCAGCCCCTCCTCTGACTCTGAGCATTTGAAGCTGAGCTCTTTGACCAAACAGTCTTTGCTGAAATGTCAATACACGACTGGGACTCTGGCTCGCGGGGTTCATCATGGATTCCAGGCAGTGCGTGGCTTTGTTCCTCTGCCTTCCGCTACTGATTCCTCTTTCTCTGGATGCAGGTATGTCAAAGGATAGGGCTGTTGTTATATTTACAGGCAATGGACCTCTCTCTTGTTACTTAGATTTAATTTTCATTGCAAGTTTTGAGCACTCTTGCATGTTTGTCCCTCCTCTGGATGTGCCTGTGAATTATTCTAAGGCTCTTGCTTGTTTCTGTGCTGACAAACACCTGCTTATTTTGCCAACTAAAGGAAAAGCACCGCAGGCTGCTATACGAATCTATTCTCTCACTGCACAAACAGCAGGTATACCATAAGCTGTCTGCACTATGTGACAAAAGGAACTTGGATTTATTGTTATTTCTTATTGACCTATGGATTTTTTCAAAGCAAGGAATCAATAGACTGCCATTCAGGTGATGAGAAATTAAAGAGGTGAGGATCCACCCTGTTTCAGCAGCAGTAGAGAGCAGTGAGCTGGTAGCTCTTCAGTGGCTCCAGTATGTGTCTGAAAATCAGCTCCCAGATTAATAAAGCATCCCCATTACTTTCAGATGCCCGGTTAAGCATTGACTGGGTCTCCCACATTGCAGTGAACAAAGCTGGAAAAGCACAGAGCAAAGTCAAGAAACCTTCCAATGTAAATAAGTGGAGAAGGCTGAAATGAAAGCAGGAGGATGTCCCCAGCCATGCACCCAGGCTCCTCTGCCAGAGTCTGTGCCTGTGCACTGATAGATCTGTTATATTCCTCCAGTGTAAGGTTAATTAACAGCCATTAAAGAAAGCT
>WAAB01000075.1:0-30626 GCA_013389865.1 Piaya cayana
GCTCCACTGGGGCTCACAGGGAAGCATCAGCCCTTCAGCATCCCCTTAACCAGGGCCACGGGACCTTCTCCCACCCTGGGCCGTGCCGCAGCCTGGCAGCGGCGCTGGGATGTGCTCTGGAGCCCAGAGCTGGGACCTGGAAAGCAGATGTTCCCTCCTGGCAGCACAGGAGCCTCAAGAGGAGATGTGGTGGCCCCAACTCACCCCAGCACGTGGCCTTCATGAGGTGCCAGAGGCTTCTACAGCCACAGCCACCACCTCCTCCCTACTCCAGCCCTCCTGGCTGCTCCCACGTGTGCCTCGACCTGGAGCAAAGAGCTGTCTGGTGCCCAGCCCAGGGATTTAGAGCCCAGCTCAGGGATTTGGTGCCTGTCCCAAGGGGTTGCTGCTTGTTCCCGGGGCTCAGCGCCTGTCACTAGGGGTTGGTGCCTCTCCCAGGGCCTTGGTGCCTGTCCCCAGAGCTCAGTGAGTTACCCAGGGACAAAATGTCCATCCCCAGGGACTCAGTGTCCATCCCCAGGGCTTGATGCTTGTCCCAAGGGCTTGGTGACACCTGAAAGGTCAGTGACTTCCCCAGGACACTGCAGCCCTGTTCCCTGCCCCCGTCCTGGAGCACACAAGGGTCCCGTTCCAGTGACGATCCCGTTGCAGGTCTGGTTGTGGGGCAGCTCCAGGTGCTGTGCAGGTCCCTTTGCGGGTCCCTTTGCAGATCCCATTGTGGGTCCCAGTGTGAGTCCTGGTCCCAGTACGAGTCCCATAGTGAGTTGTGGTGCGGGTCCCGTTGTGGGTCCCATTGTGGATCCCAGTACGGGTCCCAGTGTGGGTCCCAGTGCGGTGCTGGTCCCATCTGGGGTTCTAGTGCGGGTCCCAGTGTGGGTCCTGGTCCCATTTCAGGTCCCATTGCGGGTCCCAGTGTGGGTCCCAATGCAGGTCCCAGTCCCATTTCGGGTCCCATTGCGTGTCCTGGTCCCATTGATGGTCCCAGACCAGTCCTGGTGCGGGTCCCAGTGCAGATCCCGGTTCCATTGCCGGTCCCGGTCTAGTCCTGGTACGGCTCCCGGTCCCATTTCGGGTCCCGGTGCGGGTCCCGGTGTCCCGGTGCGGGGCGGTGCTGCGGGCGGCCCCGCCCCCCGCTCCTCCCGCCGTGCCGGTGCCCGCAGGTCCGGGCTGGGCTGGCGGCGCGGCGGCTCCGTCCCTCTCGCTGCCCCCGGAGCCGCGGCGATGAGCGCTCTCGCCTTCGAGGAGGCGGCCCTGGACGGGCTCGCCGGGACCCTCGGGGGCAGCGACATCGACTCGGCGCTGCTCAGCGACATCGACGGTGCGTCCCGAGCCGGGGGGGACCGGGCCGGGGGGGCTGCGGAACCGGGGCTCGGGGCACGGTTAGCACCGAGCTCCGTGCGGGACCGGTTCTCGGGGCGATACCGGGGCTCGGTGCATGCTTGGGACCGAGCTGGGGGCAGAACCGGGGCTCGGTGCACGGCCAGGACCGAGCTGGGGGGTGATACCAGAGCTCGGTGCATGCTTGGAACTGATCTGGGGGGCAGAACCGGGGCTCGGTGCGTGCTTGGAACCGAGCTGGGGGCTGAACCGGGGCTCGGTGCATGGAGGGGACCGGGCTGGGGGCGATACCGGGGCTCGGTGCATGCTTGGAACCGATCTAGGGGCAGAACCGGAGCTCGGTGCATGCTTAGAACCGATCGGGGGAGGGGCAGAACCGGAGCTCGGTGCGTGACCGGGACCGATGTGGGGGGCAGAACCGGGTCTCGGTTGGGACTCGGTGCGGTCCCGGTCTCGGTGCGAGGCTTTGGGGCCGCGGTAGAACCGGAGCTGGGTGCGCGGCTCGGTGCGGGGGGGGCAGAGCGGGACCCCGGGCGCGCTCGGCCCCGCCCCGGGACGTCACCGGCGGGGTTACTGCCGGTCGTTCCCCCGAGCCGGAGCGGGCGGGGCGGGGCGGAGCATCCCTGAGGCTGCGACTGAGCGAGCCCGGCCAGGGACACCCCCAACCCCCGGTACCCGCTCCCCGGAGCCAGGGGAGATCCGCTGCCCGAGGATGCTCAGCCCCTAGTGCCAAGGGAGCCTGCTTCCCAGGGATGCCCAGTGCCAAGAGAAACCTCCTCCCGAGGGTGCCCTCTCCCCAAGACTGAAGGTGCCACCTTCCCAAGGAAACACCATTTCCCAAGGAAAACGGCTTCCCAAGGATGCCCACTCCCCAGTGCCAGGAGTGCCCACTTCCCAAGGAACCTGATACCCAAGGGTACCCAATCCCGAATGCCAAGGGAGCCTGCTTCCTAGGGGTTCGGAAGGGCAACAGGTACCGACAGCCGATAGATCTCTGTGCCCACCACAGAAGGAGCAACCAACCCAAGGAAAACCATTTCCCAAGGAAAACGGCTTCCCAAGGATGCCCAGTCCCCAGTGCCAAGGGAGAGCTGCTTTCCAAGGATTCCCAGTCCCCACCACCAAGAGAAACCACTTCCCAAGGCTGCCCTCTCACCAGTAGTGAGCGTGGCGCCTTCCCAAAGGATATACTTCCCAGGGCGGCCCAATCTCTAGTAACAGCTGGGATCTGCTTCCCAAGGAAGCCCAAGCCCTCGTGCCAGCTGGGAACTGCTTCCCAAGGACGCCCAATCCCCAGTGCCAAGGGAGAGCTGCTTTCCAAGGATTCCCAGTCCCCACCACCAAGATAAACCACTTCCCAAGGATGCCCAATCCCTAGTGCCAGCTGGGATCTGCTTCCCAAGGATGCCCAATCCCTAGTGCCAGCTGGGATCTGCTTCCCAAGGATGCCCAATCCCCAGTGCCAAGAGAGATCTGCTTTCCAAGGATTCCCAGTCCCCACCACCAAGAGAAACCACTTCCCAAGGGTGCCCCCTCCCCAAGACTAAAGGTGCCACCTTCCCAAGGAAAACTAATTCCCAAGGAAAACCACTTCCCAGTACCGAGAGGACCTGCTTCCCAAGGGAACCAGCTCCACCATGGCAGCAAGGTCTTACAGGTGCTGGGTGCAGTGTTACCATGGGTTTAGTTGAAAATTGGGTTTCCCGGCCCTTGGCCAACTCCACGCCCACCTCGCCGCATGCTCCACCGGCTCTGCCAGTCCGCACCTCCTGGCGTGGACTGGCAGAGCCGGTGGAGCATGCGGTGAGGCGGGCATGGAGTTGGCTGCGCTCTCCAACACTTGTCCCACTGTGGGATCCAGGAGGATCTCTTCTTCAGGGGCTGGGATGGAGGTGGCATCCCCAAGGCAGTCATGACTGATCCAGGTGCCACCTGGCTGCCCCAGCATGGTTTCGGCACGGGCAGACTGTGGGTTTGCCGCTTGTCCCCAGGTGTCTACCCTGAGATGTGCATCTAGGGGTCACCAGAACCTGCCAGGACCCACAGGTTCTGCCCCATGGGCTTCCCTGGTCCAAAATGGTGGGGAGGGGGCAACAGTGTCACTGTTGGGTGCCCATGTCCTGCTGAAGGTGCCACAGGGTACACATACCTAGTGGGTCACAGTGGATAGAAGGGCTGAGCAGCAGGATGGGGGTCCAGGAGGGAGCCCCCCACCACTCTGGCTTTGTTCTCTTGCCCCTGGAGCAGGGGGGAGTCTTGGGGGGTCTCTTGAGTGGAGGGGTTGAGGCTGGGAACCCACCTTGGAAGGGAACCACCTTGGAAGGAATTCCATCTGTGCAGAGAGGGCTGGATGTGGGGTGGGAAATGGGGCTGCACGAAGCCTCTGGTGCTTGTTTGGCACGGGGGAGCACAGGGGTCTCTTGAGTGAAGAGGTAAAGGCAAGGAACCCACCTTGAAAGGGAACCCACCTTGAAAAGAAACTCACCTTGAAAATAAACTCACCTTGAAAAGAAACCCGTTTTGGAAGGAATCCCATGTGTGCAGAGTGGGATGGATCTCTTTTTGGGGTGGGAAATGGGGCTGCACGAAGCCCCAGTGCATGTTTAGCACGGGGGAGCACAGGGGAGCTTTGGGGGTCTCTTGAGTGGAAAGGTTAAGGCAAGGAACCCACCTTGAAAAGAAACCTATTTTGGAAGGAAACCCGTTTTGGAAGGAAACCCACCTGCGCAGAGAGGGATGAATGTCTTTGTGAGGTGGGAAATGGGGCTGCAGGAAGCCCCCAGAGCTTATTTGGCATAAGGGAGCTTTGGAGTTCTCTTGAGTGGAGAGGTTAAGGCAAGGAACCCACCCTAGACAGGAACCCACCTTGAAAAGAAACCTATTTTGGAAGGAAACCCGTTTTGGAAGGAAACCCACCTGTGCAGAGAGGTCTGGATGTCTTTGGGGGTGGTAAATGGGGCTGCATGAAGCCCCTGGAGCTGGTTTGCCATGGAGCGAGGGGCGTCATGGCAGGGTGGATGGAGGTGAGCGGGTGACGGGGCGCAGGATGAAGGGGTTAACGGTGTCTGACCCCGAGTAACCGCATGGAGCTGGGGTTATGGGTGGCTGCCCGGCAGTGCCCCCACTGCCCGGCTCACCTTGGCGGGGCTGCCGGGGCGGCGGGCGGCCAGCGGGCGCCTGGGTGGCGATTGGCGGAGTCGCATCACCCCATGGCCGGCCGCCATCCAGGGCTGGCGCGGGTAGCGCTGGGGAGGGCTGGTGGGGAGGAGGCCGCAACTCGCCTTTAAAATATCCTGGTGCCTCGGCGTGGGCTGGCATGGGGCTGGGCTGGGGGGCAAAGCTGCCCCCAGCCCCACCAGCATGGAGCATGGCATCCAAGGTACCTGCTGGTACCTGCACCCCGTGGGGAGGCTGGTCTGTGAAGATGGGGGCATGGGGGGGTCGGTGGAACCCTGGGGTCTGTGGACATGGGGGTATGGGCGAGAGAATCCTGGGGTCTACAGACATAGGGGTACAGCAGGGGGGACACCCTGGGGTGTATGGATATGGGGGCACAGCGGGGGGGCACCCTGAGGTCTATAGACATGAGGATAGAGTGGGGGTCACCCTGGGGTCTATAGACATGGGGGTACGCTGAGGGGGCACCCTGGGATCTATAGACATGGGGTACAGTGGGGGGGCACCCTGGGGTGTGTGGATGTGGGGGTATAGTGAGGGGGCACCCTGGGGTCTATAGACATGGGGGTACAGTGGAGGGCACCCTGGGGTCTGTGGACATTGGGGTACAGCGGGGGGGGGGCACCCACTTGCCCAGCTGCCTTCCACATGGCATGGGGGTGTCCCAGCCTGAGCACACCTGCCCTCCCTTGATCTTTTGTGAGGTTTGTCAAAGGTTCCTAGAATGGATAAATGCACGGGCTGACCCAAGTGTGTCTTTGCCTTCCTCGACCTGGGGACCAGATCCCAGCACCCCCACTGCCAGCACCGTGCCTCAGTTTCCCCACAGGCAGGGTGGCCAGGAGGCTATGAGGAGCAGAGCAGATTCCTTGGCTTTTTGGGTATTTTGTCCCTGGGTTATAGAGATACTGCCCCAAAGCTGTGGGGTGGGCAGCATGGGGCCAGCCCAGTGGCTTTGGGGGCCCCTTGGGAAGTGTGGGGCCAGGGCAAGGTGGAGAAGAGAAGATTCCAGAGAGATCTTAGAGCAGCCTCCAGTACTGAAAGGAACTCCAGGAAAGCTGGAGAAGGGATTTCGATCAGGGAGTACAGAGGTAGGATGCAGGGGAACAGTTTTCAGCTGAAAGAGGGGAGATTGAGATGAAATCTTATGAAGAAATGTTTTGCTGTGAGGGTGGGGAGACCCTGGCTGGGGTTGCCTGGAGAAATTGTGGCTGCCCCATCCCTGGAGGTGTTCAAGGCCAGGTTGGATGGAGCTTGGAGCCCCTGATCCCATGGAGGGTTTCCCTGCCCATGGCAGGAGTTGGAATTAGATGGGTTTTAAGGTCCCTTGCAACCCAAACTGTTCCATGACTCTGTGACCGGCTGATGGCGTTGGGGGGGGGCTGTTTTGCAGACATGCTCCAGCTGTTAAACACGCCGGACAACGACTTCTCGAGGCTGTTTGACTCGCCATTCAGTGCCCCCGACAGTGCTGTGCCTGGGGGACTCCCCACGACCCCAGACCCTCTCAGCTCCTACCTGGGACCCAGTAATGCGCCCCCCTCCACCCCTGCCAGCAGCGTCTACCCGGGGCCCCCCGGGCTGGCAACCTTCACCCAGCAGCCCCCAGCCCCAGTCCTGCCCACACCAGCCCTGGGCGTCAAGGAGGAGTCGGCGGCCGTGCCCAGCAGCCAGCCCAGCGTGATGCTGGCCCCCAGCTTCGTCCCCGCGTCCCCTGGCCAGTTCAGTCCCCAGCCCCTGGGGGGCTACCAGAACCAGCACGGCTTCTCTGGTGAGGATTTGGGGGTGCAGGGTGGGTTGGGGCTCTCCGGATGAGGAGGGGGGGTTCCCGCTGGATGCATCCCTGCGGGATAGGGTTGGGCTGATGGCAGGGGTCTGGTAACACTGTCCTCTGCTCCGTGCCCAGCAGTGCAGCCTGGGGCTTCGGGACAGACCCTGCCCAGCTTGCTGCCCACCCCACAGCCGAGCCAACCTGTGGCGCTGCCTGGCGCTGTGCAGAGCGTGGCACCCCAGCAGCTCCTGGCCCCTGCTGCCCAGCCCGTCTCGCCCCAGATCCAACCAGTGCCGGTAAGCCTCGGGCCAGGGGTGGGCGTCCCAGGGCAAGGGTTGGGGGTCCCAGTGGTTCCCCCCAGCCCTGGTGACTCTCTCTGCCTCCCAGGTCCTGCTGCAGCCCCATTTCATCAAGGCTGACTCACTGCTGCTGACGGCTGTCAAAACAGACGCTGGGAGTGCCAAGACCTCCAGCATCGCCTCCCTGGCCACCAGCGCCAGCAGCTCTGCCACCCCCCTGCAGGTGCCGGTAGGTCATAGAATTATAGAATCATAGAATCACCAGGTTGGAAAAGACCCATTGGATCATCGAGTCCCACCAGTGGGGAGCTCTGGGGTGGAGGGGATGCTTGGGGACCCCCAGCAATGTCCCCCTGCCCCTCTGTAGGCGCTGGTGAGCGGAGGGACCATCCTGGCCACGGTGCCGCTGGTGGTGGATGCTGAGAAGCTGCCCATCAACCGGCTGGCGCCCAACGGGAAACCAGCGCTGGTGCAGAGCCGGGGGGAGAAGCGCACGGCCCACAACGCCATCGAGAAACGCTACCGCTCCTCCATCAACGACAAGATCGTGGAGCTCAAGGACCTGGTGGTCGGCACCGAGGCCAAGGTGGGAGGCTGGGGGTGGTGGGGTAAGAGGGGGCAAGGAGGAGCTTTGCCCAGCATTCCGTCTGAGCCATCCCTGTCCGCCGGCAGCTCAACAAGTCAGCAGTTCTGAGGAAGGCGATCGAGTACATCCGCTTCCTACAGCAGAGCAACCAGAAGCTGAAGCAGGAGAACCTCACCCTCAAGATGGCCATGCAGAAGAACAGTGAGTGGTCACGGGGGGCTCAGCCTCGGTGCTGGGGCTGCTGTTCCCCTTTGGATCCCCTCAGCTTGCTGTCCTCTCTGCAGAGTCCCTGAAGGACCTGGTGGACTCCTCCGGCAGTGAGGCCAAGGCAGAGGCCCCCATGGAGGTGGTGAAGGCGGAGGTGATGGAGATGCTGACACCTCCACCGTCAGACGTGGGCTCGCCGTCCCACAGCAGCCTGCTCTCGCTCAGTGGGGGCAGCAGCAACAGCAGCAGCGACTCAGAGCCTGACAGTCCGCTCTGTGACCACGGCAAGGTGGGGAGGGACCCGGGGGGATCATCCACCCTGAGTGGGTTAGGGGGACCCATTGCTGCGCCACCCTGGGGTGCCAAGAACAAAGTGAGCCAGATACCAGCACTGGCAGAAGAGCCGAGAGCCCTTGCTCCCCGTGGCTGTTCCTTATGCAATCTGGGGCTGGAGGGAGGTGTAGGGGGGCATTCTGGAGTGCAGTGCCCCATATCCCATGCTCTGTACACCGAAGATGTGCCCCATGCCTGTACCCTGCTCTCCATGCCCTGTATCTTCTGTCTGTGCCCCATGCCCAGTACCCCATGCTGTGCTGTTTGTCCCATGTCCCTTTGTCCCATGCCTGTGCCCCATCCCCATGGCCCTGCCCCATATCCCCTGCCCCATATCCCCTGCTGTGCCCTATATGTAGTGCCTGTACCCCATGCTGGTGCCATGGGGCTCACAGCCGCTCTGCCCATGCAGGTGAAGCAGGAGCACCCACCGCCCTCGCCCAGCAGCCAGGGCATGCTGGACCGCTCCCGCATGGCCCTCTGCACCTTCGTCTTCCTCTGCCTCTCCTTCAACCCCCTGGCCTCCCTCCTCCGCGGCTCCAGTGCCCCGGTGGGGAGCCTGGGCACCACTGGCCCTAGCAGGAGCATCATGGCTGAGTCTGGCACTGTGGGTAAGCTCTGGAGCGAAGCCTCTTGGGGTGGAGGCTGTCGGGGTGGTGGGTTTGGCACAGGGTGGAGACCACAGGGATGGAGGCTTCTGGGGCAGGTGTGAGGTGGAGGCCGTTGGGGGTGGGCGTGGGCTGGAGGGTGGTGAAGACCATGGATGTGCAGGGTGCTGAGGTGGTTGTGTGGTAGGGGCTACCTGGGTTGAAGCTGTAGGGGTGGAGCCCATCAGGGATGGATCCCGTTGGCATGGAGATAATCAGAGCAGAGGTGGTCATGGTGGATGTTGGGTGAAGACCATCAGGAGGAGGGTCTTGTGGTGGATCTGAGATGGGAGACAATTGGGATGGTGGATGACTGGGTGGATGTGGGGCAGATGCCATTGGGTGGAGGCTGTTGGGTTGGACACCACTGGAGTGGAGGCTGTTGGGGTGGGCACAGGGTGAAGGCCACCAGGATGGAGACTCTGGGGTGGGTGGGCGCAGGGCAGAGGCATCAGCGTGTTGGCACTGACTCCCTCTCCCCCCCAGAGGAGCCGTGGGGGTGGGCGCAGTGGCTGTGGCCCACGCTGGCCTTCTGGGTGCTGAACGCGGCACTGGTGCTGGGGGCGGTGGTGCGGCTCTTCGTCTTCGGGGAGCCCGTCACCCGCCCCCACTCCGAGCCCTCCATCCTCTTCTGGCGACACCGCCGCCAGGCTGACCTCGACCTCGACCGGGTGAGCCCCGCGTGATGTCATCTGCCCTGCCCACAATGGCCACGCCCCACTGACCACACCCTCTTATCCATGACTGGCCACACCCATTGGATCTAGCCACACCCCTCCACCTGGCATAGCCCCGCCCACTCCCTCTAGGCTCTTCCCATTGGCCCAGCCCCACCACAAGCCCGTGCACCCCACCTTAGCCCCGCCTCACCTGGGCTGACTCCATTGGCTCAGTGCTGTGATAAGCCCCACCCACTTCCCTAGCCCCACCTCCCATGCCTGAGTTAGCCCCACTTACCTGCTTTAAGCTGACCTATTGCAGCTCTTCCTACCACTCTTTAGACCTCTCCCATTTCATTTGGCCCTGCCCCTTGCCCGCATGACCCCGCCCATTCCCATGTGGCCACGCCCACACCAGTGTGACTCCTCCAGCGTTGGCCCCACCTCCTTCCTCTTAGCTCACGCTTAACCATGGCCTTTCCCTCTTTGACCACACCCCTTTTCCCTTTGACCATGCCTCTCACCCCAATAACCATGTCCCTCTCTCCCCTTTGCCCACTCCTCTATCCCCTTTGCCCACGCCCTGCTCCCATCTGACCACACCCCCTTCACTCTTTGACCCCGCCCCCTCTCCCATATGATCACACCCCGTCACCCTTTGACCGTGCTCCTTCTCCCCTTTGGCCATGCCCCCTCCCCACCTGACCGTCCACCACTTGGCCACGCCCCCTCTCAGACCACGCCCTCATTGCACAGACCTGCCCCTTCTATATAACCACGCCCCTTCAATTGGCCACGCCCCCGCCCTGACCCCTGTCTCGGGGCGCAGGGGGACTTTGCTCAGGGTGCCCAGCACCTGCGGACGGCACTGGGGGCGCTGGGACGGCCGCTGCCCGCCTCGCATGGGGACCTGACCTGCAGCCTGCTCTGGACTCTCCTGCGGCACCTGCTGCAGCGCCTCTGGGTGGGTCGCTGGCTGGCTGCCCGTGCTGGGGGGCTGCGCCGAGACCCTCCGCCCCGCGACCATGTCCGCCAGAGCGCCCGCGATGCTGCCATGACTTATCACCGCCTGCACCAGCTGCACCTCGCAGGTAGGGCCCCGTGCCACGGGGGGCTG
This sequence comes from Piaya cayana, assembly GCA_013389865.1. NCBI lineage: Eukaryota > Metazoa > Chordata > Aves > Cuculiformes > Coccyzidae > Piaya > Piaya cayana. Next base: position 10,135 of record WAAB01000075.1, read on the forward strand.
GAGGGCAGGACCCCCTGTGACCTGCATCCCCCCCTGCACCCCTTGTAGCTCCTGCACCCCTCATGTCCCATATGCACACATACCCCCTGCACCCCACATTGCCCCTGCACCCGCATCCCCCGCTATGCCCTGCATCCCCCCTGAGTCCTCATCCCCTCCTTAGCCCCTCAGCCCCTCCTCAGCCCCCCCATCCTCTCCTGAGCCCCCCAGCCCCTCCTCAGCCCCCTGTCTCCTCCTGAGCCCCTTGTCTCCTCCTGAGCCTCTCATCCCCTCCTGAGCCACCTCCTCCCCTCCTGAGCCCCTCATCTCCTCCTGAGCCCCATGTCCCCCCATAAGCACCCTTTTCCCGCAGGGAAGCAGGCTGGGGGGCACCTGCTGGCCATCAACCTTGCACTAAGTGCCGTCAACCTGGCTGAATGTGCCGGCGATGCCATCTCCGTGGCCGCCCTGGCCGAGATCTACGTGGCGGCCGCCCTGCGGGTCAAGGCCAGCCTGCACCGCTGCTTCCACTTCTTGGCAGTGAGTACAGAGCAGCCTCGGCTGCCGTGGGACGGGAACGGGAATGTGCTGGGTGCCCCCTGACCCCCCACTCTCCCCACAGCGCCCCTTCCTCTGCAGCGCCCGGCGTGTAGCCCTGTCCCACGGTGGGGCTGTGCCCCCTGCCATGCAGTGGCTCTGCCACCCCTTGGGCCACCGCTTTTTCGTTGATGGAGACTGGGCTGTCAAGGGTGTCCCTAGGGAGACCATCTACAGCTCTGCTGGGAATCCAGGTAACTCTGCTGCCTCCCACCGCCCCCCCCGAACCCCCATTTTGGGATGTGGGAGTCTCCGCTCACTGTCCCCCTATGCCACAGTGGACCCACTGGCGCAGGTGACCCAACTCTTCCGTGAGCACCTCCTGGAGAAGGCGCTGTGCTGCGTGGCCATGCCTGAGCCCGGCCGCCCTGCTGCCCAGGGAGAGGGGTAGGTGTTGGGATGGGCACCCCACTCCCTCCTCCTGCTGCGGGGCTGTGACCCCGCTCATCACCCCTCTCACAGCAGGCGCTTCTCCGATGCTCTTGAGTACCTCCAGCTGCTCAATGGCTGCTCCAACACCAGTGATGCTCCTGGTCCCGTGCCCTCCATCAGCTCTGGCTTGGCAGCTGTCACAGGTGAGAAGCGCAGGGGAGATGGACACCTCTGCCAGGAGAGGTTCAGGCTGGACATCAGGAAAAAATATTTCATGGAAAGGGTCACTGGGCACTGGGAGAGGCTGCCCAGGGAGGGGTTGAATCACCTTCTCTGGAGGAGTTTAAGGGATGGGGACAAGGTGCTGAGGGACGTGGTTTAGTGATTGATGGGAATGGTTGGACTCAACGATCCAGTGGATGATTTCCAACCTGGTGATTCTATGATTCTATGACACCCTTCTCTTGTGTCACTCCTGCCCCACAGGCACCGACCCTGTGTCCAAGTGGTGGGCGTCCCTCATTGGCACAGTTATCCACTGGCTGCAAGGAGATGAGGAGGGAGCTGAGCGCCTTTACCCACTGGTGGAGACCATGCCCCGGGCGCTGCAGAGCTCGGAGTGAGTGTGGGGGGCATCGGGGACAGGCGGGTGACTGTTCATCGCACGCATCATGTTCTTTTTGGGTTGGCACAGCCCTTTCTAAACCACTGAGTGCTGTGGCCGTGCTGCCCTGTGTCTGCTGTGGGGCTTCCAAGTTACCGTGTGCCCCCCACTCTGCAGGAAGCCCCTGCCCCGCGCCGCCCTGCACTCCTTCAGGGCCGTCCGGGCGATGCTGAGCAAGCAGGATGGGAGCCAGGCCAGCCTGAACCACTGCGAGAAGGCCAGCAGCTGCCTGCGGGAGAGCCTGGAGCTCGGCACCCCCCCCAAGGGCACCATCGACAAGGTGAGCCGGGGTGGGGGGCGAGGGGAGCGCCCAGCCCTCGCGGGAGGTGCCCCCGGCCCTCGCAGGGGTGCATTGTAGTTGCATTGCATGTGTCAGACTGGGAGTGCAATGCCCCTGCCGTGCAGCCCGGCGGGGGCCCCGCGCAGCATCGCCTGCCCGCAGGGACGCCCTCGTCCATCCCTGAGTCTGTCTATCTGTCTGTCTGTCTCCCCACTCATCCATCTCTCTTCGTCCTCCTCCCCCCCAGGCTGTCCAGCTCCTGCTGTGTGACCTGCTCCTCGTCACCCGCACCAACCTGTGGCAGCAGCAGATGAGCGTCAGCCAGCAGCGCAGCTGCCTCTACCAGGCGTCTGCCCTCGAGCTCCGTGGCTTCCAGCAGGATCTCAGCAGCCTGCGGCGCCTGGCCCAGACCCTCCGCCCCGCCATGCGCCGGGTGAGCCACTCGCCCCTCATCTTTGTGGCTGCTCTGCTCATCCCCTGCGCCCGCCCATCATCGCTGTCTCCCCTCTTCTAGGTATTCCTGCACGAAGCCACCGCCAGGCTCATGGCTCGGGCCAGCCCCACGCGCACACACCAGCTGCTGGACCGCAGCCTGCGGAGAAGAGGGGTGCAAGGCAGCAAACCAGGTGGGACACGAGGTGGGACACCCTGCTCCCCATCCACGGCACCCCAGCAGTGCTGGGTGATGTTGCACAGGGGCTTCCATAGAATCATAGAATAGTTTGAGTTGGAAGGGACATTAAAGATCATCCAATTCCACCTCCTGCCATGGGCAGGAGATCAGGCTGCTTTCAAGGCCCCATCCGACCTGGCCTTAAACATCTCCAGGTGTGGGGCAGCCACAACTTCCCTGGGCAACCTGTGCCAGTGCCTCCCCACCCTCATGGTGAAGAACTTCCTCCTTATGTCTAGCCTAAATCTGCCTCTCTCTATTTTATACCCATTGCCCCTCGTCCTATCACCACGTTCCTTCGTAAACTGTCCCTCCCCAGCTCTCTCATAGGCCCTTCAGGTACACTATAAAGTCACTCTGAGGTCTCCTCAGACACTTCTCTCTCTGGGCTGAACAAGCCCAACTCTCTTAGCCTGTCCTTGTACGGGAGGTGCTCCAGCCCTCTGATCATCTTTGTAGCCTCCTTTGGGCTCGTTCCAACAGTTCCATCTCCTTATGCTGAGGATTCCAGAACTGGACACAGTGCTCCAGATGAGGTCTCACAGAGAGGAATAGAGGGGCAGAAGCCCCTGCTGGCCACACTTCTTTTGATGCAGCCCAGGACACGGTTGGTTTCTGGGCTTTGAGTGCACATCGCTGGCTCATGTTGAGCTTCTCATCAGCCAGCACCCCAAGTCCTTCTCCTCGGGGCTGCTCTCAATCACATCATCCCCCAGCCTGGATTGAAACTGGGGGTTGTCCCGACCCAGGTGTAGGACTTGGCACCTCCAGAGGTTCTCACAGGGCCATCCTACGGTGGTGGCACCTTCTCTGGCATGGGTGAACAGCCCCGGCACCATGCCAGAGCACCCGAGAGAGGGCTGGTGTCTTCCAGGGTGCTGACCCCCCTCTCCCTTGCAGCCAGCGAGCCGGAGAGCCACCCCACGCCGCGGGAGCACGCCGAGGCCCTGCTGCTGGCCTGCTGCTACCTCCCACCCAGCTTCCTCTCGGGCCCCGGCCAGCGCGTGGGGATGTTGGCCGAGGCCGCTCGCACCCTGGAGAAGTTGGGGGACAAACGGACGCTGCACGACTGCCAGCAGATGATCATCAAGCTGGGCAGCGGCACCACCGTCACGTCAGGCTAGCGGGGAGCTGGGGGGCACACTGCCAGCCCCCCCTGGACGGGAGGTGGCAGGGAGGCGCGTGCCTCTGTTTCCCCGCTGTGGGATGGTGTTAGGGAGCAGTTTGGAAGGTGGGTGGGTGGAGGGAGCAGGGGGGATGCGTGGTGCTTGGGCAGCCACGCGTGGGTCACCCCCGGGTGGGCTCAGCCACCCCGGGGCTCTGTCCCTGTCCCCAGCCTGCTTGGGTGACGGGAGGTGGGGACCTCTAGTGACAGTGTCGCAGTATTGCACGGCGCTGGGATACTGAACCAGCCCGCCCCAGTGCCCCCCAGTATCCCCAGTGTCCCCAGCACACGCTGGGCACTCACCCTTCCCTCCCTCTCCTGGTGTCCCTGTCCCCACCATGGGCTGGCAAGAGGGGACTCCAGCATCCACCACCCCCACTGCTGCCCCCAGCGCTTTAGGAGGGATGGCAGGGTGGCACAGGGCTCCCGGGGGGGCTGGTGGGTGCCCCCATCCCCTTGCTGACCCCCCTCCTTGTATATAGCTCCCCTTTCTTCCCCCCCCCCACCGCTCCATTACTTCCCACTCCCCCTTGCCTTTTTAAACAGTATTTTCATAGTTGGAGAGTTTTGTACAGACAATTAAAGCTGATTATTTATACTGCTGTGTGCTGGACTGCGCCGTGGGGACAACACACTGAACTTGGGGGACACACAGAGCTTTGGGGCAAGGGGACCCCAGCTGGTTACCCCCTTCACCTGAACTGGGATGGGCTGCATGGAATGGGGAGAGGGAAAAGGGTGGCAGGGATGGGGACACTGGGTACCAAGTGACCCCAAACATTCATTCTTACCCCATAATCCGCTGGGGCTGCTGTCACCACCCCCCAACCCCAGCCCCGACGCGGCGTCCCCTCCAACCCAGCCCTCCAGCGAGACCCTCGGTGCAGGTGGCACCTGGGGACACAGGGGTGGCACAGCCTGGAGGGACCCCCCTGGAGAAAGAGAGGCCACGAGCGGGGCGCCACGTACTTCCAAAACAATCGTTGTATCTTTATTGACGCTCTGAATGCAATGACCTGTTTTTTACTCTTAAGGAAAATAAACATCTTTTAGAAACAGCTTGTTACACACAATCTTCAGTGTGAAGCAATATACTAATAAGAACACTAGTCTTAACATTTACAGTCTTCATATATATTATATATATGTATATGTATACATATATATACACTATATAATGAGGCAATATATAATACACACGGTTTAACATTTTACAGTCATATGTACAAGATGTCGCTAAAAATAGCCAGATTTCAGGCAACGCTGCCAGGGACACCGGGGCTTTTTTATTTTATTTTTTCTTTAAATTAATTATTTTTATTATTCTTTCTCTCTCCCCCCTCCCTCCTTTTTTGTGGTTTTTTTTTTTTTTGCTCCCGTGTCCGAGACAAGCTGCTGAAATGACAGACATTGTGTGGCCAGCAAACCTTGAGGGTGGGACGGAGGGGACGCGACAGCCAGCGGGGACACGGGGTGCTGGGTCTGTGGGGTTTGGGGGGGACACAGATGGGGCCAGGGCTTTGCAGGATGCGCCGCAGGATGGGGGACAGCTGGCGGCTCTGCTTTTAGGATGGGCTTTTAGGATGCTTTTAGGATGGGCTCTGGGGCTGAGTCACCCTGGGTTGCTTGGTTGCTACTTGGAGTGGGGCGCAGAGACTGGGGAGTCACACAGGGGACCCCGTGGGGACACAGGCAAGGGGTGATCCCAGCTCCTTGGAGGTGGCCGGGAAGGGAAGCAAAAGCTGAGGGAACTGAGCGAACTCAGCACCCAAAGCAGCAAAGGATGAGCCACGGCTTTGCAGAGGGAGGAAGCGAATGCCTCCTCCTCCAGCAGGACTCTGCTGGAAGCCATTTCTGAGCTGCTTGCACCCTCTTGCTCCAGGATAAGAACCTGGGGTTCAGCACCCACAGCTACAAGGTGTGCACCCAGAGCCATGGGGTTTGCACCCAGAACCATGAGGTTTGCACTCAGAACTGTGGGATTTGCACCCAGAGCTATGGAATTTGCACCCAGAGCCATGGGGTTTGCACCCAGAACCATGAGGTTTGCACAAATGCAGGGAGCAAAGCCTGTCCTCGGCAAGAAGAGCCACGGAGGACATGCTGGTGAGGCCGAGCAGAGGGAGCAGGATGGGGTTTGGAGTCCCAGAGAGCAGGATCCAGTGTCCCCAGCCCAGCAGTGCCCACATCCCATGAAGCAGGAGAGCAGCAGATGCAATGGGCTGGGGTTCAGCGGGATGGAGCGGGGTGGGGGCAGCCCGGTGGGCGCCCACCAGCCTGGTCCAGCACCCCTCGCCCTGGTGGGGACCCAGCAGGTGTCGGCACCCCAGGACAGACAGGGTGGGAGCAGACAGGAGATGGAAGAACAAAACGGATAAAGCAGAGTGGTGTTTCAAACAGCAGGCCGTTGTTTGTCTTTTTGTTGGGTTTTTTTCTCCTTTTTTTTTGTTTTTCTCCTTTTTTTTTGTCTTTTTTCTTTTTTTTCTTTTTCTCCGCCACACGTATATACAGACAGACACTGTGAGGTTTGCTGAAGGCAACATCTCAGATCAGATAAGTGTGATATGGAGAGCTGGGACCCACAGTGGGGTCCGCAGCCCCAAGTAAGACAACATCGCTGGGACCTCCTTCTCCACGGCCCCCCTCCCTCCCCCTGTGCAGCCGGGGGATCCCATTCCGGCTCCTGCACCAGGTTTTACCAGGGTTGAAAACCCGGCACTGGACTCGGTGTGCCCGGATCGGGCTCGGGGCTGGTGGGGAGGGGGCGGCAGCAGAGTGCCCTCCCGTGGCAGGGCAGCTACCCAAATCCCTCACTCCCAGGGCGCTGCCTCCTCCGCCGGGTCCCTCGCTGGCGGTGGGGCGGGTGCCCCCGGGCGCTACACCGGCTGCCTCTGTAGGGAAAAGGGGGAGGGTCAGCCCGGGGGTCCCACAGTGGGGAGTCCGATCACCCCAGCAGCACCCACCTGCCCACTCGAGATGTGGGTTCAATTATTGCCCCCCCAGAAAGCCCAGCTGGGGGTCCCAGACCCAGCACCCACTTGCCTGCCTCGTAGCTGAAGTGTCTTGGGGGTATCAGTGTCCCCCAGGGATGTGACACCCCACAACGATGCTCTGTGCTGTGCAGTGGGGTGTCCCCAAGGGATGTGGTCACCACGGAGTGGGCTCTCCCTGGGAGACGCGGTCACTAGAGTGAGGTGTCTACAGGGACATGGTTGCTACAGAGCAGGGTGTCCCCAGGGGGATGTGGTCACTACGGAGTGGGGTGTCCAGGGGGACACGGTCACTACAGAGCAGGATGTCCCCAAAGGGATGTGGTCTGAATGCGGGTCCTCCTATCCCGGGGGCTTTAGTGCATTGCAGGGCACTGGGGACTTACCTTATGTTTGGGACATTTCAGAGAGAAGCTCTCTTCAGTTAATAAGCAACCTGCGAGGAGAGGAGAAGGCCATGTCAGCAAAGCCCTACGTTCTGTAGGACAGCATCCTTCCCAGCCCATGGCTTCCCACCACCATCTGGACCCAGCACAGCGTTTGCATGAAGGGTTCAGCTGAGGCCAAACAAGCTCAGGACATTGGCCCTGCTGGTGCAGGAGGCGCTGCCATCCCAGCACACAAGGAGCAGCAAGCCCACCCTGGCCTTGGGTGGGTTTGAGTGCCGCGGAGTGGCCAGCCCAGCCAAGCTGGAGGATGCCGAGGGTTCCTCGCACCAGGGCTCACCTGTGTCGATGGCACACGCGTAGTGGTAGGTGTGGGAACACCCCTTCTGGCAGCAGCCCACTGTGGCTCCCGCTTGCTGGCAGCTCGAGCACTTCTTTAAATGCACCCACGAATTTGGAGCAGGGAAGGAGAGATGCAGAGAGACAGAGAGACCCCATCAGAACCCAGCGTGAGAGCAAAGCGCTCCAACGGCCCCGGTGTCCCTGTGCCTCTCCAGCCCCACACTGCCTCCTCCCGGAGAGCATCCTTCCTCCCGTGCCAGCACACCTCTTGCTTGGCCATCTCCACCCTCACACTAGGTTTCTTCCCACTGTAACGCTCCCCTGGATGGCACCAAGCCTGCAGCCTCCCTCCATGGTGCGGGAGGTGAAGAAGGGACATGACCTGGGCCCTGCTGTGGCTCAGTGGCAGAAGACAGTGGTGTTTCCCCAACCCCTGTTGCATACCCAGTGGGTGCTGCAGTGATGGGACCCCCTGAGCCCCACGGCACGGGCACGGAGAGGGCAGCAGCCTCTGCACAGCCACACTGTGAGCACTCACACCTGGGGACGGCAGGCTGGAAGCAGCCAGCTCCAAACCTGGCACAGGAGGCATTGCTGGAGGCCCCCTGCCCAGTGTCCATCCCCCGCCCCGGGTCCCCAGCACAACCCCCCCCGTCCCTGTGGCAGTTTCCCAGCAGTGTTCTCCCTCAGGCCCCACTCAATCTGAGACAGGAGCAGGGCAGGGCTGCCATCTCCCTCCAGCTCCCCTTCCCCTGCTGCCCATTGCTGTCACATCCATTTTTATCTTCCATCCTTCCTTCCAGACTGCTGCCCCTCTCCAACTGCCCCACGCGACGCATGGCTGGGCTGGGGGACGTGACCCACCAGGTTCAGCATCCTCACGGTCCTGGGGTGGTCCCGCCACCCTCCCGAAGCACGACACCCCAAGTAAGTTTCTATGCCTAAAAGGGGAGTTTTTAGGTGCTATCAGAGACGCAGCGGTACAAATCTTGTGGAAAGCCAGCAGGGTTCATGGCATCTAACACCCGCTCTGCTTTCCCAGGGCAACTTGTGCCTGGATGCTCGAGGCTAACCCTACTTTCATCCCAGCTGGAGGCACAGCTACGGGAATGGCTTTGGCTGGAGGAGGCCAGCGGGAGCTGCTGCCCCGGGATACTGTGCCGGGTGGGCAGCTGAGCTCTTACCAGGTCGGCAGCCGCCTTGAGGGCCTCCTGCAGCCCGTAGAGCTTCCCCGCCACCAGGAAAACCCCAGCGGTCCATACGGCACAGGCCTCGTGCAGCCAGTGCTCCTGCGTGTCACCTGCCGGCTCCTGCGGCAGCGACTCGGCCTTGTGACATTCGTGCCGCCGGGGCTTTTCGGCCACTTCCTCGCCCTCTGTCCTCTCGTCACAGCAGTAGCAGCTCTGCAGCCTCCGAAACATGCCCCGCGGGCTGGAGCGTAGCGTGTTCTGCTTGGCCGCCTCGGTGGCACCCTCCGGCCGCGCTGCCTTGCCGCCGGCACCGCAGCTGCCCTCAGTCCCTCGGGATGCCCGCTCGGCTACAACGGGAAGGACGGCGTCCTCGCCCGGCGTCTCCACCCGTGCCTTCTCCTTCAGCCGCGACTTCTTCTTGGGCAGACAGTCCTCGGGGTAGTAGGGCCCACAGAGGTCCCCCAGGTCCTTATAGTTGGCGGGGTTGCGGCAGAGGCAGCAGACCAGGCAGGCGGCGTTCAGTGCCTTCGACACCACCGGCCCTATGTGCATGGTGGAGGAGGCGGGCAGGGCTGCCCGCGGTCGCGGTGCGGGTCCAGCTGGTCCCCGTTGCAGCCGGGCTTCCTCGCTGGGAGAGTTGATGACGGTGCAGGTGGTGGCGAACTCGCCGTGCCGCTCCACACGGATGTAGGGGGCAAAGGGGGGAGCCCGGCTGTCTGCCCGCAGCCGCTTGCAGGAGATGTACTTCAGCCGGATCTCGGGCTCAGCGGGGTCCAGCAGCGGCGCTTGCTGGTTCTGCCGCCGCCGTTTGCCGCGGCTCTTGCACCGTGCCGGCACCGCCTTGGCTTTGCCGTGGGCCAGACGCTTCCGCTGCCGCTTGGAGTAGCCATTGTAGTTGGAATGGTTGGCCCGTGGCTTCGGCCCTCGTGCTGGTCCGGCAGCTGAGCGTCCGTCATGGGAGCCCTCGCCGCCTCCCACCTCCTTCTCCTCGCTCTTTGGTTTCTTCCCTTCCCGCGGCACGTCCTCCCCGCCACCCGGGCCGGCCGCGTGCTCCCGGGGCAGTGGCGGTGCCATGGGGCCCAAGGGCGCCTTGGACATTCCCAGTGCTGCCGCTTTGCCCTTGCGGTTCCTCTTCTTGGGAAGCAGCCCCAGGCTCTTGGCTGCCGTGGTGGAGCCGGGCTGGGCCCCCGGCGCTGGTGCACAAGCCTCACCCTGGCAGCCCTCAGCGGAGAGCTTCTTTCCGCAGCCCAGCTTCCCCTTCGGCGCTCGCCCATTGGGGTTGCGGCAGAGCTGCTCGGCCATCGGCACAGTGGGTGCCTTCTGCATCGCAGCCGGCTTGGGCAGCCGCACGTCACCCACTGCCAGGCCCACCCCGCTGTGCTTCACTGCCCGCTCCCTCTCCGCGCTCGCTGGGCTCAGGGAGCTGCCGTAAGCAGCTGCCGCGGCTGCTGCCGTGGCTGCTGGTTTGCAGGCAAACTTCTTCAGGTTGGGCGAGGTGATCTTCTGGACGATGGCCTCAAGCTTGAGGCCACGGCCCTTGCGGGGAGGCAGCACTTTGGTCTTGGTGGCCTCCTGGAAGGCCGCCCGGGAGGTGATCTTGATGCAGACGTCAGGGGCCTCCTTTGGTGGAGAAGGCTTTGGGACGGCTTCACCAGAGCTCTTGGCGGGGAGCTTAGCTTTCACCTTCTTGGCCACAGGCATCTTCTTGAAGAGGCTCGGGGAAGCCTCTGGCTTCTCCTCCTTCATGCCGCCACTGTTGCTCCGCAGGACCAGGTTCCTCTTCTTGGTGGGGATGGGGGACATGAAGGTGGATTTCCTCTTCAGCGAGTGTAGGGGTCTCTCAGACATCTTGCCCCCCATGCCTGGTCCCGTTTTGGGCAGCTTCATCCGGGCGCCCACCTTGCTCTCCTTGTGGGGGCTGCCTGGGGCCGCCAGCTTGAAGGTGGGTGGGAGGTGGTTGTTGGAGATGAGCTTTTTGGGCGCCTTGCAGTTCTTCAGCCGGACGTCAGCCGCTCGCTTGCCCCGCCGCCTCTTGGTGTAGAAAACCTCCTGTGTCTTCGTCCGTGAGCGCAGGATCATCGACCGCTGGTCCCTCTCCCCGACCGCCACCGTGTCCCCCTCCAGTGGCATTGGCCCTGCTGCCTCCTCCATCGTCACCAAGCCAGGCACGAGGAGAGTGGCATCGCTGGCGTTTTGGACCACTTTGGGAGCTGGACGGTTGCTGCGCTTCCTGGCTTTGAAAGCCACTCTCTGCTTCACGCCACAGGCAGGCTTCTTCCCCAGCTTCTCCTGGTGCGCGGGTGCCTTCAGTCCCTCCAGCGGGGCTGGGGCGCGGGGCTCGGCGAGGGCAGTGAAGGAGCGGGTGCACATGCGCGCCGGCAGACCCTCCGCTGGAAACCGGGGGGTTTGGCTGTGGGCGTTCTTGCTCAGGATGTCCACCTGGCCGTCTGGCCCCAGGCAGGTGCTGACCACCCCGCCGGCTGCCGGCAGGTCATCGTAGGGGCTCGGCACGGCGCTGCCGGGGCCATCCCCCTCTGGCAGCCGGCAGTGCACCCTCTTGTTCCGGAGGCTCTTGCCCCGTGAGATGGACTTTGTCTTCCCCAACACATTTTCAGGGAGTTGCTGCTTTGCCGGGACTGGTGGGACAGTTTCGGCATCAGCCACCTCTGGGTGGGACGTTGCCTCTCTGCCACTCTCCTCAGGCTGGATGTGAGGCAGGGAGGATTTGAACCAGCTCTTCACCTTGGTCTCTGTGCCCACGGCAGGGCCCAGCAGGATGACCGACTGGCCGGAGAGGCGCGTGGCGGGAGCTGAGCTCTCCTTCTCCACTGTGCTGACGGTCTCCTCGGCAGACACGGGCACCTCGCTGGAAGAGAGCACGGCCGGCACCTCTGGGGGTTTGGGCGATGAGGCGTCGTAAGTCACTGACTTCTGCTCCGAGCCAGCCAGCTCACAGAGCGAAGAATACTCCTCTGCCTCCAGGTCTGATTCCTTCAGCTCCGGTGAGGAGATGATGGGGATCTCGCTGAAGTCCCCAGCTGAGCAGCAGTGCCGCGTGTCCTGTAGCCACCTCTCGCTATCTGCCTTTGCCGCTTCATCGTAGGTCAGTGTCTCCTCCTCCTCCTCCATTGCCTGCTGGCTGAAGTCCCGGGCTGGCTCACTCTTGGACGGCTGCTTGCCATCACACAGATCCAAGCCGCAGGCATTTTTTTTCTCCTTGCAGGAGCCCACCAATTTGCTGGGGAACAAGCCCTTGGGGAGGTCAGTGGCTTGCAGCTCCTTCCACCGCAGGCACGCCTCACCCAGACTCTCCTCTGGCCACTCAAAGTTCTCCATGGTGTTCTCAGACCCCACTGAGTTGGCTGTGGTGTTGGAGTAGCAGCTATAGCTGGCAGCTCCTGCACTTGATGTTGCTGCCGGGATGCTGGGCTTGGAGTTGAAGGCCAGTGGGGCAGCATCCTTCAGTGTGTCCTTGGTCTCGGTGGCTGTGAATTCCACCTGGGGGCCCTCGTATACCTCCTCACCAAAGTCCTTCCCCGTGCTGGCCCCTGAAGCCTTGTCTATCTTCAGGGGCTCGGTGAGTGTGCTGGAGTCTCCCTGGCTGGGCCAGGTGCCTTTCACCATGGAGTCCAGGCAGGGCCGGTGGTTCTCCAGCTGGAAGGGGGACTTGGTGGCCTCCTTGCTCAGCATGGGAGAGTTGGCCCAGGCTTTGTCTGCCTTCTCGCTGATGGCGTCCTGCAGGACAATGATCTCAGAAGCCAGCTCCTCCTGGGACAGGGCGCTGAGGAGCAGCCGAGGACAGTCCCGTTCGTTGGTGACATACTTGGTGAAGGTCTCCAAGGGCAGGCTGGCGTGGATGCTCTGGAAAGAGTCATCCGATTTGGTGGACATGTCATCTGGGGAGGTCACGGAACAGGTAGACACCGACTCAGGCTTCGCCTTGGAGTTGCTGTTGACATGGGCAGGGCTGCGGTTCTGGTTGCAGTAGAGGAAACTCCTCTCCAGCTGGTCCTCCGACCCGCTGAGATAGTCAGCGTCTTGAGTCTCAGCATGTACAGACTGGGGGGTGCTCAGCGGGTCAGACAGGGGGGTCCCAACCTGCTCTGCCGAGTAGGTGCTGCTCTCAGGGCTGCAGTGCTGCCCCTTGAGCTGCTCGGGCGTCCTCGCTGGGGTCTTGATGCCCTTTTTCTGGGGCACAGCAGCTTTGGAGAGCAGCAGCTGCTGGACGGTGTTGGAGATGTTCTCGACCTGGGAGGTGAGCGCCGTCAGGCTTTGCAGGCTCAGGTCTGATAGCAGGTTTTCAGGCAGCTTCTCCTTCTGCAAGTTTTTGCAGTTCCCAGATTGAGTGTCGGGGCTCGTCCCGTCGGTGGGAGAAGGGTTCAGCAGTGGCATGAAATGACTATGGTCGGCGATGCCAGCCGGGAAGGTGCCGGTGCTCATGGGCTGCTGGCTGTACTGAAAGTTCTCTAGGTTGGGCATCAGCGGGGACGGAGTGGAGCTGTAGGATGGGGACCTGCCGACGGAGCGAGCCGGTGAGTGGCTGGCGCTGGGGCTGAAGGTCTGGTAGTACTGCTCCGGTGTGCGGACAGGCGGCGCGTCCCCCTGGCAGTAGGTCTGGCCTGGCTGGTTGTAATGTTGGTACTTGGCCAGGTTTTGGTAGTGGAGGGTCTCCGGGGCGTGGTGCCGTCCCTGCATGGGTTGCGGCGGCTGTGGCGGCTGCGGTGGCTGCGGTGGCTGCAGCGGTGGTGGCTGCGGGGGCTGCGGGGGCTGCTGCGGGGGCTGCTCATAGCCGATGCGGTTGGGCTGGTACCCATGCAGGTTGGGCACGCGAGGGCCAGGGGCTAGGCTGGCAGCGTTGCCCAGGGGCCGCTCCAGCGGCGGCTGCCCCGAGGGGGCCGTGCAGCTCTTGTAGGAGTGTGCTGCCTGGCTGCCCCCTGGCACCGAGGAGTAGGTGGAGGAGGCGGGGAAAGACTGCGAGTGCTGCCCAAAGTGGGGGGTCTGCGAGAAGGGCATGGGCGAGGACACATCGTTTGGCAGCTTCTGCCGTTGCAGCTTGGGGTAGGGGAGCGCGGGCGGCTGCTGTGGCTGCTGCTGCTGCTGCTGTTGTTGCTGAAAGTGAGTCCGGAAGGGCAGCGGGGCAGCCGCTGGCTCGTGGTACGGCCGCCCGCCCGCCAGCGCTGCCGTCTTCTTCATCAGGTTGTCCTCATATTTGGCCACGCCACCGGGCAGCGCCTGCGGCTGGCCGCCCCACGCCTGCAAGCTCTCGTCCCCCGAATAACGGGCTGGGTAGGGGCTGTTCTCCTGCACGGCGTAATTGGAAAAGGCTGGCCTGCCTTGCAGCTGCTGCCCTGCTAATTGCTTGTTCCCCCGGTGATATTTCTCCACGGTGCTGTTCTCGTAGCCCGAGTATGGCAGTTGCTGCTGACTGTAGTACTCCTTCGCCACCAGCCTCTGCCGCTCACAGTTTGGCCCTGCCTGACTTTGATGCCTGTAATTCTCCAGGCGTGATGTATCTTGTGAAGTCGGCTGGTAGCTCTGCTGGTTGCCATGGAAACCACACCTTTCTCGAAAGGACTGCATGGCGCGGGCTCCTTATCTGCGAAGAGAGAGAGGCGAGAATTCAAATGAAGCATCGCCAGCCACCACGGTGGGCCGAGGAGCACAGCCGGGCGCAGAGAGGGGCATCGCCTCGCCTGCCGCGGTGTCGCCCCGCCGGCGCTGCATCGCCTCACGTCGCCCTGCATCGCCTTGGATCACCCTGCCGTGCATTGCTTTGCATCACATCTCCTTGCATCGCATTGTATTGCGTCACCCTGCATCGCATCGCATCGCCCTGCATTGAGTTGCCCCGAATTGCATTGCCTCATGTCACCCTGCATGGCATCACCTTGCATTGCTTTGTCCTGCACGGCATCACCCTGCTTTGCATCTCCCTGCCTTGCATTGCCCTGCATTGCTTCAACCTGCCTTGCATTGCCCTGCATTGTATTGTCCTGCGTCACATTCCTTGCATTGTACCACCTAGCATTGTATTGCCTTGCATCGCGTTGCCCATCATTGCATTTCCTTGCATTTTCCTGCCTTGCATTGCATCACCCTGCACTGTATCACCTTTTAAAGGAAGAACCTGCACTGCATTTCTTTGCACCTTCCTGCCTTCCGTCACCCTGCATCACATCATCTTGTATCGCATCGCCCTGCATCGCACCACCTTGCATTGCACCGCCCTGCCTTGCCCTAGATCCCAGCAGCTGGCTTTGCACCACCTCGTATCGCGCTGCATCGCATTGTGTTGCCCCCATATCACATCATTTGGCACCGTGTCACCTCACCTTGCATCGCTGCATCGTCCTATATATCACACCTCCTCGCATTGTTCCTCGCTGCATCGTCTCACTGTGGGGTGGCAGGGGTCCAGCTGCTTCCTCCCTGCCCGTGCTGTGCCCAGCCAGACCTCCCTGGCCCTGCTGCGAGGAGCCTTCCTCCTCTCTGCTGCCCACCCCAGCTCTGCAGGGCAAACCGCCACCTCCCTGCCTGCCCCAGTGCTCTGTTTCATGGAAGTGCTGCCCCTCGCCTCTGCACGTCGCTTACCCAGCTCTTCACACGCCCTCCCCAGGGATGCTGGGATCCTGCGAGCACCTCCAAGCACCCCGCTTATCCCCATTCTTTCTAATTATTGGACTAATTACTGGAAGCAGCAGCGTGGAGGACCAGAACCGCAGGTTCTGCTGCAAAAAAAAAGTCATTTCAACTTGCTGGCTCTGCCAGTGCTTGCCTGCTGCCGCCTCCCGCAGCCCCCCCGGCCCTAGCCGATCCCCCCTGCTCCGGTGCGATACCATCTGGAAGCTGTCTGCTCCCGCCAGCAGACGTCTATTAGCTGAGCACCTCGCCACCGTCGTCATTAAGCTTCCCCATTTCATAGCTCTGCTTGCGTTAGGTGCAGGGAAGCACCTGGGTCACCGGTTTGATCTCTGAGGCAGCTGAGTGGCTCGCAGCGGCTAATGAAGGGCTCGGTGGTGGCAAGGACACATCTCGCCCATCCCTAGCACCACGGAGTCACAGGGACGTGGCAGTGGCCTGATATTGGGGTTAGGGCAGTCCCAAGGGTCTGCAGCTCCCCAGAGACCTCCCCAGCGCTGCTTCCTGGACACTGCATCACAGTGGTGACGACAGTGCTGTCCCCTCGCCTTCATTAAGGCGATGAGTGTAACGAAGGGAGAGGAATGGGGCACTGGTGGTGTCTGATGCCCAGCACCCACTGGCACAGCTGAGCACAGCCCTGCTCCTGCGGTGCCAACCACACTGGGTAGCTGCTGTATGTGTCCCCTCGCCACTCTTGTGCCACTGCCATGTGTCAAACAGTGCGTGGTTCCCGATGGGTTTTATTTGCCGTAGTTACACAAATCACACCACTGGTTTGATCAATCCCCACTCGGCCCCCTTTCCTTGCAGCATCCTGAGAACACCGCTAACATCTCAGCACCTTTTTGGGGTCTATGTACACACACAGGGATTTATTTAGTTTTATTTCCACAATTGCCAGCAGCTCTGGGATGCACGGATTACACGGTGCTCTCTGACACCGCTGGATCTGGGCTTGATGCCACCCACGCCAGCCTGGCACCCTGTCCTCCCACCCTCTTTTAGGATGCTTTCCATGCTGCTTCCCTGTATTGCAGCTGTGTGGGCAACTGGATATGGTTAAATCCCAAATCCTGGAAAAGACGGGTCAATCACAAACCTGGCAAGGCTGTTATGAAAGCCCTTATCATGACACGGGTGTGGTGCTGCCCTGTCCTGCGACAGAGCTGCAAGAACAAAGGCAGCAAAATCAAAGCCAGGGCTCTGGGGCAGCCCCGGGCGGTGGTGAGAAAATTAAAGGAAGAAAAGGGCCCCTTACACTCCACTTGGAAGCAGGTTTGAAAACTGAAATTGGCTTGAGAAGCCCCTGAGCTGGTGCTTTAAGAGGAGCTTTTTCCGCCCCTTTCTCTTTTATTATTAATTATTGTTATTAATTAATTATTGTCACTTCTTCAAACAACTGGGACAATGCCAGGCTGAGCAAAAGCCCATGGTTGCAAGGAGATAGGTCGCTCACCAGTGCACAGACAGAGGATGTACGGAGGGAGGACGTGAGCGGAGGAAGAACAGGCCATGGGGTCCACCAGCCCCAACCACATCCCCGCGCCTGGCAGGGCTCAGGCCTCAGCCAGCACCCCTGGGGCTTCACAGCATCAGAGAATTGTTAAGGCTGGAAAAGACCTCTCAGCTCATCCAGTCCAACCCCATCGTGCCGACCAAAGCGCATCCCCAAGTGCCACATCTACATGTTTTTTGAACCTCTCCAGGGATGGAGACTCCACCACTGCCCTGGGCAGCTGGTTCCAATGCTTCATCACTCTGTCAGTAAAGAATTTTTGCCTAATATCCAACCTAAACCTCCCCTGGTGCAACTTGAGGCCATTTCCTTTCTGTCTTCTCACAGAGGGCACAGTGTGTGGGGCTGGACGAGACCCACCAGGCAGGAGATGCGACCAGGGCTGCCCGTTGTTTCCCCGTCCGAGCGGAGCCAAAATCCCACGCCGAGTGGGGCACCTTGCCCAGAGCCTCGGCCCTATGGCCCTGCAGGCCACCTGGGCTCTGCTGGGGCTGGGATTCTGCCGTTCGGGGCCAGGAGGGGACACGTTTGTCACTGGCAGCCCCCGGCCCTGTGCTCGGAGCCGGAGGCCAGCTCTGCTCTTGGCTCTGCCGCAGCTTTGCTGGAGAAGGGCTGGAACAGATGTTGCCGCCTGATGTAGGCTGTTTCCGAGCAAACGCTTTAATGGCATCAAATCAAGCTGTCGACAGCAGCGAGGTTACGGCCCTTCCCGGGAGGGGGAGGCGGACACGGCTGCATCCCAGGGGCCCCACACGCTCGCCCCACCCGCCACATCCCTGCTGGCCATGATCTCCAGGCCCTGGAGAAGTTTCCATCCCGGTTCCTGCTGCCCCCACGATGGGAATCGCTATGGGGCTGTCAGTACACAGCTGCGGCCAGTTGCCTGCCCTTGGTGGCCTGGCAAAGCCACCACAGCTGCAGCCAGGGCTCGTGGTGTAGGTCCCTGGGAATCGCAGAATCATAGAATGGTCTGGGTTGGAAGGGATGTTAAAGTCCATCCAGTTCCAGCCCCCTGCCATGGGCAGGGACACCTCCCACTGGATCTGGCTGCTCAAAGCCCCATCCAACCTGGTCTTGAACATCTCCAGGGATGAGGCAGCCACAGCTTCCCTGGGCAATCTGTTCCTGGGCCTCCCCCTCCTCAAAGGAAAACATTTCTTCCTAAAATCTCATCTCAATCTCCCCAAGGCATCAGTGGGAAGATCAGGGACTTTTGGCTATCACTAAGCCCAGTCAGGGTGACCCTGTCCCCACAGAACAAGGAGCTGCACTCATCTCCAAGAGCATCCCATCCCCTTGGGCCCCAGGGATAGCCCAGCCAGCCCCACAGCTCCAAGTGCAGCCTTGGTGTCATCCTCTGTGGGCCTGCAGGACCTGTTGCACCTCCCAGTGCCCGGGCACCACCTGGGGCCATGCTGTGGCGCACCAGGCCCCACCGCATGGGGCTGATGCAGGACGAGGAGCAGATGTGGGGCACAGGGGGTGACACAGGGCAGGGGACTGATGTGGGGCGCAAGGAGGATGCCGTGCGCAGGGCTGGTACCGGGAGGCGAGCCGGGGCACCGCTGCCGCACACGCCTGCCTGCGCAGTGGCTCGCAGCCTGCCTGCTGCTCAGGAGGATTTGTGCTGCGTGGCTGGGTTTGGTATTATTTTCCTCCCCCTCATCCCTCCTTCCTTCCCTGCCTTCTCCCCTTTCCTCCCCCTTCCCCTTGGCTGGCGGGGACACGATCTGGAGCCTTCTGAAGGCAGCCCAGGACTTTCCGTGACAGGGGATCCTCGGTAAGCACCCAAGACCCTCAATGCCTCAGCCCTGGGGGCACCAGGCATCCCCCAGCCCCCCGCGCCCTGGCCTCGCTTCCCAGCTGCTGCTGATCCCGCAGGACCTGATCCAGCGCCCCAGCCCTGCTGCTCCTCCGGCTGCTCCCTCGCCTTTGCTGCTGCGCCATCAACAAGGACTCAAGGACTAAAAATAGCAGCGCGCTCTCACAGGGGGATGCTTCGCCATCCGAGCGACGCTGGCATCACCGACCCCTGCTCCCCAACCCCAAAATCCCTGCACCAAACCCCCTCCCAGCCCTGATGCCACTTGGGGTGCAGCGAGGCAGCACTGGGATGGGGAGTGAGGGGATGGAATCCCCCCCCCGACTCCCCTTGGAGGCTCTCGGGTGGGAATAAGTGCCTATCAAGGAGCGTCAGCCCTGGATTTGTTTAATTGTGAGCTGGTGGAGTTTAAAGAAACCCTTTCTGGCTGGCTGCCACACCGCAAACTGCTCCGGAGAATTTGATTATTAAGGGAGGAGAGAAAAAGGGAGGTGGTGGGGGAGAACTGGGAGGGTTGTGGGGTGTGGGACAGCCCAGGAAAGGGCATCCTGCCCCGAGGAGCTGGGAATGAAAGGACACACAGACAGACAGACAGACCCCCCCCGGCAGTGTGATGGGACCAGCGGGGTTCACTCAGGGCACGGTCAAACCCTCTGGTTGGTTGTGGGGCTGCTGCCGTCCGTCTGTCCCTGCGCCCTGTGGGTGACTCTGCGGTGCCTGGCACTGGATGGTACCCAGCTCGGAGGGGCTGGGAACCCCCGTTGGGAGCCCCCACTGTCAATGCACCCCCGCTTCAATGCACCCCGTTAACGCAGCCCTGTAATACCCCCCAATAAAGCACTCTCCCTCCAATGAATCCCCTTTTAACACCCAGTGAACCCCCTTAATGCACCCTCTCCCCGCCAAACCCCTTCATTACACCCTGTCCCCAATGCAGCCCTCTCTAAAAACCTCTCCCCACTGCACCCCCTTAATTCACCCTCTCCCTTTAATGCCCCTCGTCTCCACTGCACCCCCGTTAACGCTCCCTCTCCCCATTCCCATCACCACCACCATTTCCCGCAATGCCAGCACCGTGACCGGGATGTGGGGTGGTACCCGCAGGGCAGCCCCCAGCCCCCTGCTTTCCACCCCCCCTGCAATCACCGCGTTTCCCCCTCCTTTCCGGCGCTCAGCAGACCGGAGCAGCTGTTCCCTGCACACTTCACTTGCCCGCAGATGATGATAAATGGAGCTGGGGCTGCGCCGCCCATTGCGCGGGGGTGGGCGGATGCGGGTAGCGAGGAGGAGGAGGATGAAGGATGGGGTCCCCATCTCCTGCAGCCCCCCCAGATCGCACTGTTCTTCCCAGACAGCTGTTGGGGGATTCCCTGGGCATGATCTGGGGGGCAGGCACATGCCCAGGGAATTCCCATTGCAATGGGGTGCATCCCCATCAACAGCTCAATGCTCCATTTAGGGGGCACCATCCTTCATCCCTGCCTGCCCCCCTCCCAGCTCTACTCCTCCCCAGCAAGGAATTTTACTCAGGGGAGAAGAAAAAACATCGCCTGCGAACCGCACTCATGACTCAACGTTTCTGCTGGCCCCGGTTTCTCCGTTGCTTGCCAGGGGAAGTCCGTGGCCTCCCCAACCTCATCCCCTTGCATGGAAACGCGGCCCATCCGCCAGCTCCGTCCTCTCTCCCCTTGGTTTTGCCTCCTCTATTTTGGAGGTGGTGGTGGGGAGGTGATGTCAAGGCTGGGAGGTTGGCAGAGGGTTGGGCTGGGGAGGATGGGGGAGGCTCTGGGAGTCAGAGCAAGTTGGTGTGTTTCTTCTTGCCGCTGGAAAACGCCAGCTGGCAAGGAAAGGAAAAGGGGGGGAGGGGGAGAAGA
>WAAB01000075.1:30853-59267 GCA_013389865.1 Piaya cayana
GAATAAAAAAAAGGAAAAAAAGGAAAGGAAGAAAGAAAAGAGAAAAAAAGAGAGGAAAATATAAGAGGAAAAACAGAATTAAAAGGGGGGAAAAAAAGACTGGAGGCTCACTGCAAAGCAGATGCTCCGGCTGAGCCTTCCTGGGCAAATTCCCTCTCCGGCAAGGAAGCACTCCAGAGCGAAATTCATCACCGGACATAACATGGAGGGAGGGCGCCGCGTGTTCTCGCTCCCCAACAAGGGAATTGACATCAACCTTGAGGCGCTGGCGGGGAGAGGAAAACAAACCCGTCATGAGGCTGGAAATACAGCTGAGGTTAAAGAGGGACCCAGCTCTCCCAAGCCTCGGCACCTAAATCCCGCTGCAGCCCTCCCTGCAGCTGCTGGTGCGGTCAGACAGCAGCAAGGATGGGCACAACCAGCCCATGCCAGGGTAGTGATGGGCACAACCGCAGCCCCGGGGCAGCCACTCACCACCACGGTGCCTTCTGCCACCCCTCCAGCCTCAAAGCGAGTCAGCGGTGCGATGCCAGCACGGTGCTGGCACAAGGCAACAGCCTGGATGGGTCTCAACACGCTCCTGTTTTCCTTCTTTCCTCATTTTCTGCCTGATGGGTCAGGATCCTTCATCCTTCCTCTGTCCCCTCCCGCTCTCAGCCTGACTCCAGTAATAATTAACCATTCCAATCATTATTGCGGCTGCTAATACTTCTCCCAGCTCTCTCTCCCACACCCTGTTTCACCCTCTGCCTCAGTTTCCCCTTGTCGCAGGATGGAAACCACATCCCTGCAAAGAAAGTGGCGAGGAGCAGAGCAAACGGAGCGATGCTGGTCATCGTCACTGGTGATGAAGTGCTGCTCTGCTGCTCTCCAGATGCAGCCCATCGGCCGTGCCGCCCAGGGCTGATGCTGTCTGATTGCTCGCAATATTTTGTGTGCCGCTCGTATGCAAATCACCAGCGAGACCCTCCCTGTGGAGCAGCCGCCCAACCACTCACTCATTGGCACGGCTGCTGGACAAGCCGTTTCGCTGAAACTAGATAAATGAGACGCTGGTTTGTTACTGGGAATGAAGCGGATGCTGGACTCCCGAGCCACCGCTGGACCCCTTTGCTGGATGAGGGAAGCGGGGTGACCCACAGCATCCTCTTTGGTGCTGCTGAGGCCCCGTGGGGTTCAAATAAAAGCTCTTCCAAGGACAGAAGCACAAATGGATCCCCATCCCAGTCCCAGATCTGCTCTGCATGCAGCTGTCTCATGATGTGACAGCTCACAGAGGCAAGGAGCAGATGGAGTTGAACACGCAAGGGTGCGCTCCCCAAGGAATGTGATGGGGATGGCTTGTGGTCCCCACACTGTTCTGGCCCCACAGGCAACCACAGAACCCTCCGGCCTGGGAAAACTATGGCAAACCTGGCAGCAGGACCTGGCACTCACCCCGCACCACACTCAGAGCCATCCTGTACCCCACACAGGGAACCTGGCTGGACACGACTGCTCTCCAGCTGTGCCTCAGCCTCCCCATCTCTGGGGTGGTCCAGGTTTGTGTGCAGTGTAAGGGCTCCTATCCCCAGCCAGCATCGCCAGGCTGGGAAATGCTGGCCCGGGAGCATGGTGATGGAGCGGCCTCATGCCCCAGCCGTGTGCCAGGGTCTTGGATCTCCTCCCCTGGTGGGTGTCTCCATCCCCAGCAACCCTAGAAATCCCAGAGGACAAAGGGTGGCCCTCACCCCCACATTTCCAGCTCTTCCAGGTCCAACCCCTCCAGCTCTGGCAAACCCAGCCTATTTTTCCCAAAAAACTTTCTGCAAATTTACACTGCAGTGGATGAATCCACCTGCCATGGGACGGCTGCTGGTAGACCCTGGCACCCGGCTGCACCCTAACCCTCACCCTTGCTNTGACGGCTGCTGGTGGACAAAGGACAGACCCTGGCACCTGGTTGCACCCTAACCCTCACCCTTGCTCCTCCTCTCTCTCGGGGAGGCAACAGGGCTTTGCCACCAGTGCTCCGTGTCCCCACCAGGTCCCCTCGCTTCATGGACATTTTAGATGAGTGTCATTAAATACCACCAGCGGTCCCGTTGAGACCCCCTGGTGCAGTTATGGGGTGCATTCCCATGTGCCTGCTTTGGTTTTGCGGCATCTCCTGCCTTTGCTTTCAGGGCAGCCTCTTTGCCATGTTGAATCTGAGACCTGGAGACCACTGGCTCCCCAGTGCCAATACGGCGAATCCCCCACCAGAGTGACGAGCACCCTGTGGTTGCTCCACTTCGGCGTCTGCCTGCAGACAGGTCTGTCCACCGGAGATGGATTTGGCTGTGCCGCTGCCAGGCTTTGGCCTCTAAGTCATCTCCCGCCAGCAGCAGACAGCTCGGTAATGAAGCGTAATGCTCTGACACTCCCCTGAGTGACAGTGGCCAGCACCGGCTGCGTCCCCAAGGCTCGGCATGGCCTCTGCTGCCTGTGGGGGGAATAAAGGGAGAGGGAAAAACGAGTATCCCCTTGCCACAAGTGGGGCTGGGGGCTGCAGGGTGGCACGGTGGGAGCTGGTAACACCAGGTGGATCTCTGCTAGGAGATTCCGACCAGGAATCCTCTGGGAAAAATAATAAATAGAATAAAAGGGGGTTGAAAAAAGAAATAAATTGAGGTTTGATGTCGTGTCATAAATGATTTCAGTATTATACATTCCCCGCCTCCAGATCCTGAAGACAAATCCTGGGGCAGGTGAACAGGGGAAGCAGATTTCCAAAGGCCTTCTGGTTCCCAGTTATTGACTCTGTCAGTCACCGCAGGCACCATCCCAACCTTTCCTACCCCACAAAATCTGCTCCTTTTGTTCCTGCGGAGGAGGAGGGGGAAGGGGAGGAGAGAGGAATTTGGGGCAAGGAACTTCCAAAATGGATGATTAAGGAGTTAATCTGCCTGAAATAGATAAGGAGCTTAGAGCTGCTGGTATTTGACTGTCCAAGTTTGGATTCAGCGTGTCTTAAACACTGGCTGGAATGTGCTTAGATATGACCAAAGTACATGTCCCCCCGAGGAATTACCAGGTTGCCAATTAGATTTGCTTCCCAGATTCACTCAAACCTTCACAAGCCTCTTCAGAGCAGGAAAATTGCTGCCTGTCCCTGGGGAGGCGGTGGAGCAGCCGCTGCTGCCCAGCCCCACAGCCTGCACAACAGAGATCCTGGGCAACCACCGGGATTTGTGGGCACAGTCGGGGTGATGCTAAGGCAGGGATGCCCACATCGGGGTGCAGAGACACTGGGGATGGTCTGATGGGTGCTGATGGGAGGATTGGGGTGCCTGGGGATGCAGATGTGAGCTGCTTTGCCAGCTGGGCTCTCGCCAGACCAGGCTCTGCATCCTCCCACCTCTGACCAAGCTCCTGGTACCGCCACGCAGCCAAATTGAGCCCAAACTACCCCAATCTAGCTCCTCTTGCACCAGCAGCAAGCAGAGCCATCCCAGCCGCTGGGCACGAGGCACAACACAGATCAGAGCCATGATGCCGCTCAGGAAAGGCGAGCAAGCACCAGTGGTGAATGTCCAGCTCCTGGTCCCCTTGGCACCTTAAACACCACAAGCCTGGAGCAGCGAGACCGCTGCCTGTGCCGGGGAAGGGGTCACCACACAGGGGGCACAACCACAACCACCACCAGGGCAAAGCAGCAGGAGAAAAGCAACACTATCCCCTGCAAAGTATCTCTCTATCCATTAGCTACCCAACTCCGATCCTCATTATTTACAGTGTTGATTAACATGATGGTGAAAGTAATGAAGTTTGAGAGTTACATGACCATCCTGCAAGGTCTTGCACCAAACACAAATTCAGGCTGGGCAGAGAATGGATTGGGAGCGGCCCTGAGGAGAAAGACTTGGGGTGCTGAGGGGTGAGAAGCTCAACCAGAGCCAGCAAAGTGTGCTTGTAGCCCAGAAACCAACCATGTCCTGAGCCGCATTCAGAGCAGTGGGATGAGCAGGGAGGGAGGGGATCCTGCCCCTCTGCTCTGCTCTCAGGACACCTGTGTCCAGTTCTGGAGTCCTCAGCACAGCAGGGACATGGAGCTGTTGGAGCAAGTCCNAGAAGCCCCATCCCTGGGGTGTCCAAGGCCAGGTTGGACGGGGCTTGGAGCCCCTGATCCAGTGGGAGGTGTCCCTGCCCATGGCACGGGTAGAATTGGATGGACTTTAAAATCCCTTCCAACCCAAACCATTCCCTGATTCTATGGAGGGAGGACCATGACGGGGGACCACCAGCTCCCACACCTCAACACGCAGGTGCTGAGCTCCTTTCCTATCCTGGCAGTGTGGCCAGGCTGCGCTCGCTAAATCTGAGCTGGGTTTCCCTGCTGGCATCCCAATCCCATGGAAAGGTATCAGGAGTGGCAGCACGTCTCACCGGGCCCGTCTCGACATTACCAGAGTGGCAGTGGCGTGATGGAAAGTTGCTGGAACATCAGCTTTGGATGCTGAGTCCTGGTAACAGTTGCTATGTGAAACATTCAGAGGTGGAATTTACTGTCACAGTTAATAATAGATGAAGGGTTTAGAATTTTTGATGCTTTACATTTTAAGCCGTTTGATTTATAATGTTTCAGAAAAGGAGGGGAGAAAGAGAGGGGGAAAAAAAAGGCAAGAGCCGGATGGCAGCGTGTGGTAAACACTCCGAGCAGGGAGGCAGGTGAAGTCTCTATCCATCCCCCTGCCCACACAGGGGACACAGCTGAGACTCCTCAACCCAAGCCCTCAGAACAAGGTCTTCCTGCCAAGCGTGGGGACCAAGGAGCATCCCTACAGAAAACCAGGGCGTGAGTGGGACCAGTCCCCTCAATCACCAGCTTGCACTTCATTTTTCTCTTTCTTTTCCTTAAATCGCTGCCTCTCTTCTCATTCTGCCTGCATGCCCCCGCCGGTGTTTTCATTCCAGCAGGTTGCTGGGTTATTTACTTGCTGGCGCTCCTCTTCCCTCTTGCAGGTGTATTTCAAGTAGGCTCCTTAAATAGCAGCGAGCCGCACGCCTGCGGCGGTGCGCGCTGGGTCGTGCTGATTAGCAACACGCTGCCAAAAAAAAGAAGGGTCTTTTATTTCCCCACCAGGCACAAAGAGGCGTTGATGCCCTGGCACGTCAGGATGCTGCAGCTGGATCCAGCGGGGCTGGTGCTGCAGAATCTGCTCTAGGTCTGAGCTCTGCTTCCAGGGAAGCAGCAGTGAGTACAGGCACCGGTGCCGTGTGAGGGACCCCGGTGGCTCTCAAGTGTCCTTCAGTGTCCCTCAATGTCCCTTGATGTGCTCCAAGGCTGCCCAATGGTCAGGATGGTTGCAGTGCTGGCACCTTGCTCCGACTTCTCCCGAATGCTAAAGCATCCCAAAACGTGTGTGTGGAGCATCTCAACATCCCATGCGTGTCTGATCAGGAGGATTTAATCCCACCTCAGGGGGAATTCGGGTCAGACATGGGGAGCAGAGGAGGACTCCACACCCCCACTAGCAGCGCTGGGCAAGTAGCGAGGTCTTGATAAAACTCAGGGGAACAGATAAGATGGGTTTTCCCTGCCACTCCTCCAAACCAAGAGAGGTGCCACGTTGCAGAGGGCAGGAGCCACGTCACAGTGCTGTAAGGAGGACTCAAAGTGAGAAGGAATGAGGGGGCTGGAGCTAGGATGCTGAACCATTCTCCCTCAGACACTTGAAGACCCCCCAGCTCCTGCCAAGGTCCTGGGTGGACACTGGGCCTGCTGGACCCCAGGAGATGCCTGGTGCGCATCCTCCACAGCTGATACTCTCTGTTCCCTCCAGAGCTCCCCAGGATTGAGGATTTCCCAGGGGTTTGGGGCTGAGCTGCCCTGTGATGTCTCAATCAGGGCTTGTACATCGCCCCATTTACATATGCACAGCCTGGCCGGAGCCGAGTATAATTTCTTTATGAAGCAGCTTTGACACATGGGGTAGCTCGCCTTAATGAGAAAGGTTATTCCACAAAGATCCGTTACTAATGGGCTTGGGGGCAGGCAGCAGCCGCACGCAAATGTCTGATGCCAAAACCAGTGCCACGATGCACCCAGCTCTCCCTCAGCCATGTGGCCCTGCTGGATTTGCACCTGCGGCTGAGCCGGTGCTGGTGACATCTGGCTTGGGGCACTCATATCCAGGTCCCAGCAACATCCCAATGTCCCAATGTCAGCTGCCCCTCTGATAAAACACGCTTGCAGGCCTGAAAATGCAACCACACGGCACGTCTTGGCAGGGAAACCATTCAACCCTTCCCCAAAAGCAGCTCCAGGAAGGCAGACTGAGGCCAGCGTGGCTCCAGCAGATCCGTGAGGTCCCTGCTTGAAACACCAAATCTCTGGATGTCCCTGGCTTTGTGGGCACCTGCTCTAGGCCACCACCCTGACCAAAGACACCGCTCCTGCTGGGCACGGCAGCCGCCAGCGATCAGCTCATCCCAATCAGAACCATCTTCTGAAAAACCATAAATAGGCTTTAAAATCCAGGACTCCTCCACAAGCAAATCCCTCCCTGCAGAGCCCTGATAAACTCGACACACTGGTTCAACCCTGCCACTCCTCCGGGTCCCCCCCTGGGACCCCCGTTAGTGGCGGGTGCCTCGTTAGCCAGCGTCGTGACGGCGATTGGCTGCAACTCGTTTACGGCGTCAAGCAGCTCTGCCCCAGACACCTTCTCATACGACCGGAGGCGCAGTACGTCCCAGGGCACTGTCACAATATATTAAGACGCGGCGCTAAAAATAAGCAACGACAAAAATAAGCAAGGAAATCACAGTCCCTGCCTGCCCCTGCCGGCCTCGCGCGGGCAGAGCCCCCGCCGCCGCACGCCGGCTGGGGAAGCACGGCAGGAAAGAGAGGATTTTGCTGGGTTTTATTAATACGACACGTTTTTCCTTCTCTCCGCCCCCATCTCCAGCCTCACTGGGGAGAGAGCCCTGCGGTGACACACAGGGCTTGGTGACAAATCATCTTGGGGTGAGGGGTGGTTTCTCTCCACGCTGGTGGTTCAGGGCACGGCCATGGCTGGTGCTCAGCCCCGTGCGTCCCCCAAGGCTGAAGCAGACCCCTCGCCCGCCCCACCAGCCCAGGATGGGGCTCTGCTCCCTGATGGTGCCATCCTGGAGGCTCAGCACCACGTGCCCAGCTGGAGGATGGCTGGGTTTTGTCCAGCCCCGTGTTAGACACAACGCCCAGGCAGGTGCCCCGCGTCCATCCCCATCCTGGTAGCTCCCCAGCAAGGCTCACATCTGCAAACACCGTATTTCCCCTGCTCGCTGCTACTCAGGCACATGAATGATGGCACAGCACAGCCCATGAACTGGCAGCTGGAGCATCCTTCCCCCCAGGGATGCCTTTTGCACCAGAGGACCCAAGCAGAAGACAAGAGGATGCTTTCATCCATCCCACTACCTGCACCCACCCTGCTACCCGCACGCCGTGGGGTCCCATCCTCCGTGCTGGGTCCCTCAGGGACATTGAAGGGACCAGAGGGGTGGTCCCTGCTGTCTCTGGGAGATGAAAGGGCAGCTCCAGGCTGAGGGACGGCTCTGTGCCTCCAGCTGAAAGCGTGCGGCCGCCCTGCTGCCTTGGCTGTGGCTGGAACGAATGCATGCACATACCTCTGCCCCGGCACGGGTGTTTGCTCTTCTCTTCCGCGGCTGTGATTGATTAAAGGATCAGGGACATCTGAGAATGGAGGCAGCAGCGGCAGCAGCAGAAGCAGCTCCCTTTGGACTTGGAGAGCTTCCTTGCCTGCTGCTTGCTGCTGCCGTTGCCTGTCAGGCAGCTTTTAATCAAGGTTTGCTTATATCTGCAAAGGCCTTTCCCAGAGGGATGAAGGGAGGAAAAGAGGGGGGGAGAGTATATTAACATGCCAGCCACCCTCCCTCTCCTTCTCCTTTGTTTATGGAGAGGGTCAGTGCTTGGAAACGGCTGGCAGGGACACGGAAAGGCACTTTGGGGGTGCTGGGAGCACATCGCGGCTCTCACCAGATCCGGGTACCACCGCACGGCCGTGAGGAGGGAGGGTACTGGCACCCAGCTGGGATGCGCTCAGCGATGGCAACGGCTCACGGAGGGAGCAGGACCTGGCGGCCAGGGCTCAACAGCTTCCTCCTGATGGCCCTGGATGTATGACACATCCCCACGGGTGAGCACAGTGGGGAGGCAGGGACCAACCTGGACACCTCGAATGGGGGCAGCAGCCCAGAGGGAGCAGCACCGTTCATAAGCCAAGACCAGCACCTTCCATACACTGAAACTGGCCACGCAGGGAGAACACAGGCTCCCCCGTCCCTCTCCCACCCCTGTGGTGGGTTGGGATTTCCCATCCTACAACAGCACCAAGGCCACAGCTGGGAGCTCCAGGGTGGCCATGTCACAACATCCCACCTCCCTTCTGTACCGTGTGCTTGGGTGGCAATTCCGGGGCTGCAGAGGAACCCCAAAGCCACTCTGCAGCACCCCAAGCAGGGGGTTGCCTCGAGACACCAGGAATCTGGCACACAGCAGCCAGGCTGGGAGAGCAGCGCTCACCGCACCGTGCTGTCTGCTCCAGCCACTCACTGGAACCCACACATATCCTTGCAAGTGGTGCGGGAGGACGAGTGACCTCCAGCCCTGCATCCCCTCATTGAGTGGCGCGTCTGCCCCTGCTGCCATTTGTGTGCATCACTTAGGCTCTCCATGTTATCTTATTGCTCGGCTAATGACCTGCTAAAAGTATTATGTGAAAAACCGCA
This sequence comes from Piaya cayana, assembly GCA_013389865.1. Taxonomy (NCBI): domain Eukaryota; kingdom Metazoa; phylum Chordata; class Aves; order Cuculiformes; family Coccyzidae; genus Piaya; species Piaya cayana. Next base: position 39,611 of record WAAB01000075.1, read on the forward strand.
CTCTTAGCCAGCCATTAAACTGGTTAGGACCAGCGGGTCATGCTTTATTGCTTTAATAACTGAGTTTATGAAAGGTCGTCTCATAACTGATAACATGCATAATTTTTGTAACTTAATTAATGCTGCTAATATACTGGAGTCTCCATCAGCTGCTGTTGCAACTGATGCGCAGTTGGCATCCAGAACGGGGATGGGGAGCGCATCCCATGCCAGGCTCTGCCCTGCCATCCTTGCCAAGAAGCACCCATGGTGGGAGCAGGGTGCGAATCCGTGCTGAAATCCTGCTGCGCCACTTTTCCGCATCGTGCCGCTTTTCCTTATCAAAGCATCTCATTCAGAAACGCCCCAGCTGAGAAGGGGATTGCCGCGAGTGGGCAGAGGGGGAAATGGGGCCAGGATCTGGCTCCCAACCCAATGAGGCTGTAGAGAAGTGATTTTTTGCTTCCCCGGCGCTCAGCCCGCACAGCAGCTGAGGGTGGACGTGGGACCTACAGTCAGGGAGAGTTTCGCTCCGCGAAGGACCAATGGCCTCAGCAGGATGGCATTCACTCCAGCAATCCAAGACATCCCCACCTGGAGTTAACACCGAGCAAAGGAGCTTTGCCCTGAGAGGGATTTCGGGCTGTGTCCCAGGAGGGTTTTTGCTGGGAGCCCCTCCACTGACCCTCCTCCCAGCGATGCTGCGGCTGGCACAGGGTTGGCTCCCGCAGGCTGCACATCAATCGCAGCCCTGCAGAGGTAAATGTCACAGAGCTGCCTGCCTTTCTTCCCAGCGCTGTATTTTTTTAAGGACAACCTCCTTGACAAGAACACATTTTTCTCATTAAAAGGGGGGAAAAAATAGAAGCAAACAACTTCTCCCCACCGGCCCCAGCGCCCACCTGAGGGGCTGAGTGGCTGCGGGGGGTGGGGGGAGCTGCCAACCAGAGCCATCTCCCAGGCAGCAAAACCAGGCCCTTCCCTTGCAAAACAACAAATGTAAATAGGAGCCCAGGTGCATGCGGTGTGCGAGTCCCTGATATGCTGCCACCAGCAAATCTGGTGAGCTGCGAATCCCCGGCACTGTGCATCCAGCGCTGCAAATCCGAGCTGCTCCAGTCGCCTGCTTAGTTTTGCAAATTCTTTCCTGCTGGCTGAGAAAAGCCAATATGTCTGCTGCTCCCGCTCCAGCGCAATAATTGTTCAGCGCTGGTTATCATCCTGCCAGAAAGGCAGGAGCTACCGCTGGGGCACTCTGCTTGCTGTAAATGCAGCTAGATGATTTCCTAGCAAATGCAAGTTTTCCAAGGAAGTGGGTGGAATCTGCTTGTCTCTGATTAGACAGCTTGGGTTTTTGTTTTCCTGGTGCTTTAGAGAGAGAGAGAGAGAGAGAGAGAGAGAAAGAAAAAAAAGAGGCATAAAATATGTGGCTTTCCATCCCCTCTGCCCTGAAACACAGGCTCGCACGCATCCCGGCGATGGTCCCCCTGGGACGTGCAGCTTTGCCCACACTCTGAGCAATGATCCTGTGGAATGAGGCTATGATCTTTCATCAATCATCGCTGAGCGCTTCTCTCTCCCTGCGCCCGCTCCCCAAGCATATGCCCACTGCGAGCGTATGGTTCTGCCGCTCCGCTTTCCCTCCTCTCCTCCGAAAATCAAAGGGTGTAGGGTTGGCTCCACCGATGCCCATGAGGTCAGGACCCTGCAAAGGGCTGGGGGGCACAGGGCAGCCCCTCTGCCCCCCTTCCCAGCTCGGTATGACCGAGGGATGTTTGGGAAGGGATGCTGGGGAGCCCTTCCACAGGTAGAGGCTCGCAGGACCGCTGCTCACAGGCATGGTGAATCCTGAATCCCAGGGCAGCATCCCCAGCTGACCAGGATGCTGAGAGGGAGCCCTGGGGCTGCAGAGAGGCAGGGCTGCCTCCCCGCCCCTGCCAGGGGAGGAAAAATGACTTGAAATTAAGACTTCCTGATGTTTGGGGGCTTGGAGACCTTGACACCCCCTGTGTCCATCTGGCTCTGCCCTTCTCGCGACGGCTCATTCCCGTGTCCTCGTCTATCCGTGAATACCAATTATGGTTTAGGAGAATGTATATCTGAGATGTGCAAATACAAAAGGCAGGAAATAAAAGTCATCTCTTACTGAAGAGGAGAGGTAACCATGGCTACCTGGGACCTCATTTAAAACTGTGCCGGCCGCAGGCTAAAAGGCAACGCTTCCTATTGTTACACACGTTTACGGAAAGCTTTGAAAACCAGTTTCCCCCCCAAAACCAGCTGGGAAGTAAGAATGAAAACGAGAATTGGAAGGGGGGGGGATGATGCAGAAGATATTTATTGGTGTTTGCAGGCTGGTTTCGCATCCCCCCTGCGTGAAAACAGACGGCAAGCTGAAACTTCAAATGAGCAACTCGGAGGGAGCCGGAGCGCCGGCGGCTGCGGCATCGTGGCTCTGGCGCCACGTGGCAGCCGGCCGGGAGCCTGCGCGGCAAAGGCAGAGCTGTGGCTGGAGTGCTCGGATTGAAGCACACCTTGAGGGATGGGGGGAGCAAGCCAGCCTGTGTAAGGCTCCCGAAGCCACGAGCACTGCTGGGATGTGCTGGGATGTTGGTGGGAGCTGGCGGCTCCCCGTGCCGCGTGTTGCTGCCTCCTGCACATGCTCTGCCTGCTGGTGTGGCCTGCGATTGATTGGATCACAGCGATGCCCCAGGTAGCCAGGGCTTGCCGAGCTCTCCTTTGGCCAGGAGTTGCGTGCAGAATTCTGCACCATGCAGGGGGGATGCCTGGGGAGTCAGGGGGTGTCCCTCTCCACCAGCCAGGTCCACAGTGCCAGCGTAGACATGAAGATGCTCGCTCGCTGTCCTGAGATGCACATAGAGACACTTGGACTCTCCAACACGTGTAACCTGCCCCATTTGCCCCAAAACTGGCAACATTGCCCTCCTGCCATCAGCCCAGCCGGGGCCTCACACAGCTCTTGAGCTTAAGGTCACAAGGCTGATGATAGAGCACTTAAATTCCCCATGTTTTGGTTCAAGATCCATCCCACCTGCCATGCTAGCAGTGTGCTCCTTGCCAAAGCAAAGCTGGGAAGAAGCGAGACTTCGCCAGCGCTCAGGGTCACCGGGGTTTTGGGGGTGGCTTTCCCCATGGGGACAGTACCAGGATGGTCTCCCTGTATTCAGCCACAGATAACTGCTGCCAGGGAGGGATGTCCCAGCAGGGCAATCGGCAGGAACTGCTGCTCCTGGAGAGAAGCCAGCGTGGGGCACCGAGGAGGGTGGCAGCTCTGGTGCATCCCTTGAGAGGTGCCAGCAGTTAACCCCTGGGTGACAGCAGGTCCCCGCTCCAGCCTTATCCCACCTGAAACAAGCAGCAGACAATGAAGATTCGCATCCCTACACTCATGGGTTTGCCACCTATGCCCAAAGGAGGGATCAGTGCCAGATGGTGCTGTGACGATTCCTCACCGGGATAAAGCCAGCTCCACATTGGACTAAAACCCTGTGATGGGCCGTGCGATGGTGGGACAGCAGGAGGACCAGCAGCCTTCATGCCTAATGGCAAGCTCCTGGATCCCCCACCGCTTCACCGGTGTAAAACTGGACAGGGTGGTGTAGGAGAAGCCAGAGCAGTAGGGTCAGATGCAAGTGCTGCTGCTGTGTGGCATGCAGCAAGCACTGCTGCTGTCCACACCTCAACCTCCATACCCAGGGTCACAAAATGCTTTCCTGGCACAGAAGTGTTAAGGAGAGGACCTGGGTGCCTGGCAAGGCTTGCCGGGAGGCACATCCAGTGGGAACCACCTCGGTGGACCTCGAAACCAGACGTTGCTTTCACAGGGAGCTGCGCTCAGTGCACGGCACCAAGAAGCATCAGCGAGGCTGCAGACGAACGCGACGCTTGCCTGCACCCTGGCACCCCCTGGTTGCTGCCACGGGTTCCCACCAGCAAAGCTTTCCTCCGTTCGCTGCTGGGATGGCCGTGGCTCCCAGCACCCCCCTGCCAGAGCGCCAGACCCACACCTAGGACCACACAATGGGGCTGCAGGCAGGAGCCCAAGCCAGGAATTATGGTCTGTACAAAAGACAATGACAGTGAATCTTGTTACTGGCTTTTCAGCAAACGTAATTCCTTTTTATTAGAAAATTAAAGGGTATGAAAAGCTTTCCAAGGCTGAAGAGCTGAAATGTGCTTTCATAAAATATGCGGCGTCTGATAAAACGGATTTGCTTGTCTGCCTGCCCTGACCCCCTCCCCCTCCTGGTTATTATTCCTACCGGCAAGGTGATGCCTTTTGCCAAAACACTGATCCCAGCGTGGCTGGTTCTCACCCATGGAGACCGCTGGGGACCAGAGCAGCTCTCTCGCACCCCAGCCATCCGGTTGCGAGACACCATGCAGCTTTTTAAGGGTTGGGTTGGGGTATTTTAGTTAAATAGAACCCAAAAGGGCAGGTTTTCCCCTCCCAGGTTGCAGTTAAACCTGATGATAATCTGAACCACCCCTCCAAACTCAGCCCTGAGGATTCAGCAGCTGCAGGTAGGAGAAGAGGTGAAGCAAAGGCAACGGTGAAACAAAGCAATGGTTTTCCCCCAACTACTGCACAAACAGCATCTATTAAAAACCTCTTGGGGAGCACCCTCCTGAAGAGAAAACTCTACCACCCCCCCATACACCAGCACCAAGACACACATGAGAGATGCTGAGAGCCTGTGAGCTGCCGACACCAGCCAGCAGGCAGCTAAGGTAACCCCAGGAATCTCATTTGCTTCCCTTTAATCGTTCCCCCTCGCTCGCTCTTTCATCTTTCCAATCATCCAAGCCAACCTTCCAGGTTTGTGAGAGCTTACAGGTTCCTCGCTCGCTGGGCATGTGAGGCCGGCACAGGGAACTGTGGCACCACGGAGTGATGCTCGCAGGCAGTGCTGCCTCTTCCACCTTTCATGGGCAGCCTGCCCTTGCCAGCCCTCCAGGGACAAAGAACACAACATCGGGGCCTGGCTCAACCCTTCTGGTTTTCTATTTCCATTACTGGGAGCAGTTTTCCTTCTGCAAGTCCCTAGGGACGAACGGCAGCGGGATGTATGCGTCCCCACATGGAGATCACCACAACCCAAGGGTGGTGGATGGGGCTGGCACCCTCCAACAGGCTGTCACCCTCCAACAGGTTGTCACCCTTGTCCTGGCGGAGACTGGCGAGGGTGGAGCCATGTCTCCTGGGTGCTATCGATGCCCCAGCTGGGAGAGAATCTTAGAATCATAGAATCACCAGGTTGGAAGAGACCCACCGGATCACTGAATCTAACCATTCTTATCAACGCTAAACCATGCCCCTCAGTGCCTCGTCCACCTGTGCCTTAAACACCTCCAGGAAAGGTGACTCAACCATCTCCCTGGGCAGCCTGGACCTGGAAGCCACTGTCCCCAAATGACTCCAGCCCGAGGGGCAGGCGGTGAGGGGACGGCAGCACCGTAGCGTGCAGGACAAGCCACCAGACACGGTGCCACACGGCTGATGGGAACAGGGACAGGCAGGAGCCAGTTGCCTCCCAACCATCCCATCGGGCACCCTCACTGTGTGAAGAAGCAACCTCAACGGTAACATCACCTGTGCCTCCTCCCTCCCCTCGCCAGCAAATGCACTGCGACCCAGCTAGGGCGGCTTCTCCTTTCCACCCCATCCTCCCCAGCAGCCGCGGCCTTCCCGTGCCACCAGCAGCGCCGTGCGTATGACGCCTCGCCGGCTATTACCACAGGAAGAGCTGTAACGCTACAGCAAACCTCCCTGCTCAGCCCTGCTACAAATCAGGGTCAGGCGGCAGCGCTGTTAGACAGAGCCTGCTGCTACGTGCTCCTGCTCCTAATGTCCTCCCCGGTTCGCTTCATGGGGACGTGGAGGAGAGCGGCGCGGCGAGGCGGTGGCTTGGCCCATTGTGGGGTCGCTGCCCTCCAATCCTCCCCTATTGCCGTGCCAGCCCTGAGCCACATGCTCGCTGGCAGAGCTGAGGGTTAACGCCGGGAAGGCACGGCCGGGGATGTTTTCTCCCCCAGGGCTGCTCCGGCTTTACCTTTAACATCTGCAAATGTGGTTAAAAGTTTGCCGAGCCTATTTTTAGAGCCTCTCACCACATGCAATTTCTCCATCGTGAGACAGGAAACGCTGATGAGGTTCTTCGCCACGGAGCTGCTTTCTCCTCCCCGGACAGCCTCCAAGCTCCTCTGATCCACACGGTGCTGCCACGCTGCTGGCCCCTTGGTCCCCACCCCAGCATCCTTCAGTGGCGCCTATGGCAAACCTGAGAGCCAGGAGAGCCACACACATGAAACCAGCTTGCCCCGTGCCTCAGCTTCCCCAGAGGAAAAGCATTTTGCTTTGCTGCCCATCCAGGAGCAGTGCAGAGGGCTTGGCAGCTGCTACATCTCCTCAACCATGGGATGCATTCGATGCACCAGCACCGGGCTGGGGGCACAGAGACCCCAGCAAGGATGCCCACCACTCATCCCTGTGCCCATCGCTCACAGCACCGACGGCTCATGTTGCTCCACTATCGCATTTAACACAAAACGCTTTGGAGCCAAAGCAGATCCCGGCTGCCCCGTTGGGCACCGTCCCTTCTGCCGCCTGTCACAGCCCCAGGCCTGGGGACACGGTGCGGGCTTGACAGCCCGCGAGCGCGGCTGCGGCTGGGCGGCACGGGTACCTGCTGTTTGAATGTCAACACCTCATTTATACATCTTGATTGGCTCTCATCAGCCATGCTGCGTTACACCTGATTGCTCCGAGCCGGCGCGGGGTGCCAGACTGCAGCGCGTAATTTCATTTAATTGGCCCTCCATCCAAAGCAAAACAGAAATAGAGGAATAAAGAAACAATAAAGCATCCTTCTCCACAAAAAAAAAAAACCACACAAACCCAACCAAAACTGAAATCTCTACACTTTTGGGGTTGGTTTTATTTTGTGACTATGCTGCAGGCTGTGGGAATCCCTTCCTGGCAGCGCCACATCCTGCGTGAGCCGTGAGATGCTTTGCCACCCCATGGGTTCCCGCTCAGCCCGCGATGAGCCCGATGCTTGTGTCACGCTCGCCTGTGCTCCTTCTCCCACCCACTCTCGCAAACCACTGAGGCTGAAATTTCAATTAAGAAAGAGAAATAATTACCCGCCGCTCCACATTTCCTCTAAAATGGTAGCCAATGCCAGCAAGCCGAGTCACCGCCTCCCGCCGCGTCCTGGCACTCACCGGCAGGCTGGCGTTGGGCTGACATTTCCAGGATAATGCCAGCCCAGCCGCCGCTCACCGGCGGCTGCCACCGCAGCCGTGCCGGGCGGCCAGCACCATGTGGGTGCTTGGAAGAGATGCTGGCTTCCTCGGGAGACCACGCTGCCACCGCACGACCTTGTGCCTGGTCTGAACCCTCTGCCTGATGCCAAGCCTTGTGTTGGGGTGCCAGCCCCCCGCTTTCCACCTGGCAGAGGTGACTTGTGACAACGCCTTGGCTCACCTCTTCTCAGGCCCAAGTTGCACGCTGTGGGAACTGCTGTCCCCAACTGCCTCCACGCACAGGGATGAGGTGCAAGGAAGGGCAGGAAGAAGAGGACATGCGCTGGTGGCACTGCTGGTGTGTGAGGTAGCGCCAGGGGAGGGCAGACGGACCCACCTTTGGGTCGTGTCTCCAGCTTGGGGATGTATCAGCCACAGCCCTGGTGCTGCTCTGGATGAATGCCCTAACCCAGCGCTCGCTGGGGCACCTCAGGTCTGCCCTCAGCACCCGGGGAATGGCTCTGCTTGTATTCACCCCCATGGTGTCCCAGAAAACCCTTCTTGCATCATGTTATTGTAGCACAGCCAGAAGAAAAAAAGGAACAAATCTCACTGAGACTGGAAAGGGTGAAACTCCCTTTCAGAGGATGTTGAGCATCCCAAAACTGTTCCTGCACCTTCCTCTTGCCAGCGAGCCTTTCTCTGCTCCAGTTCATGCCCTGCTGTGGTGGCACAACCTTATTACAGATCCCCAAGATCTGTCCCCAACCAGCACAGATGGGGATGTGAGATGCAAATCCCAGAAGGCAGAGACGGCCACTCACCCAGGCACAGGAACCTCTGCAATCACTAAGAGGAGGATCATAGAATCACTGAATATTTTGGGTTGGAAGGGATCTTAGAGATCATCCAGTTCCAACGCCCCTGCCATGAGCAGGGACACTTTCTATAAGGATGAGGATGAGGAAAGGAGGAGCATGATGCCCAGGGCTGGCCTTGAGCTTCATACACCTTTCAGGGCTGTTGTTCTCACCCACTCACAATGTCCCCAGCTTGAGTGCCTCCTGCCCCAGCCAAAACCTCCACAAAGCTCCAAAATAGCCAGAAGCACCCACTAGGTTGCACCGAGCTTGGCTCAGGGAGATGCCAGGTTTGGGTGGTAGGGGCTGAGATGGAGCTCCAGGAGCAAGAAGTCAGCAATATTGAGACTTGCTGTGGAAACAGGTGCTCCCCACACTCCGACAGATACAAATACGCTGCTGCCCAGGGACTCCATGGTAATCGGCTTGTGCCACCGTGTGCTACAGGAGCTGTACCTTGAGTGAATAGTAATTATGCTCCTACAGCCCCAGCTGCCCAGGAAGCTCAGTGGGTGCAGCAAGCATCCATGCTGCTGCAGAACAAGCTGGTGTGGGTGATTCAGCGTGTGCCCCTCATCAAACCTGTATCCTCTGCAATCAATGGGGACAGCATCTTATTTTCTCTGTATATTTTTCCATTCCTCTTCCCGTAAACCGGAGGGCTATGGGTGCCACACCAAAGGCTGCAAGTCCCATGACTCCAGCGGCAGGAGATGCAGGAGCCCCGGGCCGTGATCACAAGAATGGGGAAAGCAGAAACCTCAGGTTGCAGATTAGCCTCATTTTATAGCCAGGGAGGCAGAACCCTCCCGCGGTTCCACATCTCGCCAGAGACCACACAGGGAGCCTGGGGAAAGCCAGAAAGAGGTCACAGGTCTCTGCAGGGCGAGAGCATCCTCTGCCTCAGAGGGAGGGAGCTCAAAGTCAGTGGAACCCCGCGGCTCCCCCGACACGTCACCACACCCCAAACTTCACACAGGGCCACACGCTGCACCCCTTCCTCTTATGACCCCAAACACCCACCCCTGCAATACCGGTGGGGGCTGTAGAAAGCAGTTTGGCAAAGAGAGGCTCTTTAACCAAGTTTAAATGCACTTCCCTTGACTCAGTTCCCAGTTCAGTGTAGATGAGACCCAAGTTGGCCGGCAGCCACGGCGCTCAGCTATGCACGTCCCTACCGAGAGACACATTCCTCAGCAATGCAGCTAAGTGCAGCACAGCCTTTGAGGCCTTCACCCCTCCTTCAATGATAATTTATGCCCTCTGACCCAACTCCCCCTTTTAAATCAGGCTGATCAATAGAGAAATCAGACAATCCTTTTAAGAAACTATCTCATCTGATCCTTCCAGCTAATGATCTCTGCTCTTCTTACAGCCGTTTGCAGATATGTAGCCCAGGCTGCTGGGGGAAGCGGGAGGGAAAAAAGCCACCGGGCCAAATTTCTCCTCCCCCAGTCCAAGCAGAAGTAGCGGTGTTGCTGCCGATTTGCATGGGAGTGAAATGGGAGATGCCAACCCCATCTTTTGAAACATGCTTGGATGCTGCTGAGCACTGCGCTGGCAGGGAAATGCCAGCCCATTTTGTCACCGAACATGCCCTCCTTCCAGCCCAGGAGCCTGCTGAGGGTATTCTCCTCCATTCTTGCTCTTCTTGCAGGTTCCAGCTTCCCAGCCTGGCTTTGCATCATCTTCCCTACCAAGAAAAACCCAGCAACACAAAGCACCAGACCCGAGTCTGCTTCCTGGCTGAGCAGCGATCACCATGGACGGATGCGACACTCCTGGCTCTGCTGCACACAGAGGAGGAAGCTGCGAGCACTGGGCATCTCCATCGCCTGGAGATTGGATCTCCACCACCTGGCTGGCAAACACTTGCACCTTGTGGGGCCCTCGCTTTATTCCAGCAGCAAAAGCTCATGTGTACAGCTGCCTCCTGCCAACAGAGGAGCTAAACTGGATTGGTAGAAAAAGGAGAGATGTCCAGTGTGGCACTTCCACATGGGAGTGCTTCGAGTAGATAATAGCATAGCAAATGTCCACAGTGGAGCCTCCAGAAGGGCTTTATCTGCAGATGCTTTTCTATTCAACTGGCAAAGGAACGGAGTTAACCAGCAAAGAGGGAAGCATTGGAGAACCCGTTAAGTCTTCAAAGCAAATCAGCTCCTGGAACAAACATGCTCGGTAGCTAAATGTCTCCTTCTCCTTTGTGCGCACTGGGCTTCTGACATTTATAGCGCTGCTCAAGAACCAGCCCAAGGAAGGTCGTTTTTCTCACGCCTAAGGGTCATTTCTCACCCATGTAGTCTGAGATGAGGATTCTTCCTCTGCCCAGGCAGGGTCTGGCCCCCAGCAACCCCTCCCCACAGGGACTTCACCCTGCAAACCACCCAGAAGGCAGGATGGGACCGTGCCCCAAGGATTCTCAACGTCCTTCCCACACCCATCCAGAAGCAGGCTCCGAGCCCAGGGCATCTCCAAGGTCTCCCCACCACATGTTCCCTCCCACCTAGCCCTTGCTCCAAAGCCAGGCAGCAAATGCAAAAGCCAAAGCGTCTGGAGGGCTGCTGCAGCGCAGCGTGGTGCAGGTCCTGCCACAGCAGTCACAGTGAATTACAAGGTATTAGAGCCCCGCGTCGCCGTGCCTCTCACGCAGCAGCAGTCACGGTGAAGGACATGCTATGATAGGACTAGAGTCTCCTCCAGAGAATCCACTCCCCAGCCTGGTGAAAGGCAGCAGTACGAACAGGCCAGCCCTGTTCTATAGATCATATGGCGACAGGCATGGTGAAGGACACGCTATTACAGGACGAGGTAGTGCGGGGGTTTACCCAGCGACAGCCAAGCTGAAGGACGTGGTGTCGGGGGGGGACAGCCGTGCCTCACTGGTTCGTTGAGTGCCCATGCCTTTGCGAGCCAGCAGCCGTGAACGTTTTTAATTATTCTTTCCTACATTATTGAGCATCTCATTTTCATTTATGTGCTGGACGTCTCCACCTGAGAACGTGGCCAGTGCCTCTCCTTTCCAGCACTGCTCCTGTGTCCCCTCCCAGAACAAGCTGGAAGGGACTCAGCAGAGCCAGAGGTCCGTTCCCAGCACAGGGGACCCATCTGGTGACCTGCCCTGCAGCTCCTCCGCACGCCCCACATGACATCGAGGACCATAATGGAGCTGGGCAGAGCCTCCCTGATGCTCAGTGTCCCTCCCCACACAGGAGCACAAGCACCGAGCGCCAATTTTAGTGGCTGCCATAAATGCAGCAGGAGCGGTGTCCCCTGGTGAGGCATCGAGCGGTGACTAAGAGCGGAGATGACAATAAAGCGGAGGAAGCAAGGTCTGACTGCAAAGCAGCAAACCAGCCCCCTGAATCCAGCTCCGAGACACTGACTGATGACGCTCCCCCAAACCAGAACAGAGATCGAGCCCTGTACAGGCACGAGCTCAGTCAGCAACGGGGAGCTGGGCTCTCTCTCGAGCTCAGGTTGAGCTTGGTCCCAGCACTCGGTTTGGCTGGGAATCCTGTAAAAAAGGAGGAGAGAAAAGATCCCCCACATCAGAATGCTGGGATGGAGTTCAAGCCTCCTTAGCAAAGCACACAGACTGCTGCACAGCCCCAGTGTACAAATCTACCCTCTTAACACGTTCCTGGTGGTAAATGTGGTAGAGATTGTGCACAACTTGTCAGACCAATGCATATTTATGGTGCTTTGGCACAAGGGATACAACCAGTTGGGATTTTTGCTCAGCTCTACCACTTGGGCATAGTGCAGCCACAACAAATCCATTTGAATGCCTCTTGTTTCAACCAAGGCAGAGATCCAGGCTGTTCCCTGCAGAGCAAGTGCCAGACCTTGGGCCAAATTAATCTCCGATGGATCTCCATCAACTTCATGGAGTTACAACCACAATTTGGCCCATGCCTCACATGTAAATCTGTTCATTTTTCTTCCAAATCGTCCAAATACCGCAGCATTTGTTAGCGCAGGAGAGGGACGTATCCTCTGGGAGAGATCTCTTTGGATACTACGCCAGCCCTTCCTTTTTTATTTCCTTTGCTGCCTTGGATAAAAGGTGAGCGAGATGGTCCACTGTACATCTGAGCTGTTTGGGAAAGAAATAGGAATCTCCTCCTGCCATTCCCAGTCTTTTGATAGGCAGGTGGGATGCGAGCAGGAATAACTCAATCAAGACAGAGCAATTTTTAATTAATTTGTGGATCCCTTTGCTGGTTGATCGCCTTGGAGACAAAAGGGAAGCCTCTCCTTTAACACTTGTGTGTGCCTGGTACTCTGAGCCTCCCCTTTCAACCGACGCATCTTTGGTCTTGAAAGCCGCACAAAAGGCAGAATTCCTTGATCTCTTGCCTCGGCTTTTGCTAAGATGGAGACACACGAGGGGGAGCTGGGCCGGGATTTTTTTAGGTTTCTTTTCTATTTTTTGGAGACTATAAGAGCCCCAAACGCACACAGAGCGAGGTGGGGAAGTAAGAAAAAGAAGGAAAGCGGGGGGGACAAAAATCCACAAACATAAGAAAGCAGAGCGGTTTCCATCGACACCTTCTGCCCAGCCTGCTCCATCCCCAAGGGGAGGGAGTTGAAAGGTTCAAGCTACATCAAGTGGTGAGTAATGCAGCGGGAGGCTCCTGCTCAGGGCTGGGCTCTCGCCCTCTGTGATTGCTCCTTGCCCTGTGCCCGATGCTGTGTGGGGCAGAGCCCAGCTCTCGCCCTCCCCTTCTCCTCTCTTGCCAGCGACGGTGGGGCTGCGGGAACTTCCTAGGCAGTGACTGACACTACAATTATCGATTGTCGGCTGCAAAGGCTTGCTCTCGCCTCCCCCCCGTCTTCTCACTTGTTTTCTTCTGTGCAGCAGAGTGCCTGCCTTCAGAGACTGCTGCTGTAAAAGGCTTGGATTGACGGGGTGTCAAGATATCCGCTGCCCCTGGCTTTTAACGTTCCCTTGCAGGGGGGAGCAGAAAGAGCCCCTGCGCTGGCAAAGGGAGCTCAGCTAGCTCCAAAAGAAAGGAAGCAATGAAGCCTTCTCCTTCTCCTCTGTTGAGGAGATGCTCTTGAACCACAAGCAGCTTTTTTCTGCCTCAGCCTGATTGCGTGCGTCTTGGAAATCTCAAGATGCTGGGAAGAAGGAGAGGCGGCGTGCCAGCCGGCCCCCGCCGGTGCCTTCGTCCTGCCCAAAAGTGAAGCACCAGAGAAAAACATCACCCTCCCCACCAGGTCTCTGAGGGTGGCACACACACACAATTGTGTGCCCATCAGATCTGACCATGGTCATTTCAGACACAAGGAGGGCAAGAGGCAGATGAGGTCACCTGGCAAAGGCTACAGAAGGTCCGGGACTCTCCAGCCCGGGTGCATCCTCTGCTGCTTGGCGCTAACAGCATGGAGGATCAGACCAGAGGGTTTTCCTATCAATCACTGGCAAAGCAGGAGCTCCAGGTACCCCACTGGGTCTTCCGCTGAAGGCTGAGATGCCACCTCAGGCGGCTGACCTGCCTGATGGCCCTGGGAGCCAGGGCTCCTGGGTCCTCCATTAGCCCCATCCCTGGCTCATCTGACCACTGCTGGTCACAAAACAGGGATGGCAACGTGTCCGCAGAGGTGTTTGCAAAGCCTGGCTGCACCCTGGGACCGCAGCTAAGTGTTACGTGCCAGAGCCAGAGGCCTGAAATTAAAGCTGGCTCCACAACCATCGGTGTCGACACCTGGTGATAGGAAGAGAGGAATCGATGATGGAGAGTCTGTCGCTCCTGATGCATCGCTGTCAGGGTCAATACACAATTCTCGGGAAGATCAGATGTCCAGGTTAACTGCTTTGCCTCCGCGCTAAGCTGACGGGCTGGTGGAGCCTCATCCTGTCTACACATCATCCTCCCAGGCCAGACTCAGCCCCACAGCCCACAAATACCACCGAGAGCATCCTCATGGCTCTTGTTTTCATGCATGCAGAGCTCAAGTATAGTCGCAAAAGGTGTCCAGGGGTGGAAAAGGGGCAGGGGGACAAGGACCTGCCCTCCAGGAGCTTTTGGCTGCACCAAACCAGCTCGCTGCCACACGCAGCATCGCCACGGGACCATGTGGAGACATGGGGCTTGGGGACAGTCACCAATTCCCTGCAGTCACAGAGCCACTGGCCACCCAAGGGAGCCTGGGAAGGGAAATGGGGGTGATGGGACTCCTGTTGGGGAAGACCCATCTCCCAGTCTCCCTGGCTGTCCCCGTGGTGAATCGCTGCGCAGGGGAAACGGCAGGAGAGGGAGGAACGTCCCCTCTGCTGCCCAGCACAGGTCCCGCTGGCTTGGTGGTCGTATCCCACTCCGCACCCTGGGCAGGCAGAGGGTCCATGTGGCTTTGGCACGACACCTGTGCCCTCCAGGTGACACTCCAGCTGCAAAGAGCCACCCCAGGCTCCTGTGACAGTGACAGTGTGGCTGCACTGTGCCCTCTGTGCACCCCACGTGGGGTTCCCCACGGCTACAGTTCTGCTTTGCACCCTCACTGTTGTCTCACGCCAGGCAAGATCTGTCCCACAGCCCAGGGGGTTCCTGCGAGGATGAGAGCCACCCACAACCAGATCATAACACCCCACCATGCCAGTTCCAGGGATTTCATCCGCAATTCAACTCATCCAGCATGGCACAGTCACCAGGAGCCACATAGCCCTCCTGGGGGAACCTGCGGGTCTCAACCTGCTGGCAGCCCAGCTTGGGGACACACAGCATTGCACCTCAACCTCGGCATAGTCAGAATCTCATCAGCCTCCCCAAAACACCAAGAAAACAGAGCGCAGCATGAATAACAAAAGCCGCGATCACTAAAGACTCTCCCAAGAGGCTGCAAGTTCTTCAATTAGAGCTCTCATTATAGGAACGAGAAACTCCACGCCGTCTTCTGTACGGATAACACTTTTTTCCCCCTCTCTTTTAAAGAAAAAAGGGAGGGAGGGAGAGGAAGGCTGCATCTCTAATGCAACAGACAGGTCTGCTGAGATTCACTTTGGCTCTTATTTTGACTTTCATCTAAAAGAGCTGCCCTGGGAATCCATTAAGTCCAATTTAAATCGGCTCTCCGCCCTCACGGCTTCTCTCCGCCTTCGTGGCCCCCCCCGGCTCCCTTCTCCCCCTCTTTGCAAGCAAACAAACACAAAAGCAAGGCCAGGCAGGGCAAGCAGCGAAGGGCAGGCAGCGAAGGGCAGCACCAGAGTGGTTTCGGTCATTCCGCAGGGATTACAGCCCTCCCTGGGGATTTTTATTTCTGCCCAAATAAACACAATCCGGCCACGTTTGGGTATCACCACGATATCACCCACCTCGGCGGCGATTTTGGGGGCTGACAGGGCTTCAGGACTCACTTCTTCTCCCCACACATCCCCTCTCTCCACACACAGGCATATTTCCCCTTTGATTTTATTATTTTTGACTACAATTAGCTCCATTAACGCCACAGCCGGCAAAGTTGGATGGGATATAATCACTTCACTCATATTTTCTTTTTCCCTAGCAACTTTCCCCACCCCAAGACCATTCCTCTGCCTTTGGGAATGCCCCCCCCCAAGCCCTACAAGGGACAAACCCCTCGCCTTTCATCTCACCACACTCATTCAAGCTCCGCTTCTGTCGTATAAGCAGTTTTCCAGCTCTCCCCCCTCCCCGTAGCACACCCGCTCTGCATTGCATCCTATTCATATGTTTTCAATCATCGCCGTTTCGTTACTTAAAACAAAAGCACACGCTCCCCCCCCCCCCTCGCCAGGCTCCTCTGTTATTCCCTGGTTTGTTTGTTTATTAATGTCAACGGAGGATTTGGGGGTAAAATCTGCGATGGGAGCAAGGGAGCAGGAGGTGAAAGTCCCACCGCGGGGTTTTCCAAAGGCACAGCCAGATGTGCAAACCCCACGGTTCCTTGGGTTATCTGCTAGATTCATTTTTTTTCCCCCCTGCCCCGCCAGCCACCGAATAAAAGAAAGAAAATCCATCAAGTCAGCGTTCTCACGTGCAGACAACGGCAGGGATAGCCAGGCGCCCGACCGCGGCACCGCCGCAACTTTTATAAGTATAAACCCATGCACATCGATAACTCTTCAATCAAATAAGCCTCCCCTGGACGATTTCCCCCTGCAGAGGCTTTCGCAGTCCCGTGCCTGTTATTATTTTAACTTTGGAAAAGTAGGAGGCAGGACAAGCAAAATGAATCCATCCCCTCCCCACACAAATATTCCAAGTCTCAGCTGTATCTTTGTTCAGACATCCATCAATCGGCAAGTCAGGAGGATTTTTGGACCGGTTGCAAATTTCTTTATTACTTCCAGAAAAGCAAAACACCCACCCCTCCTCCTCTGCTGCTGCAAACAGGACACACACACACACACACACACACACACACACACACACACGTACGTACAACCCCCCCCAAACTCCGCGATGCCGGCACCGTGCATCCATTCAATCGCAGCGGCACACAAGTTGCACAAGAGCAAAATAAATTGGGAGAAAGCTCCTTCTGCACACACTTCCCCCCCCCCCCTTCCAAATCTGCTGCGGCTTCGATAAAAGAAAAAAATAAAGACAGCAAAAAAGGGGATTAAAAAAAAAAAAAAGGCACAAAGATGTAGCTTGGAACAATACCTGCGCTGGTCCTCGCTCTCTCCTCTCTCTCCCGCTGGCTCGCTCTCCTCCTCTTCCCGAGCACAGTAGCCAGATTAGATCCTTAGAAAAAAAAATGTGAGAAATAGCACAATTCTCCCTTTTTCTTTTTTTTTTTTTTTTTGCTTCCCTTCTCAGCAGCCCTTCTGAGCTCCTTCACTAACCATTATTCATAGACCACTAGGGGATATAAGGTAATTAGAAACGGCCCTATAGCATCCAGCCTGAAAATGTAATGCCAGCGGTAGGAGTGGTGGAGGGCTCTGGCTGCGGGCGGCTCCGGCAGAAAGTGCTCGCTGGAGCTGGGGACGAGGTGAGAAGAAGGGTGGAGGAGAGGGCAAGCGGCAGCGGGTGCTGGTGGTTCACCCCGCAAACACCAGCGATGCCCGGCACCCGTGTGGGGACGGTTTAGGGGTTTTTTGGGGTTCTGGGGGGAGTGTGGGGGGCATTGGAGTGGGCTCGCTGTGCCCGTATGAGCCGTGCTGGGGGCTGCGTGTGTGTGTGTGCGTGTGTGTGTGTTTGTGCCAGGAATAGCAATCAGCAGAGGCAGCACACAGAGCGCAAAAATGCCATCATGCAGGGTCAACAGAAAGCTGCAGACATTTTTTTTTCCTTTTTTTTTTTTTTNGCAGCCTCCTTTATAGTTTTGATTTTTTTTTTTCCTCGTCTAGCCTCGTAGGATCAGATTAACCCCCCCTCCCCTCCTCGCACACACACACACATACACACGCCAGCCCCAGCGCTCACAGCCCTCCACTGGGGAGATGCTGGAGTCAACGCAGGGTGGGATGCGGGTCTCGCTGCCACGATGATCTGGGTGGGATGAGCTAGGTGGGCTCGCGCAGCAGCAGCGGGGAAGGAAAGCGAGCGGGAGGCAGAGCGGGGGGCGGACGGACTGGAGGCAAATGAACAAATCACACCTGCAGCTTTCTGTGTGCCGTAGCCAGCTGCAGCCCAGGCAGGGATTGACAGGAAAAATACAGGCACACAGGCTTCCAGCGCCACGCATCTGCAGGGATTTAGGTACACGGGGAGCTGACAGCGGCTCTTTGCTGCGTGCAGTTGCTTTAGGGGGCATATTTTAAGAGAGGAGGGGAAAGGAGACGGTAACAAAGAGCAATCCTTCCCACACATCGCTGTTTCCAAAGGGTAAATCAAATCCGGCACAGAGGTGATGAAGAGGAGCTGGTCCCCTGGCACAGGGAAGCATCAGTGCTGCTGGCCAGGAGGGCTTTGGTGGCCCTGGCACACCGGGATGCCCGCGTCCTGCCGCCAGCGGTGCCCACGCAGGCTGGCCGAGGTCGCTGCCGTGCAGCTCCGTGCGCACTGGCTCGTGCCCAAAGGGTGCAAACGCCCAGCCTCGCCTCCTCCCACGACTGCGCTCTGAGCCTCTCTTTAATTGAACTAAAGCTGTTCACCTTGATAACGCAGCACGGCAGCAAGTTTCCAAGCCGTACGCGGGGGGCTGGAGAGCTATTTGATCCACTTCCAAGGTGCTCCCTTTCAATTCAACCCCTTGCTCTTGAAGGCTGGATAACCAGGCCCTCTCTTTTCCCTGCTAATTACTCGAGATAGCAGGCATCAAGCCGCAAACAGACCAAACCTCATAAGGGGACCCAACATCTGCCGAAGCACTGCTTGTTATCATCTCCCCCATCCCCTTCCTCCCCATCCTCATCCCCAGCTTCATCCCCAGCCCCAGCATGGCTATTTATAGCCGACACATCACAGCACGCTCATGGCCATCTCTGCCTTCACACGTGCCTCTCTGCAGGATGGTAAACTGAGCCAGGACCTCACAGCTCTCCTGGGACTTGGTATTTATCCCCTATAACCACTGCCTCCCCCTGCCCTTCACAGGGAAGGGCTCCTCCACCATTTGGCACCACAGGCTGTTACTGCCGCCCTATAAAGCCAAGGTGGGACATATCTCACGGGCGTTACTCCCAGCTTCTCCTCTGGGACTGAGAAAAAACTAGAGGATTTGTTCTTTTTACACTACAAACCCATAAATTCAGCAATCTGGTCCATCCAGGTTGTTTTGTGGCTCTGGCATGTTTGAAATCCCCACCTCAGGGAGTCCTGTGATTCCAGGTGAACCTCAGCCCTGCTCTCCTTAAACCCTGACCTCACCGTGGTGGGGAGAAAGGGTGAAACCACAAGCCTCCGAGAGCCCCACATGCAAATTAAATCACCACCAAACGCTTTGTTTTTCAGACGCTGTGATTTTTTTCTGGCAGCTTCATAGTTCTGTGATTTACAGGTTCACAAAGGCTGATTTCATGACTTCTCAGCACTTCTGAGATGCTGGCACCCACATCACCTCCATCTCCCTGACAAGGCTGTGCCTGTCTCAGCCCAAGCGCCAGCTGGGTGGGAGACCATCTCCTACCACAGCAATTAACTTTACTCATTAAAACCTCCAAGCTCATAGATGCTGCTGCTGTGCAGTTGTGAGGATGGGAAAGTTTCCATGCTGTCAGTGAGATCTGGCGCCCGAGCATCCCTGCGCATGGCACAAAGCCTCCCACCATGGCTGTGGATACGGCCCCTTGCCCCTTGCATTCATCAGCTGTCTCTACAGAGCAGATCTCACCCTGAGGAACCTCAAACCCATCACGACCAGCATTGCAAAGTCTCTTCCCATCCTCCCTGCCACGAGAGCAGGGCTCACCCTGCTGATCAAAGTTGGAGGCTTCCCTGAAAGCAACCCCCCCAACACCTGCCCCAGGGGGCTAAAAAATAATGACTCATTGCAATGTCATTTCTGGAGCTGCTAAAGCAAAGGCGCTCCAGCTCTGTCACCGTCTCGCGACCTACAAAGATAAGGCTTCTTTCTCTGTGCTGAGAAAAATGAGCTTTTCTCCTCCAGTCTCCTCTTCCAACCAGCCCTGCCGT
>WAAB01000075.1:59336-76746 GCA_013389865.1 Piaya cayana
TCCCCTCCTCGCACACACACACACATACACACGCCAGCCCCAGCGCTCACAGCCCTCCACTGGGGAGATGCTGGAGTCAACGCAGGGTGGGATGCGGGTCTCGCTGCCACGATGATCTGGGTGGGATGAGCTAGGTGGGCTCGCGCAGCAGCAGCGGGGAAGGAAAGCGAGCGGGAGGCAGAGCGGGGGGGGGACGGACTGGAGGCAAATGAACAAATCACACCTGCAGCTTTCTGTGTGCCGTAGCCAGCTGCAGCCCAGGCAGGGATTGACAGGAAAAATACAGGCACACAGGCTTCCAGCGCTACGCATCTGCAGGGATTTAGGTACACGGGGAGCTGACAGCGGCTCTTTGCTGCGTGCAGTTGCTTTAGGGGGCATATTTTAAGAGAGGAGGGGAAAGGAGACGGTAACAAAGAGCAATCCTTCCCACACATCGCTGTTTCCAAAGGGTAAATCAAATCCGGCACAGAGGTGATGAAGAGGAGCTGGTCCCCTGGCACAGGGAAGCATCAGTGCTGCTGGCCAGGAGGGCTTTGGTGGCCCTGGCACACCGGGATGCCCGCGTCCTGCCGCCAGCGGTGCCCACGCAGGCTGGCCGAGGTCGCTGCCGTGCAGCTCCGTGCGCACTGGCTCGTGCCCAAAGGGTGCAAACGCCCAGCCTCGCCTCCTCCCACGACTGCGCTCTGAGCCTCTCTTTAATTGAACTAAAGCTGTTCACCTTGATAACGCAGCACGGCAGCAAGTTTCCAAGCCGTACGCGGGGGGCTGGAGAGCTATTTGATCCACTTCCAAGGTGCTCCCTTTCAATTCAACCCCTTGCTCTTGAAGGCTGGATAACCAGACCCTCTCTTTTCCCTGCTAATTACTCGAGATAGCAGGCATCAAGCCGCAAACAGACCAAACCTCATAAGGGGACCCAACATCTGCCGAAGCACCGCTTGTTATCGTCTCCCCCATCCCCTTCCTCCCCGTCCTCATCCCCAGCTTCATCCCCAGCCCCAGCATGGCTATTTATAGCCGACACATCACAGCACGCTCATGGCCATCTCTGCCTTCACACGTGCCTCTCTGCAGGACGGTAAACTGAGCCAGGACCTCACGGCTCTCCTGGGACTTGGTATTTATCCCCTATAACCACTGCTTCCCCCTGCCCTTCACAGGGAAGGGCTCCTCCACCATTTGGCACCACAGGCTGTTACTGCCGCCCTATAAAGCCAAGGTGGGACATATCTCACGGGCATTACTCCCAGCTTCTCCTCTGGGACTGAGAAAAAACTAGAGGATTTGTTCTTTTTACACTACAAACCCATAAATTCAGCAATCTGGTCCATCCAGGTTGTTTTGTGGCTCTGGCATGTTTGAAATCCCCACCTCAGGGAGTCCTGTGATTCCAGGTGAACCTCAGCCCTGCTCTCCTTAAACCCTGACCTCACCGTGGTGGGGAGAAAGGGTGAAACCACAAGCCTCCGAGAGCCCCACATGCAAATTAAATCACCACCAAACGCTTTGTTTTTCAGACGCTGTGATTTTTTTCTGGCAGCTTCATAGTTCTGTGATTTACAGGTTCACAAAGGCTGATTTCATGACTTCTCAGCACTTCTGAGATGCTGGCACCCACATCACCTCCATCTCCCTGACAAGGCTGTGCCTGTCTCAGCCCAAGCGCCAGCTGGGTGGGAGACCATCTCCTACCACAGCAATTAACTTTACTCATTAAAACCTCCAAGCTCATAGATGCTGCTGCTGTGCAGTTGTGAGGATGGGAAAGTTTCCATGCTGTCAGTGAGATCTGGCGCCCGAGCATCCCTGCGCATGGCACAAAGCCTCCCACCATGGCTGTGGATACGGCCCCTTGCCCCTTGCATTCATCAGCTGTCTCTACAGAGCAGATCTCACCCTGAGGAACCTCAAACCCATCACGACCAGCATTGCAAAGTCTCTTCCCATCCTCCCTGCCACGAGAGCAGGGCTCACCCTGCTGATCAAAGTTGGAGGCTTCCCTGAAAGCAACCCCCCCAACACCTGCCCCAGGGGGCTAAAAAATAATGACTCATTGCAATGTCATTTCTGGAGCTGCTAAAGCAAAGGCGCTCCAGCTCTGTCACCGTCTCGCGACCTACAAAGATAAGGCTTCTTTCTCTGTGCTGAGAAAAATGAGCTTTTCTCCTCCAGTCTCCTCTTCCAACCAGCCCTGCCGTGCTCTACTGACACGGGGTCCCCAATACCTCCCTGGTACCTATGCAGAATGCTCTGAGCTGACTCCCTTCTCATTCCACTTCATTTCGTCCCACTTGCTGGCTGAGTTTCCTCCAGCCCCATTCTCAATGACCCTAATGGATTTCTCTCATCCCCTGGCCAGGGTGACACCTCGCCCCCCGTACCACACACCCCGCACTGGGGGCTCCTTACATGGAGAAGGTTGCCCTGCTCAAACACTCATCAAGCTACGTGCACCGTCTCTGAGCAGATCCAACGGATTTTCATTTCCTAATTTTGCCCTCCAGGCCATTTCTAAAGAGCTTCCTCACACTTAAAAAAAATTAAATCCTTCATCTTCCAGCATGGTGTCAGAGCGGCAATGCTCAGGATGACTGTGCCTGCGAGGAGGCTTGGAATTAATTATATCGCGGTCACATCAGGTTGGGCCACCATCACACTGACCTCCTCTGACTGGCTCCTGCCTGGGACTCAGGGCACAGCCAGAATCCCCCATCCTAGAGCAAACAGGTTTTCTATGGTCTTGGAAAATGAATTTACCTGGTGTGATGTTCAGCTGGTGCAGCACAGCCCCAGCGAGGAGCCACTGATGTCCTCCCATGACCCTGGCCCCTCGCTGCACCCCACGTCCCCAACCCCAGTGCCCCCTGTGCATCCTCCGCCTGCAGCACCAGGTCCATCCACCCTCCTGGACTCATCCTTCCCATCAAGAGAGGAATCGGTCCCGGGTGCCTTCATTTCCGCTAATCAGATGTTTTAACGAGTTTCTCGGCGCTGGGCACATCACCACTTCACACCACCATCCCCTCTGCAGCCAGCCCTGCTCCCACAGCGTGCCGAAGCCCCTGCCGTCTCGAAGGCTTCCTTGGTGGGAGAGCAGTGATTATTTCTCTCAAAAGGTCTCTTATAATGGAAACCATCTCTCCATCCCTCCTTGGTCTCCTCCTGCCGTGACCCAGGCTCCATCGAGAGGAGCTCTGCTCCAAGGCAGCGCCGTGTTTCCATGGAAAGAGTGAATAGCAGAGTCTTCCCAGTGGTTTATTAGAATTCCTTTTACTTCGATGGAGAGTTTTAGAGCGAAGTAAAAAGGCTTTAATGTGGGGCTAATGGAGCCCCTGGGAAGTCCAGGAAGGAAATCTCCCCTGGAGAAGAGGAGGCGTGAGGAGAGGGAGGGCAACTTTCAAGACAAATTCCTGGACAGGTTGAAATTTTTTCGCAGGAGCCATCTCAGGCAGCAAGAAATGGAAATGAATGTTTGTTTTATTTTTAACAGATGTTACAAAAGACCTGCCAGTAATTCAGCGAACGATGCAAAACCTAGATCCCACTCGCTTTTCCCGGCATGTCTCCCATTCCCTCCCTCTCCTGCTCGGTGAGAATGTCTGCATTTAACATATCATATTTTTTTAAAAAATATTAAGCAATAAAATAACAATTGTAAGCCACTTCATTTCCTCCCTCCCTAAGGCTTTGGTTTCAGTTTAAATCCTTGGTTTGAAGCAGCTATTAATTGTTTTTAATAAATTTCTCTGTCTCCTCACATTCCCCAAGCCTGTTTACTGGCCCGCATTGGGGTTTCCCCTCTTTCCCAGACCCCAGTCCTGCTCTCTCCTGCCATTCCCCTCAGGAACAGACCAGCTCTTGACTCTGCAAAGTGTTTACAAGAGAACGACCACTGCTCTCTGCCTGGGGATGCCCCAGCGTGAAATACAGCCTGCAGCCTCCTCCTTGGGGGAAAACGCAGGGATGTGGCTGTGTTTAAGAGATGGGGAGATGGAAAAGGGAGGAGGTATAACACAGGGATCCTAAACCCATGGCTAAAACACAAATAAGAGTCCGGCCCCTTTGGCATCTCCAAAAAAAATGAGGTGCAGATGCCCATGCACACACACGCACTGCAGGGCTTGGCGGGCGAGTAGGCAACCTTGAAGCCCATTTAAAACCAACCATGATGCCAGAGCGGTATTTGGGGTGAGACGCAGCCCTTGTGAGTGTCACACATGAAAACCAGACCTGGAGGCCAGTGCCAGTCCTGGGCAGAGGAGCCCTGAGTCCCACAGGTGCCAGAGCTCTTGAAAATAAGCAAGTTGGGCAGCTCCTGGTTTAATGACTGCAAAACACGAGTTGCGATGGCTCCCTCTTTCCATGTCCAACCATGGAAAACCACTTTTCTCTTCCCAATTCTTGGCTTTCCAAAGAGTAAGGGCCCATGGAAACCTAGGCTGGTCAAATCCACGTGAATGGCCACATGAGCAGGTCATGGCTGCCATATGGATCCCACATAGGAATGCCTGGGAGAGGTGGCGGCTTTTTTTTGCACAAGGGATGGTGCTCTTCCAGCTCAGACTCACAAGACAAAGGGCAAGAAATCCAGACTGATTTTCTGCCTCGTTTCTCGTTAGCACCCCTGCATGCACAGCCCCAAGTGGACTGCGCTCCACAGCCCATCATCCCAAACACCAGCACACCTTAAACTGGATTCACACCGCATTGATGCCTTGCTTGCAGGATCCCAAGCCAGGAAGGAGAAGATGGGCTCCAGAGAGCAGCTACAGGGCAGTGCCGATACAAACAGGGTGTCCCTGCACCCTTCATAAATCCTAAACCCATTCTCTGTCTGATTTCCAGGCAGAAAATGGCATCCGCGTGCATTTCCAGGTGACGGGAGAAAACTGGCTGTTTTCACCAAGCTTTCTGCTCTTCCTGTTACAATGGTGCACCTGGTTAGCAACTGTCGGAAAGAGGTTAATCACAGTCCTTAAATCAGGAACCTTGTAGCAGTATGCTCAGGATGCACATCTGCGCTCTCTATGGCTCATCCTCAGCGGCATTTGGGAGAAGGTAGTATGCCAAAAAAAACCCCCAAACCTGAACAAATAAACTGATTTTTCCCCAAAATGCGCAATAAGCATCCCACACCGTGGGGTTCTGCTGATTCCTCGAGCCAGTCCTGGTCTGTTTGAAATGCCTGCTGTGCCTGAAGCTCAGCCACAGCTCTTGGTTAAAGGTATCTGGGTTAACGTGGTGTTGGCACAGCCGTTATGTTGCAGAAGAGGCTATTAAGGGGTTTGGGTTTTGCCCTCAGGACAGTCTTGTGAGAGAGGAGAGACAGTGTCACCACAAAACCCCTTGGTGAGCATGATCAATCCAGATCCTGCATTCATCGGCCCTTGGCCGAGGACAGGCTGGAGAATCATAGAATCACCAGGCTGAAAGAGACCTACCATCTCATCGAGTCCAACCATTCCTATCAAACACTAAACCATGTCCCTCAGCACCTCATCCACCCATCCCTTAAACACCTCCAGGGAAGGTGAATCAACCACCTCCCTGGGCAGCCTCTGCCAGTGCTCAATGACCTTTTCCATGAAAATTTCTTCCTAATGTCCAGCCTAAACCTCCCCTGGTGGAGCTTGAGGCCATTCCCTCTCATCCTGCCCCCGTCACTTGGGAGAAGAGCCCAGCTCCCTCCTCTCCGCAACCTCCTTTCAGGTAGTTGGAGAGAGCAAGGAGGTCTCCCCTCAGCCTCCTCTTCTCCAGGCAAACACCCCCAGCTCTCTCAGCCACTCTGGCAACCGCCTGGCTTTGCTTCTGGTTTTCAAGCACTGCAAAGCCTGGCCTGGCCTGGCCTTGCTATTTCTAGGCTGGTCCCAAGGGATCACCCTGCTCTCCCTGTTTTGGGAAAAAGAAGCATTTTAGAGCACTGGAGCTCTTTGGAGAAGGGCCCAGCTGGTGTTTGGCTGAGCCCCGGGCTGCTCGTGCCGCAGAGCCGGCGGCACTAACCGCCAGAGACAGAGGCTGTTACGCGCGTGCACGCACACGCACGTGCACAGCCCGGAAAATGGAGAGGAATTGATCCCGGAGGCAAATCTCTTTTGTTCTAACCCCGTTGCTGTAACTGGATCTCCCCAGGTTCTCGGATCAGGAGCCGCAGCAGATCACATCGCTTTCATGCCTTCTCCGGGTGCCAGCTCGTCACATTCCCCCGTTGCTGGCGGTCGGGAGGGGATGAGCAAGAAGGGGGAGGCATTGCTCACGGTGCTTGTTTACCTTGCTGCCACGCACGAGGGGTCTACGGCAGTAATGAGCAAAAAAATCCGAGCGGGAGCAGATTGCAGATCCGCTGTACGAGACCACCTCCAACTCACAGGCTGCCCCTTATTAACGAGGTCCCCCCACCTTCCTCCCCTCCAGGCTCCCTGCGCCCCAACAGCCTCCTGTCTTTCCCCGCTGTCTCGTTTTGATTGCAGAAATGCTGATTCACAGAGCCCAGCGCAAGAGGCGTTTGGTTTTCAAGAGAGAGGAGCGACCCGGCTGCTGCTGCCTCTGCACAAACGCCACGCGAAAGCACCCGACCTCCCCGAGAGCTTTTACACCAGTGATTAGCGACAACGAAGTCGCTGCAGATTAAACCACTCGGCGCTTATTACAGCACTTCTTACCCAGTGACAATTTTGCCTCTCAGCAAGGTGAATTCATTCTCCCCGGGAGAGCCCTCGCGCTGATTATTCTCCCCTTCCAGCACAGGGGAAAGCAAGGTGAAAGATTTCACACCATTTGCCCAGTGACATGCCAGGATAACCAGGATGGGGATGGCGAGGATGGAGCAATGTGGGAGGTAGGGTGGATGGCACAGAGGTCCCCAGGGAAGCGCTTTGCTTCCCAAGCCATGGCACAAAGTGAACAGCACCCTGACCTGCCCTTGTGCCTGTGTTAGATCCCTCGCTCACGGATGCTTTGCTGCATCACCAGCATTCCCCTGTCTCCTCCTTCCAGGGCAGCGAGCAGCCGGTGGTGGGTCTGTACCCTCGCTGGCATTGAAAAGCCACATCAAGGATGCTGTGTTGTGACACCAGTTGGCGCGAGGAGAGCCCACCCTGACTCAACTCCTCTCTCGTGCCAACATGGTGCATCTCGTGCAGTCCCAACCCGCAGAGCCAAAACCAGAGATAGCAAAATGATGCTTTTTGAGGGCAGGTTGTGGGAATGGTGTTCCCAGCAGCCTAGGGAAGTCAAACAGTTGCACAAGCAGGGGCCAGTTGTCCAAGTATTCTATTCCTCCAAAGTCCAGGTGCTTTCCCTCTGGGACAATCACATCACCTTCCAGAAGAGCTCAGGCAAAACATCCAGCCTCTTTTACTCCATCCTGCATGTTCAACAACCCTCGTCATTTCTCCCTGGGGCCACGCTTCATCCCAAAGTAAGTTGGGGCACCACGATGGACACAAACACTTTAGAACCTCATGCATGGAACAGCAGGATGCAACACAGACCTCCCCACCATCCTTACATTCCTCCCTGTGCTGTTTCCCCGAGAAAGCTCAGCACCACTCAGACCAGGCAGGATCCATCCCAGAGTAGGTGATGTGGGAGGTAAAGCAGGTGAGCCAGGCAGGGAAGCCAATGTTGCATCCACCTCCACAAGCCCATGGACACAAGCTAGTTGGGTCTTGGGATACTAGGGCATCAGCAGGACATCCCTCACCACCACCACCACGCTGCCGCATCTGCAACCCTGGCACTCAAAAACCAAATCCACCTTTTACTTTATTGCTCACATTTTAGTGCAGGGCTGTGTTTAAGCTGCGCTGGTCCCCTTATCCCCTCTCCATGGGTGATCGCTTGTCCACAGCAGAGTGGGGTGAGATGAGCTGGCCTGATCCTCCGGGCTCACTGAAAAACCATGGTGCATCTGAATAGATTTCCACCATGCAAATGGAAAGGCCCCAGTGGGTTTGAATAGGAGCCCTTGAGGTATTATCTCAGCGGTGCCTCGAGGCAACCACCTGAATCCTTCCGTGACTGCTGCACAAACCCAAAATGTCTCCAGCAGCTGTGGATTATAGATAGACCTTGCAGAGGAGCACCCAGGCCATCACAGCCCACGCCGTTGGCTCTCCAATGCCCTCACATGCACCCAACCCTCGAAAAACAAGGCATGGGGATGCTGAGATAACCAAGGCCCAGATACCAGGGAAGAAAACCAAGCTGAAGTTTTCACATTAATCATATTGAGCTCTACTTTTTTTCATCTATTTGAAGGCAAGTCAAAAAGAGGTTCACACTCTCCCCTGGCAAACCACAGAGGATGACGTGAGCCTGTCTCTTGCATTGCAAGTAGAGTGTGTCAAGCAATTAGCAAGTAATCAGGAATTCAGCTAGGGTGGGCAGGATATGATCCTTCAAAGCTCTAGCAGAAGCAAAACCCACCCTGGAGTTTCCCATCAGGCACGGAAGGTGGCAGAGAGAGAAGGGGCTGTTGGTGAGCTCTGGGGGAGCCGAGCAGACACTGTACCAGCAGAGCCTGCTGCCATAAACCATCTCACGTTCAGCATGTGTCGTAGCTAAGAGGCCCCAGGCATTCAAGCGCAGACTTTTCCCTCACTCATTCCCACCCTCAGCGAGGTGGCCGGGGCAATTTGAAGTCCTCAGGTGTCGTGCAGACCTGTCGAGTGCCCTGCGCACGTCCCATCACTGGGTGTTTTGGTGTTGCAGTAACTCTTGCTGCTATCACCAGTGTTATTCATAGAATCATAGAATCACCAGGTTGGAAGAGACCCACCGGATCATCGAGTCCAACCATTCCTATCAAACACTAACCCATGTCCCTCAGCACCTCATCCACCCGCACCTTAAACACCTCCAGGGAAGGTGAGTCAATCACCTCCCTGGGCAGCCTGTTCCAGTGCCTAATGACCCTTTCTGTGAAGATTTTTTTCCTTATGTCAGGCCTGAACCTCCCCTGGTGGGCCTTGAGGCCATTCCCTCTTGTCCTGTCCCCTGTCACTTGGGAGAAGAGGGCAGCTCCCTCCTCTCCACAACCTCCCATCAGGTAGTTATAGAGAACCCTGCAGCTCTGACCATTCTTCCAGCAGCCCAAACCCCACTCTCTTGGAAGTTAGTGACAAAACAGCCGTGAGAGCAGGAGCAAGCCTCCTGTGCAAAGCTGCTTCCACTTCGCTCCCCCAGTTCTGCTCACACAAAGCCCTGGCACATCACCCAAGCGGTACGGTACCACCCTGAAGAGGGGACACGCTGGCTCGCAGCCTCCCCAGACACCTCCCCAGGCCCTGTGAGCACCCAAGGAGCCGTGCAAGAAGAGAGGGAGGATTACCCCGGCTTGCGAGCTGCTGTGGGCGCACGCCTCCCGCCAGGCGCGGGGCCCAGGGCACAGAAGGAGCCAGTGTGACGGGCGGGTTGCGAAGGGGACGCCTAATCTGCCACCCGCCCTTTCTCCTCTCCATTGCCAAGGTAGCAGCAGACAATGCTATCTGCTGGGTTGTCAGCCGTCCCTCCTCCCGCCGTCTCTTTAGCCAGAGAACTCTCCATCTGTCTCCAGATGGGGTGTTTCTACCACTCCAGTCAAACCGATTCAGAGTGGAACAATGATGCTTTGTTAACAAAACAATTTTTGTGTGTCAAGCCCTCCTTCTTGCGGTCCGCCCCCCCCCCCCCAAGTCCCCAGTGGGTCAGCTTTGTGTGGCGTCCTACATTTTGTTGTTTCTTTCACATTTTAAAGGCTCCGTATTTTAGTACAAAAGGTGCCTGTGGAGCAGCTTTTATCTGCGAGGCAAGATTTGACACATACGCAGATCACAATTGCGACAGGAGGTTCGTGATGTGGTGGTTAAGGGTGGTGTCAGGACCTTCAGAGTGATGAAGCATTATTTCCAGTGATTTTTGCCTCCAGGATAAAAATTAGAGCTGGTCCTATGCTGCTTATAAGGATTCTGTGAGCTGGAATCCCCCAAGGGCTTATGGAGGGACAGCGAGAGAAAGTTTGAGCTTGCTTTGGTGCAGATGAGGTGCCTGCCATGTCCACCCGTCTTTCTCGTGCCCTCCTGTGCAGCACAGGGCATGTCTCTTGGCTTGCCAGGGGAGAGGATGTAAAACCACAACCCTCTCCCCAGCACAAATCTCACTGTGTTAGCAAAGGCAAAACCTCAGTCTCCTGTGGCCAGAACCTCTGAGCAACAGTCCTGGGGCACGCTTGACTTCTCCCTCAGCTACATGATTATCCCCCTCGACCTACTCCCTCACCCAGCAGCAGGAAGATCTCTCTTCTCCTCCAAAGACATCTACACTGTCCTCCAAGAAAATCAGCTCTTCCTTTTATTTATCTTTTTGTGCCCTGAAGCAACAAGCACACAAACCACCTTCTGCTCTGCACAGAACCAGCAGCTCACAGCAAATAACCGACCCGCTGGCTCCAAAGCAAACAGCTTTGTGATCCTAAGCGGGCTGGCAATTTCTACACAAGTGGGACTCTTTCTTCCAGCTCTCCCACCCCCCACGTCATTTGTAGGGAAGCTCCCTCCTCCTTCCTGTCCTCAGGTAACTGCATCTTCATGGAAATTCTCATATTTGTAGGAGTCATCCCTCCTCTTCCCTCCTCCTGCTCAGTGGCCAACACCCCTCTGCTTTAGAGATCAAAGTAGAAGGGGACCAGCTGTGTTGTGTCCTTTCCTCTCCAGCCCCTTCCATCTCCATTTGCAGCCAGCGCGAGCCCCTGCTGTTCTGACAGCGCTTTGTGCCGCCCGCTCAGCACCGCAGCCCTGTGCCCGCTGTCTGCTCCCCCTCCACTCTGCTCCTGCCATCCCCGCTCCTGCTCTAGATGCACTGGGAACACAGGGAACCCTCTGGAGCACTTGGCTGGGTTCCCTCTGGCCACCTTTGGCTGCTGCCCTGCCTGTCATGTGTCGCTTCGGAAGAAGAAATATGCTCAGAGAATGGAGAAACGGGAGAACCAGCTTCCGCTGAAACCCCATCCTAACTCCCCATGTTTGGAAACTCCTCCACAGATCGGAGCACGAGACCGCATCTCCCTTCCAAAACACAAACTCCACACGGACTTTCATTCCAGGCTCATTTTGGCATGGGAACAACCTCAGCTGGGAAAGTCCAAAGCTGAGAAAGCGGCCAAGGGGACAGGACTCTCCCTCCATGTTCAGATGCTGCTGAACATCTCACGCAGCTCTCCATGCTGCAGCAGGGATTTGCAACAGGATAATTAGCACCAGGGACGGGCTTCTTGCTGCATCCGGGAAAACTTGTCCATTTTTGGCCTCCAAGGGAGGCTTCATGGAGGCTCCTTCCATCTGCAGCACCTTGTGGGTCTGACAGGTCCATTTTAGGCAGCACGCCCCGACCTTTGTGATCTCTCAGCTTGACCACACCGCGTGCACCTCCCACGTGCTGCAATTGTACAAGAAGCAGCGTTGCAGTCCCCTGCTCCCCAACACCTCACTGTAACTCAGCTGAAATCCAGCTTGGAGTTGTCTTTTGTACGAGGTCTTTGAAGAAAGCATTGCATAGAATTAAGTCTCAGCGCTTTTTATATGTAAAACGATGAATTTAGCTGCTAATGGCAATTCCCAGCAGAAAAGGATGGTTAGTAGTGGTGGGTATATTTATGAATACTTTTTAAGCAAATGCTGTGAGGTGGGAAATCTATCAGTCCTCGCGGAAAGCTCCCCAGTTTGCTGCTGCAGGCATCTAAATGCAAAGCTTCAATATGGCTTTTGCGTTTTCAGCTCTGCTACACACATCCCTCTCGAACCTCTTCTCTCAGGAGCGGTTTCTCGGCCTTTCTCCCACGGTCGTGCGTGTGTCACCGTGACCTGCCCAGCTCAGGGAGGGAGGCAGCATCTCCGTCCTTCACCAGACACTCCGCTGACTTGTCAGTAAATAAAAGGCAGGGGATCTACTTGACTGGTCTCCTCAGCTGCCCTCTCCCAAGTGGTAAAGGGCTGACATATAAAATACCCATGTCCTGGATTTCTGGGAGGTTTCCACTGAGAGCGCATTGTTTTTCCCCAGCAAAGCCAGGAAAGAATTTACAGCCGATCAGCACAGCGAGAGTGCTCTGCTTTCTCTTTCCTGGGACAGAAACCCAGTTTGAAACAGATTGCTAGCAGCTAAATGCAAGTTCCTTAACAGCTTCCAGGGCGAAAATATTCCCTCTCCAGATCTCCTTTTATGTCCACAACACATTATTCCGGTGGAGGGCTCTCTTGCTAAGAAAAGCTGTGAGAATTCCCAGCCCTGTCTCTAAAGTGGTTCAGGTATGGGAGCCAGCTCCCTGCCACGCATCCCTTGGTCCTACTGCCCAGCTGAGATGTCCTTAATTCCTCCATCTGTCCCCTCCAGGCTCTTGCTGGCTTGGCTTTCAGACGGTGAATGCATACAGCAGGCTGCAAGGCTGCTTCTCCTAAACGTGTGTTTCTCTGGCAGCTTCAGAAGAAGCGATGTCTGCTAAGTCCCCCAGCCCACTCGTGGGTTCTTCTGGGGCTTTCCATGCTAAGCTGCCTTTGTCCCACACACCCCATGCAGACAGACAGGAGGTTCACACCAAATTCCACCTCTCCTCTCTGCCTTTAACTGAACCAAAACAAAAAACAGATGGAAAAATCAAATGCTGGCAGTGTGAAGCATGTGGGCTGCACTTGCATCAGCCCTCCTGGAGCTGCTAAGTGTATTCCCTTCAGCTCCAGGGTCCCAGGGTAAAGCCTTAAAGAGTTATTGCTGGGGGTTCTTGCAACCATCAAGCAGCACGGAGGTGGAAGGGACAGAGGGAAAGCAAGAGGGGAGAGCAGACTTAGCGTTTTGCACTTTAGGATAGTCCAGGAGGAACAATTTTGTCTTCCAAACACGACTTGCATGATGGTTGCACACTGAATAGCAATGGGACAGCCATAAACTGGACACTGAGCTGCTTTTAATCGAGTTCCATCTATCTGAGGCAGAGCCCCTGTGGAAGAAATAGCTTGTGACCACAGAATTAAGACCCTACCCTAACGAACGCACACCACTCTGCCAGACATAAGCCATGCAGGTGTCTTTAACAGTGAGATTTCTTAGGTGCTCAGTGTCTGACTTTTTCAGTGTTGTTTTGTGTGCACGTGAGCTCATCATCTTTTACCGCAGCCTCTCCATTTCACCATCTTTCAGGGTAAACAATACCTGAACTCTTCCACATCCCTCCCTGGGAGCACATCAGCGTCTGTAAACTTCCCTGAACGCTCCTCAATCTTGCCTTTCTGAACCAGGCTGAGCCGTGCTGCACGGTGACGGGGCCGTCACAGACACAACTCCAGTTCCTGCTGGGTTTTTCCTGTCCTGCTGATGCTTGGAGGTTACTTCTGTGTGCAGATGGGTGCCTGATAACTCCCACGCCACCCCAGCGCTCGCCATACGGTGCCAGGAAGAGAAGGAGTGGGGAGAGCCTGTGGTGGGGGCAGGGGCCGACAGCGTGTTTGTGGAGTAACGCTCAAACTGCCATAACGGATTGCCTTGTTTACACTGGGCCCAGGGAAAATCACTCTAGGGATGGAGAGAGAGAAGCGTCCAGAAGCCTCCGAGAGCTGGAGAAGCTCTGCATTGTCCTGCCCCTTAGTTTTGCTTTCAAATCCATCCTTCTTGTTGCTGTCAAGGTGTGGAATCACTGTAGTAAGCACAGAAGGGATGGGAAAAGGGAAGGAAAAGAGTTGACCGATGGGAATGCGGCTCCAGCATGGAAGAACAGCTCCTTCTTGCCAAGAGGAGCCCTCGATAGCCAAGGATGCTCCAAGAAGGGTCATTGGGTGAGGGGCTGCAGAAAAGAGTTGCCAAGACATACTGGGAGAGGGAGAAGAAGAAATAGGAACCACCTTAAGGGAGGGGAGCCGCCAGTGGAACAGTTAAAAATGACTAAATACTTTCCCAATATCACTCCTCCACGTAAGCACTGCTGTAATTGCCCTTGGGATGTTGCACAACGGCACGAGGGAGGGGCGGATGCTGGCAGGGTGGGCAGGGAAAGAGGCGTCCCCAACTTGCTGCCATGGTGCAAACCTCCGTCCAGGCACTGCTGTCTTTGAGAGATGCTCTGTGTTGCTGCAGGGACATCTCTGTCACCTCAGGGTCCTGCTGCTGGATTTAGCCCCTGCCCCGAGGGGCCGTTCCTTGCAGAAGCTGGAGGACTCCCAGGAGGATTCGCTCCTCACGCCTCTGAAACACAGCGGGTTGCCCCAGGGAGCAAGAGCAAAAGGCAAGGAGGAAAAGAGGCCACGTTGCACTGTGTGGCAGAAGTAAAAAAGGCAAAGGAAAACGAGAGAGATATAAGGGCTTCATTCAAGCGCTCTCGCTCTCTGGAAGTCTCACGCAGAGCAGCTGGTCTTTAAGACAGTCGCAAGCACGACATGCAAGCACAGAGCAGTTACATTTCTGGGTGCTTTTATTAGTGACACTCAGACAGGGGCATCCACTCGACCCCCACATGAAGGAAAACGGCTGACTCATTCTTCCAGCGATGCTCAAGAGTAGGACACGGTGCTCTGTAGCAGCAGCATGAGTCCTCTCCTGCTTGATAAGCCAGATCACCGGATCTGGGCTTCGACACCACGCACGTACGCACGCACCAACTAATCCGCGGATGCACCGGGTCCCTGGATAGAGCATCTGCAGCCTTTGCTTCCAAAAACAGCCCGCTGACGCTGAAGTCGAAAGAGAAAGCTCTGAGAGATGCAGCTCGAGGTTTAAAACATTTGTGGGCCACCAGCCATTAAATAGGATGCTATGCTGGTTTGCTGCTATTGGGTCTTACGCCAGGTTCATCGCTGTGCCGGCTGGGTACCGTCCAGCAATGCATTAAGTGATGTGACTATTTCTGTTCTCATCACATGTTTGCTCTCATCCTCTCCAGGGTGTATGTGGCAGCAGGGGGGTGGGGGGAAACACATATTCATTATGGAGTGTCTGATTTGGGTAAGGCTTTTCCTTTCTCTGCGTAACATGCGCTATTGGCAGAGGAGAAATAGGATTTTATTTTCCTAATATCCATGTACTCCAGTATTTCTGTTAGATGAGGCAAAGTCAAAGAAATGCTAATCAAATATCCAGGAGTGCACAGTGCTGACATCTGCACCTCGCTACTATATGGCCTTTCATTAGCATTACCTAAATGTACGACCATACAAAGAGCAGATTTCCTTAGCAACAGGGCTGCCTTCATATTTCCTCCCCACTACCCCCTGCCCTTAGAAGAAAAATGACTTCAGCTCTTTTGCAGAGTCGTGCTCGCAGCCACTCTGTGATGCAGCAGTGCTATACAACACTGCCAGGCTTACTATATACTGCATCTGGGACGCTTTCCTCTCTACGCCGGGATCCACGAGCCATAAAGCACCCTCTTGACTTAGCTCTTCTGTACAGCCGCAATAAAACTCCTCTCTTTTCCTAACGGAGCATATGCAAAACAACCCTGTAATGGCAGAGGGGGGATCCTCTCCTCCAGATGACTTACAGCTCTCCTCGCTGAGGGAGGATGTCCAGCACGCCCGGCAGTGCTGGCATCACCGGCTGCCACCTCCTCTGCTCCTGAGCACCTGGGATGCCAACTGCCCACCTTCCAAAACTGCACTTTAAGCCACCTTCGCCTTGGGCAGGGAGCTGCCAACCCCGCCTCTCCCCAGATCTGGGCCAGAAAGACTGAACACTTCATCCTCTGCGCTCTCCCCCGGTGCCACAGCCTGGTGCGCTGGGCTATTTTAAGAGCTCATCTGGGAGACTGGCACACGCACCGCGCTGCCGGGAACTCCCTGCTTCTGTTTCAGAAAAGCTGGAGGCTGGGAGCCTGCCGGGACTCACCCCTGTGATTCCCAAGGTCTGACCCTCCTCTCGCTGGGACTGGTGCAACGCTGCTGAGTCAAATGGAATTAGTCCCAATTAGCACTGGTGAAATGAGAGGAGAATCGTGCCCTCCCCGGCATTCCAATCCCTCCAGCCAGAGGTTGTGACCACTAAAACCTCTCCCTCCAGCCATGCTTCTGATTTTCATCTTCCTGCTCTCAAACCCAATCGTTCTGTGTCACCATTCCCTGCCTTTTCCACATGGATATTCTCTCTCTTTCCCATTATGATCGGGTCTTTGATTGCACGATCGCATAACTATAATGAGACAAATATTTATTTTGCAGATATGGGTTAATCAGACCGAAGGTATAGAAATATTTCATGTGCTAATCAGAGTACCTTCAGCAATCAGTATAGTAAATAACTCAGGTAAATTAACATAGGAGAGTTCCCTTATCAGGTTTTAGTCTAAGATATATGTGCATTAAGGACTAATTTGCCCTCCCCCCTCAGATTTGGGCTGGAGCCCAAGATGAGGTTCAAGCCAAGGTTCCCTCCCATCAGCTTTCACGGGAGCTGTGCGGGCTTCGCTCCTGGCAGGATCAGACGCTGGGATGAATATTCAGCAGCGTGACCGCCTCGCCTTTGTTTTCTGTGCTCTGCACCTTTAAATTTCCAAGGGCTCTGCTGTTTGCAGCTCAGACAGCCTTTTTGCATTCAGTTCATTGCAAGCTGACACAGGAGACACGATGGAGCAGGTTGTCTCTCCTGCTCTGAGCCCTTCACGCCACTCTGACAGCGTTCAGGGGCCATACTAAGAGTCGCGAGTAATTAGCGAATTCCTCCTGCCCCATGGCAGGCTGGCGGTGGCTGGTGGGTCGCATGAGGTGCCAAGAGCGGAGGGACAGCAGCGGCTGCGGGGATGCTGGGCTCCCATGGGGCTCCAGAGGGGCCAAGAGTGGAACAAGCCAAGCGAGAGCGACAAAGATGGTGAAGGGGCTGGAGAACAGGCCTTATGAGGAACAGCTGAGAGAGCTGGGGGTGTTCAGCCTGGAGAAGAGGAGGCTGAGGGGAGACCTTATTGCTCTCTACAACTACCTGAAAGGAGGTTGTGGAGAGGAGGGAGCTGCCCTCTTCTCCCAAGTGACAGGGGACAGGACAAGAGGGAATGGCCTCAAGCTCCACCAGGGGAGGTTCNCCCAAGAACTCTTGATGCAAAGAGGCTCCTACAAATTAGTGGTCCAAGGAGACAAGGGCTTCCCAGATCCCCTGGCCTCAGTGTGCCTCGCTCAGGTGTCCCCAGCCCAGAAGAGGCTCCTCTCCTGCCCCAAATCAGCTCCGACAACTGCATTTATCCGTTTCTGCTCAGAAAAGGCTCCCACAGAGGAAACACAGAGGGCCCGGATATTCTGCCCTCGCCTCTGTGGTGTTTCGGGATCCCTGAGAACAAAAAGCACCGGAGGAATGGCAGGCATTATAGTAACGATGGTGACAAATTTAATTAGAGCAGGAAGCTCTGGAGTGGATTTCAAATGGCAACACGGCATTTTGTGTGAAAGCATTGCCTCTCTCCCCCCCC
>WAAB01000075.1:82325-118768 GCA_013389865.1 Piaya cayana
GCAAAGAGGCTTTTACTGCACAGTCATTTTGATAAACCAAGGAGCCAGGCTTTTACCCAGCAACAGGCTGGGAGAATGACTGATGGAGACCATGACCCCAGTGAACCATAGCCTTGCTCCCCTAGTCCCTTCCCATTTGCCTTTTGTGATTACAATTAGTAGTGGGGGCCAGCAGGTGGGGGAAAAATAAAATATAAAAGCCCCCCCTGCCCCAGCCCTGCTTCCACCCCCTCATTGTCTGCATGAGGCTGGCTGAGCCTCTGCACACTGCAGTCCTCTGCCCATTGTACTGCTGAGAACATGCGAACAGACGCTCTCGGGCGATGGGTTTTATTGAACGCAACTTCAATGGCAAATGGAGGGGGGGGAAGGAAGGGAAAAAAAATAATGAAAAAAAAGCCTTGAAAATCTATGCCAAAAAAAAGAGGTGGGGAGGGTGTTTTTTAATGCAATCAATGGCTCCTTCCTATAACTCTGCCTGTTGTGAGGAAATTTCTTTCCAGTAGCAGCCAGCAGCAGTCCCAAGGCTGTGACATTGCTGTAACGCTTGGAGCTCAGCTCTCTATCTCTGGCAGCAGCCCCGTCTTTTTGTCATTATTGGCTGTGATTGCAGGGGGTGCACGCCAGCTTGCCGAGCGCTGAGATATTGCTGCCTTCTCCTCCCTCTGGACAACCTGCCCTCGGAGAGGAGTTTGGGAGGGCGGTGGGGAGGAGGTGGGGGTGAGCGAAGAGGCTGAATTCTCTCTGCCTCCCCTGAGAAAGCTCCTATCCAAACCCACATGGATAGGTAGAGATCCCTAAGGCCCTTTCGGAAAGCTCATTAGGAAAGTAGTGACAGATGCATTAGCTATTAAAAAAAAGGGGGGGAGAAGCTATCACAGAACTTTAAAAAAAAGCAGCAGCAGCCGCTCGACAGTTTTATTGCCGTCAGATCCTTTTTTCCAGTGGGCACGTTGCAAAGCAGGAGAGGTTTGGGTAAAT
Organism: Piaya cayana; assembly: GCA_013389865.1. Taxonomy (NCBI): domain Eukaryota; kingdom Metazoa; phylum Chordata; class Aves; order Cuculiformes; family Coccyzidae; genus Piaya; species Piaya cayana. Next base: position 83,307 of record WAAB01000075.1, read on the forward strand.
ATCTGATGCGTGCATGCTCTCCCTGTGTTCTGGGCTGTCAATAAGCCGGCCAGGGTATTTCTCACACCCCCAGGGGGAAGCTGCCAGCTCTGCCTATTGCCACTGCAGCCACTCAACCTCCCTGTTCACCCCAGCACCTCCTGGAGAACAGTTTTTGGGACAGGCATGTATAGCTGCATCCAAGGTTGCTGGAAGAACCCGCTGAGATGGCAGGGGGGAGCCAAAAAGCCTGGGTGTTAGCTGCTGCCATCGCTGACTCCAATCTGCAGCCTAGGGAGGACAGGTCTTGGCATGAGATATTCCCTCCTCATCTAAGCAGAAGCTGCTGAGATGGTGATAGAGTCCTGCGTGCCGAGACCTGCTGTCCCTGCAAGCTCTGGCAACCCGCTTGATGGAAGGACGGGTACAGGTCACATTGTACAACTGCACTGGACGCGCAGCCAGGATCCCAGCCCCATCCTAGCCCAGACCCACCATCGCTCCAGCACAAGGTTGCAACCTGCAGCCCTCATGGTCTGGGAAATAAGCGCACACATATGCCAGTGGGGTGCACACTGACTACAGCACAAGGAATTGTCTCCCTGAAGCAAGAGGGAGACACAGATCTGGTAGCAGCTGGCAGCCACGGAGCTACCAGTAGGGACCAAGCAATGGGCAGAGTGGGAAATGGTGGGTATTGGATGAAGACTGGATGCTCTGGATGGTGGTCTGGGCTGGTGGGCAGGGGTTAGACGATGAGAAGTATGGGGAGGCAAGATCAAGGTGATGGTGTGGGTTTGGCCCTCTCCCCATGCCACGAACCAAAAAGGCCACCACTGCTCACACCTGTGTGGAAAGCAGAGCCCAGGTAATAATGGAACAACAGATGTTGCACCTGCATGACAGCTCCCGAACAGCGCCAGATGAGCTGGAATTCACATCTGAGCCACAACGGCAAAGCTCTTCCCACAGACAGCAGCGGGAATCAAAGTGTAGCTTCCACCACCGCGCTCCCAGCACCATATCCTGCCTCCGCGCACCGCGATTTCCACAGACCATCCTCATCACTACAAGAAGCTCATGCCAGGTCCCCTTTGAGACCTCTTCATCCCTCAGAAAGAGGCACAGCTATTTCAAAAGCAACCGGGGGGGGTGGAATGAGAAGCAACCATCAGCTCGCAGCCCCCAAGCTCCCCTCCTGCTGCCTCCCAACTGCAGTCAGGAGGCAGAAACCTCACCAGAGGAAAACAGCAGCAGCAGAAACCATCCCCCTCGGTCGAGTTTTAAATGGCTCTCAGATCCCTTCAAACAAATCTAAATGCACCGATCCTATTGTATGCATAAATCTTTGCACCAGGGCCTGCACGCCTCCACACTATTGATAAAGAGAAACGAGTCTTAAATATTTAATGAGCGAATAAACCCGTTAAGAGGATATGATTAACTGCACGCCACAGCTCTGCATTTAAGGTGTCCCTGCTGTACCTTTAGAGGGGTTTTATTTTTAAGGGAAATCGGCGGCAGCAGCTGGTGAAAGCGAGCAACCAGGGCACACGGGTGAGGCACGAACAGGAACGCCGGCACAACGCTCCTCTTTGGAGGCATAAATATGCCACAGGAACTCCTGCTATTAAGCGGGGGACAGGTGGGGTCCCATTGACTCAACCTGATGGCAGAGATCAGAAAATAAAGCCGAGGAGGGTTTACGAGAGGTGACGGGAGCCAGGCTGTCAGTTAGAGAAAACATCTGAACTCTGCACCTTTCCGTCTCGCCTCGCAGCAGGAGGGGGCTGCTGGGTGGGGATTGGGAGACCTTGGAGCTATTTTCCACTGAACCAGGGAGCTGGAAGGCGACCTTGGGCAAATCGCTTACGGTCACCCTCTGCCTGGAGTTGAGCTCTGCACGACAGAACCGGAGTCTTGTCTGCAGTGGGTGCAGATCGAGGCAGGACAGGTGGAGCCAAGGCTGGTTGCACGTTTCTTCCCTTCGCCTCCATCGACCCCACCGGGGCCAGTGCACCGAGCAGAGTGAGGGTACCAACCCATCACCACCTGTCAGCCAGCCCACAAGATGTTTCTCAGGCACGCAGAGATCCATCAATGGAAGATTTTATAAAAACAAGTGCTATAAATGTCGCCTTCCTATGTGACTTTTAATGTTTCTAAATTATTTTGATCATTATTTTTACCAGGGCTTAGCAAATAATACAAAAACAAACCACTGTGAATCATCACTCCAGTTTTTAGATATGTTAAATATAGCTGTTTTGGTGCCACCTTTTTGTTTGTATTCTCCAAGTGTTTCTTGCCAACAAGTTACCGGCAGGGTTTTTGGCCAAGAAAGGATTTAAAAAAAAAAAAAAATAAAAAAAAAAAAAAAAAAAAAAAGACAGACTGCTAATATTAAGTAGCAACTGAAAATATTGGAAGAAAGTAAATTTCAAATTCTGAATTGCAACAGTTCCCTCCCCAAACCTCAAATCTAAGAATTAAGCCTGTCCAATTGGGAAGCTGAAATCTGTCATGTGATGCAAGATCCCAATTAAAACGACTCTCATTCTTGAGACTGAGTATTCACAAAAGAGCAAAGACCGCGAATTATTTGCAGAAATTATCTGGAGAACAATTTTGAATAATGAATACGATGGGGGAAATCGCAGTCACTTTGAATACTTAATGCAACTACAAAAAATCATGAACAATTTGTGAATAGAAAAGAGGTGAAATGCATGGAATAGATCATTTATCACAGTCCTGCCACCATCAGCGATTATTAGATATGAACGATGCCCCTGTACAGCTGTAAACGCTGCAGAAATTAGCTATAGCGACTGACGGACAGATGGAAGTCATGCTTGGAAATGCACCTAATCGAAGAGGCTGTGCTACCATGGCCAAGTAAGGGACCACACGCCCGTGACCTCGTATAAATCAGGGCAAAATAAATTGGGAAACAGGATGTAAAAAGCAACCCCAGGCAGGAGGAAGGGATGCTCTGGGTGATGTAGCCGAGCAGAGAGCAGCTGGAGAGGAAGAGGTACATAGCCTTGACACACACTGGCCAAATCCCAAGGGGCACTAGTGCAGAGTAACGTCAAGGATGAGCGTCAGGACCGTGTGACTGCGACTGGTGGGAGGTGTTGGAGATGCCTGCTCCCCTCCTGCACATGGCCAGCAAGCAGGGCAGCAGCAGGGAAAGGAGAGACTCCAGGGAGGTCTGGATAAAACGTGGTTGGATGCTGCTTCACCGAATGCTGGTTCCCTAATGGGAAATAACAGTCTTGCCAACCAGTGACTGCAACCATCCAGATATCTGCAGGGTTTGAAGCTGAAAGTGGGGCTTCACCAGATCCCACTCTACCTCAGCCACCTCTCCTCAAGCCCTGGGCTGAGCTAAACTCTGGCTTCACCCCCAGACTGCCTCTGTGGCCACCTCTGACACTCAGAGTGTGCAGGACCAGAGAAGCAGGCATAAAACCTGAAAGGTCTTTCTCGCCTGGGAGCCAAACTCCATGTGTTTGTTAGATTTCCTTCACCACAGCATTAGCTTTGCACTGCACGCACCAGCACGGAGCACGGACACCAAACCCTCAGCACGGTTGCTTTTCTACAGACTGGGAGGGAGGAGCTGAAGGAAGAGTTTAGGGGGCAGGAGTACGTAAAGAAGGTGAGAAGGTGCTGGAGGACTTTGAGGGCCACAGGAAGGTGTGGAGGAGCTGAGAGAAAGCATCAGTACATTGATACAAGCATCTTGGCCTGTATCAGAAATGGTGTAACCAGCAGGTCCAGGGGGGTTATTCTCCCTCTGTACTCAGCACTGGTGAGACCGCTCCTTGAATCCTGTGTGCAGTTCTGGGCCCCTCACCACATGAAGGATGTTGAGGCTCTGGAGCGAGTCCAGAGAAGAGCAACGTAGCTGGTGAAGGGGCTGGAGAACAGGCCTTATGAGGAACAGCTGAGAGAGCTGGGGGTGTTTAGCNGTTGAGTCACCTTCCCTGGAGGGGTTTAAGGGACGGGTGGATGAGACGCTGAGGGGCATGGTTTAGTGACTGATGGGAATGGCTGGACTCAATGATCTGATGGGTCTTTTCTATGATTTTCATTTTCTATGATTCTATGATTCTATGAAGCTGGGCAGGTGGCTGCAGAGGACATGGCACAGTTGTGACGCTGCTGAAATGGAAGGGAACAAGTGCTGCTGAGCACTACCAACTACAGGGTCCAGTGCCACTTCAATAACATTGGTTTTCCCTCTCTGATTCACAAATTGCCTGCAAACCACCCGTCCCAGCAAAGATCCCTTCAGCCCAGGCTACATCACTGCACGCTGGGAGAACTGTGGTCCTGAAGGGTTCAGAGCAACTTCACTATGAGCAAAACCTACTCTTGCAGTCGCTGCCTGCGCTTCCCTGCGGCGCATGCAACCAAGCCCATGCTGGGCAAAGTCTGCAAGCACCGCTCAGGCGGGGAGATGCTGGGCCTCTTCCTGCCCAAATACCGTGTGCAAGGCAGCGCAGCAACGGTCTGGTAGAGATGGAGCTTTTTTACATGCCAGCCTGGTCAGCTGACATTTATCAGGGTAACAAAAGGTTACAGCCTGATCACAAGACAGGCAGACAATGCATCTTCCCCTTCTGGGAAGGAAAGTCAAGCGCCGAAGTTGTAAAAGCAATCCAGTCATCTCATCGCCTGTAGTTTGACGTGAGGTAGATGGTTCCTCTCATCTTCCTTTGAAACGCAGAATTTTCTGCACTGTAGGTGCAAGAATTTAAAAATAAAATAGTAATTCATGGCCTTCTACATTTCAGGCCAAATACTCATTGTGGGACTCTAAGAAAGCAGAGGCTGGATCCCTTGAATTCACTTGAATCCAGGATGTTTCTATCCATTCATATCAGGATTTCAACAAGCCTGGTTGTTACACGCCTGGACTGAGGCATCAAGAGAACCACTCAGAAATGAGAGTCATTATTTGTTATTAACTCACTCGGAATCTGTAATTTCTTATATGTTATTTTGCTACTTGGCTGTGGAGTGAAATAGCTCCTTAGAAAAAAAGGAAAAAGGGTATCATCCACCATCACAGGATTGTCTTTTCAGTGGACTCCAGTAGGTCCCCAGCAACCTTGACGAAAAGCCATTAGGACTCTCACAGTGCCTTCAGGGTTTTCTTCTTGTGTTCCTGGACACAGGCTGCCCAGGGCAGTGGTGGAGTCACCATCCCTGCAGGGGTTCAAAAAGCTCGTAGACGCAGCACTTTGGGACACGGTCTAGCAGGTACAGTGGTGTGGCGCTGATGGTAGGACTTGATGATCTTAGAGGTCTTTTCCCAACTCGATGATTCTCTGATTCCATATTATAGATTCCCTCTGCGGCGGCACTAATCAGCTGAGATCACTCTGCTCCAGCCTCCTGCTTTTCCAGGTTTGGGCAGGCGCTGGGTAGTGCACTCGGCTGTTTTTGGAGAGTGGGCATTTGTTTCACATGTCCCCAAAGAGTCCCCTCAGAAGGCCATTCCACGCAGGAAACTGCTGCTGCTCTTGGCCAGGGAATTGCATGGGGAAAACCAGTTTCACTTTCTTTTAAAAAAGCCTCTGAGTGAGGAGTTTGTTCTGGAGAGATGGAGAACTGCCAGGATCCCACAGGCTCTGCTCCTGCCTGTCTTGCCAGATTCCCTCCAGCACCAATTTGGCTAGTGTGGCAGTTGTTGTAGCGGTTTTGGGGGAAAAAAATGACTTGTTTGGATAACGACTTAAGGTGCACTGGGCACTTCTATGCCCCAGCTCTCCTGGAGCACTCACATTTAACCTTGCTGACTTTGCAGTGAGGGAAACAGAGGCACAGCGTTGGCTCTGGAGACAGCTAAGGCTCCAGCAGTAACTTCAGTTGCAGCACTGTGATGTTCCAATGAAGTCCACGTGCTGCAACGTCGGCTTATCACCCACAAACTGTTTGAACTTCCTAAGATCCCCCAGCGAGGGATCTCCCGTGTCCCCTCTGTCCTCAACTCATCTGCAGCGAGCCACCAGCCTTGGTCCCTCTCTCAAGTACCCGTTTCTGTCTCAGGCTCCCACCAGGTACCTCTCCAGCAGCTGGGCTTTGCCCCACTGATGCTCAGGGTACCCCCTTTCTCCCCACCATCCCCAAAAGGGCATCACGACAGGGCTTGTGCATCTCCGCTGAGGCTGGTGACAGAGGGGCAGGCAATGACATTTGCTGCAGGAGCCTGACATTGAACCCAGCCAGTCAGAACGGAGGGTGTTTTGCTGGCAAGGGTAACGGCTCCACTCCGACACCATCAGCAAGGGGACAGGAGAGGGAGGGGAGAGGAAAAAAGCCGAAGCAGCAGCCAGACAGCTGCCTCTTCCTCCTCCTCCTTTTGTGCAGAAATGTGTTTTTGTTTGTCAGTCAAACAGATTGTTTTCTCCTTCTTTGCAGGCCAATTGTTTCTGCTCCTGCAAGATAAGGGATTGAAAAGGGCTATATTTTTATGGCACTGAATCTAGGCCCTCTGAATTGGAGGGAAGACATCAAGTGGGAGGAGATTCCTGTTCAAATCAACACTTCTCTCCCCAGTTCCACACTCCAATCCTATTTCCACCCCCATTTTCCTTTTTTCTCCTTCCTTCTCCTGCCTGGAGCTGCCTCTCAGCCCTCTTGCTATTTAATCTCTGTCTCTCTGGATGACTCGGGAGGTTTATACAGCTTCGTCCTCTTTGCACCATCTGCTGAAAAGAATCTGTCTTTCCCCTCATCGCTCTGTCCAGTGGCTCCTCCTGCCATCCTCCCCCCTGGAAAAAAAGGGAGAGGAAAGCTGCTGCTGCTGCATGTGTACATCCAGATGAATAAAACCTAGGAGAGGGAGTTTCTTTCCTGTAAATGTTTTGCCCAGAAAAAAATGCACCTTGAAGACGCGGATCCCATGCATGGTGCATGAGCAGGAGGCAGGAACAAGGGAGGAATATGGTTAATAAGAGCAAGCCCAGGTTAGGATTAAACGGCAGGTTCCTCTTCCAGCTTCCAGAGGAGCCTTTTTCCAGACTTCTTCCTTTCTCCTGTTGGACTCTTCCAAATCCACAATCCAGACAGGATGTTATGACTCATGGTGATGGAAACACTGGAGCAATGACCACTGAACAATCGTAAGCATCGTATTCACGCCATCGGAGCAGATCCCCAAGCCAATGAACCTGGAGAAGGTCCTTGCTCTGCAGACCATTAGGGCTGGAGGCAACACCAGCCTCACAAGTGGTGGGGATGCCTGTGTCCCAAACACGAGTCCTTTGCTCCTGTGCCCTGATCACATTGCGCTTTGTTGTTCGGTGCTGAGGACCGGAGGGAGGTTTTGCCTCCCATCCTCGGGGGTTGATAGCCTGGAAAGGGGCAGCGTGGTTCATATCCAACTCATAAGCTTCTCAGAGCTCAGGCTTGAGGACTGAGATTCACTCAATTAATTTTGCTTTGGCAAAAAGTCCATTTTTATTGCTATTTCATGCCTTCAGTATAGATTTTCCCTGCTCGTCTCAAAGGGATAATAAAACTCGACTCGTTCTTTTTATAAAAGTCTCACACTCCCTCTCTCACAAGGCTCCGTGTTCCCCAGCTAGAGATGTAAATTTAAAGGGGAAATGCTGTCATTTAAAACAAAACAAACCCAAAAAAAGCAACTCAGAAAGCCCATCTTTGAGCATATTCCAGCTCTCAAAACTAGGCCGTACAACCCAAGCAAAACCCAAGCAGCCGCCTTCCCGCAGCAAAGCATCCTCCCCACGGTGATGCCAACCCTCCTGCTGGGGACTGGGGTGACCGCCAGCCCCAGGAAGCCGCTCTCCACCCTGCACGGCTGCTGGTGGCCCTCATCTTGCTGTGACATGTCGGTTTTTGCCAGCCGGGTACTGGTGAGCGCAGGTGGCGACCGCTGCTTGGAGACGGCCCTTTGCGCTTGGCCATGACACAGGCTTCCCAGCACCTGCACCTGCCTCCCTCCTCCTCCTCCTCCCCACAGCAGGCGTGGGGTGAAAGCCTCGCTGCTGCTGGCCCCGAGCAGCTGTGTGAGCCCTGCTGGGGGAACTCCCAAATTCAGGCAATGCCTGAACAAACAGCTTTTGAGTGCGTTTCCGAGCAAGTGGTAGGACAGGATGCTGGCAGGACGATGCACAGGTCTGCCCACTCCACCCCAGCTGGGATGCATCCTGCTCCATCTTTGGATGGGCTGTAGCTGTGGAGCATCCCTCCAAGAGGTGAAGAAGGTAAGGGGAAACTGCCTTTCATAGAATCGCAGTGCTGGAAAGCTGTCCTTAGCGAGTGGCAGCAATATCCTGGGGACAGGGGAGGAACACCAGGATACACCAGGTTAGACCCAGGTATCTGCCAGGCACAGCCTGAAGGACTCAAGACGGTTTCCTCCTGCCCTGGCCGCGTGTCTGATTTGGCGATGTGCATAAATCTGCCGTCACCAGGACTATCCCTGCCCTGGTGGAAACCAGGGGCGAATCCAAAGCAGAGCAAAGCCGTGCGACTCAACAGGAGATGTGTGCACCTGCCTGCACGGTGCCAACCAGCGTGCTGCCACCACACCAGCCCTGTGCCCCGGGGACACAGGAACCTGGACCAACCAGGAACAGGCCGAGGGGCAAGAGCCTTCACCAGCTGCTGCACATGCAAACCTTTCTCCTTCTCACCATCCTTTTCCCTCTCCCTGCGCCCTGCTGTGAAGCTGCCAGGAACTCCAAAGCCCTGCCTGCATTTGGCAGGGTAGGCAGCACCCACGGCAAGAGGAAACCCGCAGCTCGCTCTGTTCCTGCAGGTGTGCCTCCAACCGACAAAAGTTTTAGGGCAACTCGTGCTGGGATGGGCAGGAGAGGAAAGACAAAGATGAGGAAACCCTCAGTGATACCACGCTGCCTGGCTAACCGATGGCCCATCACCTGTGGGCTCAGCTCCATCAGTTAAACCAAAGCGGTGCCGCTTCCTCTGATGGCAGAACAAACCGTCTTTCCCTGCCAGGAGCTGCCAAGCCTGAGGGATGATGCAGAAAACAATTCCATAGCTCCCCCATTTCAGAGGAAATCAGTTGGGGTCCCTAGATTTTCCCAGAGAGCCCTCACAAGACCCAACCCTCCAGGCTGGAAAATCCTTAGTGAGCTGTGACAACCTCTGTAGCTCAGGCAGAGGCGAAAGATGATTAAGACTGGCTGAAATCTCACAGGACTTTGATGTCTGAGAGGCCCCATGCAAGACAGAAAAACACCCCAGGCTGCTCCTTGCAACCCATGACTCCCTTCACCTTAGCACAGGGCTGAAGGGAGACCAAGGACTGAGCGAGGCCAGGAACCAGGTCACTGCTGCTGGTTTCCAGGCAGCGAGGGTTTGGAAGAGCAGAGGATCATTTAGCAGAACGACAGTGAAGGTTCAGAGCAGAGCCTTCAAATTACACGCTACAGAGCACTTTTCCTGCCTAAAAGGTCTCTGAAATGACTGTGGCGGCTCTGAAACGAAGCACTCTGCATGCAATTGTTCCCTGGGGCTTGCAGAGGAGACAGAGCCGCGAGAGAAGAGGTGGGTCTGTGGTCCCTGGCAGGAGCAGCTCCTTGTCAGACGAGGATACATGCTTCTTCTAAGCTCTCCGGGAACAGCCTCCCTAAATCTCCCTGGCAGCTTCTACCAGTCGCGGTATTTTTTTTATTATTTTGTTTAATTTCTCACTTCCTGCCTTGAACTTCACGCAGCTTCCAGCCCAGGGCTGCAGAGCCACTGCTGAGGGTGCAGATGCACCCAGCCCGGGGTCCGAGCCCCACACGCAGCCAGCCCCACACCAGACCCACTCCTCCACCACCCCGGTTTCTGCCATGCCTCGATGCACACCTCGATCCCAAACGGAACAGGGAGGGAAAGAGCGCTCGGGGGGAACATGTCCTTTTCTCCATCGCCCTCAGCTCCTTCCTATCTGTCTCCTTGCCATCCCCTAGCAGTTTAAGGTCCATTTTCATCAGCCAGTGACAGACACCAGGAGACACGGTCTCGGCACTGGCTGCACTCGTGTCGCAGCCAACCTGCGTCTCGCCCCCCACGGGTGCCCCCGTGTCTCCCACCCAAGCACAGGTGACAGCACCCACATCTGAAGGGACACAGCGCTGGAGGATGCAACCCACCAACCGGGGGAAGGCAGCTGTGGGGCAGGAGCGCTCCACAAAGTCCCAGCACCCAGCAGAAAAAACATTTCTGGACCCTCAAGGAGGCTCCAGAGATGCCAAAGAGCTCGGGCTGCCGGAGTTGAGCTGGGAGAGTCTTCTGAAGGTGCTGGCGCCATCAGAGATCCTGCCCTCCGCCTCCCCCAGGTCAAACCCCCACTGTTGTTTTTGCTCCTCCAAAACATCACTTTGGGAGGTCACCTGAGGGCAGACAGCCAGGACACCGCTCAGAGCCAGGGGGAGAGCAGGCGGGAAGCCCAGTGGCCACAAGAGCTTTTGCAAAGTCGAATTTGCTCACGTCTAGGGGACGGCTTCGCGCTCTGTCAGGGGTGGTGGGGAACGAACGCAGACCCCAGCAGCTCCCCACTCTGACGTCAGCGAAAACCTCCGGCAGGTCTGCGACATCAGCCACGACGCTTCGCCAGCGGCCAGAGAACCCTCAGCATGCAGACCCCCAGGTTTGGGGAAGAGCCTGGTCAGCGTCTCCGTTGGGATCCCCCAACACCACCATGAACATTTCCAAGGGGTGGTGGGGACACGCATCCCCCCCCAACACACACACACACACACACACACACACACACACACACACACACACACTGCTGCTTGGCTGGAATTTAGCAGCTTAAAAGCAGCTGCAGGAGAAGGGTTGAGGGGCTCCCTGCCTGCCTCCCTCCAGGGGGATTCGGATGCGCCAAGTCCCCCATCTGCATCCCACCACTGCCCGCTGGGAGCACGGTGGCCACCCACGGGCTGGGGGCACCCAGGGGATCGGGGAGCCCCTCGCTGTCCCCCCGGGACGTCATCGAACGAGGAGCCAAGAGGGGAGCGGAACAGGGAAGGGAGAGGGTAGAGGGGAGAAGGGAGACAGGAGATGGGAGAGGGGAGAGGGGAAAAGGAGAAGGGGTAAAGGAGAAGGGAAGGGAGAAGGGAGAAGATAAAGGAGAAGGGGAAAGAAGGGAGAAGGGAAGGGAGATGGGAAGAGGGAAGGAAAGGGGAAAGGAAGAGAAGGAGGAAGGAAAGGGGGAGACTACGAGAGAAGGGGAGAGGGAAAGGAAGGGAAGAGGGAACGGGAGAGAGAAGACGGAAGAGGGAAAGGAAGAGGGAACGGGAGAGGGAAGACGGAGGAAGGAAAGGAAGAGGCAGCGGGAGAGGGTCGGGAGAGCAGCGGAGCCGCCGAGCCCCGGGAGCCGCAGCCCCGCGCAGGCGGCAGGAGGGACCCCGCGCTCCCCGGCCGCCCTCCCCCCCTCCGCCCCGCNCGAGCGGCGACGGGAGCACGCGCGACCGCGGCGACACCTGCCGGCCGGACGCAGCGGGAGCGCGCCCAGCGGGCAGCGGGGCCGCGCCGAGCCCGAGCGGCACCGGGAACGGGACCGAGCGTCGCCGGGAGGGACTGGGACACGCGCGCTCCCGGGAAAGGGATCGCGCATCGCCGGGAACGGGACCGAGCGTCACCGGGGTGGGACGGGACCGAGCGTCATCGGGAGGGGATGGGACACGCGCGCTCCCGAGAACGGGACTGAGCATCACCGGGAGGGGACTGGGACACGCGCGCCCCCGGGAACGAGACCGAGCGTCACCGGGAACGGGACCGAGCATCGCCGATAGGGGACGGAGCCGAGAGTCGCCAGGAGGGATTGGGACACGCGCGCTCCCGGGAAAGGGATCGCGCATCACGGGGAGGGGATGGAGCACGCGCGCTCCCGGGAACGGGACTGAGCATCACCGGGAGGGACTGGGGCATGCGCGCCCCCGGGAACAGGATCGCGCATCACTGGGAGTGAAACGGGACACGCGCGCGCTCCCGGGAGGGGTCACCGGGATCGGAGCGGGACGGAGCAGAACGGCAGCGGGGAGGGGGCACAGGGGGAGGTGCGGCGGGCACAGAGCGTCCCGGGCACCGGGAACCCCGCGGCAGGCGCTGGGCACACGGGGCATCGGGCATCGTGCTGGGCACCGGGGACCGGAGCTGGGTGCAGGGGGTCCCGCTGCGCAGCACCGGCCGGGTGATGGTGCTGGGCAGTGGGCACAGGGAGCAGGATTTAGCCCTGGATTTGGAGCTGGGTCTGTCTCTGGGCTTGGATTCACGTTTGGATCGGGGTCAGACCACATGTGGAGCTGCACTTGGGCCTGGGGCTGGATTTAGATCAGGATTTACGTCCACATCTGGATTTGCGCTTGGAGCTGGATTCAGATCCTCATCTGGATCTGCATTTGCCTCTGACTCTGGAACACAGACCCTTTGCAAAGCACGGAGGTGGGATGCCCAAACCCCTGCTGTCCTCGCACCTCACGGCAGCCCCGGTGGGTGCCATGGGGTACTCAGCCCCTCGGGTGCTGCCGCAGGCGGTTTGGGGAGCCCCAGGGCAGCCGGGGTCTGCAGAATTCCTGGCCCCTGAGCTAAGGGGAGGGATAAAATGGCAGTGGTCCCGCTGGCCTTGGCTGTTGCTCAGCAGAGCGCCTGGGCCTGAACGTGCTCCAAGGAGGAGCTGAGGTCAGGGAGGGGGGGCGAGTGCAGGAAACGCATTAAGCAAGGAAAATTGGCTGCTGCCTGATGCTTGCTTGGGATTTTCCTCTCCATCAGGTAGCTGGAATAAGGCCTTTCTGTTCAGCGGCTGCAGCTGGTTAAACCGCAGCATCTCAGGGGTGGCACGGGCTCTTCACCGTGACGGGTGGCACCCAGGACCCCTTCTTGTTTGTGTCCCTGGTGCTGACACCCAGCTTCGGCCTCGCTGACGTGTGCAGGTATTTTTAGCGGGAAGACTCTGGGCTCTCGCAGCCCGCTTGCTAATTTATAGTCCTGTTTTCCTATTAAAATAAAAGCCTCTCTCTTATTCCCGAACGTGAGAGCCAAAGCGAAACTATGAGGAAGTGCCCTGTTTGCAGAACACGCTGTGAAGCGCACAAAGGAAGTGAAGCAAAAACAGCTTTTTTTTTTGCACGTTTTCGAGTCTCATTTTAGCTGCGATTTGGAACCGCGACCGGGAAATCTCTTCCAGCAGGATGTGCGCAGCGGGAGGGGTGCTTCGAACCGCCGGTGTCCCTCTGGAGCACGGCCACCTGCCTGACAAGGGACGGCAACCTCTATGGGTCCCTGCTTCGTCCCCAAGGGGGTGTCATGTCCCTTGGGGGTTCCAGGGATGGATGCTGGAGCAGCGTGTCCCGCGTGGGGCCAGCCAGGCGGGGAGGGCGGCTGATGGCAGGAAATACCTGCTGCTCCGCTGCTTCTCCAGCCAACGAGAACAAGAAGGAGAGTGTTTGGAGGGTGGCTGTGGCCACGTGCGGCAGGAGGAGCCTCCAAGGGACACACAGGTCATTGTTCCTTGAGTGTGGCGGGGCGGAAATTCTGATGGACCCGTTGTGTGCTGCCCTCCTAGCACTGCCAAGGACTGATCCCGGCTGTGAGTGGGACCCGGGAGCTACCAAAGTGGATCAGGATGGGAATGCATCAACCCCCACATCTGGCGGCTGAGTCGCTCATGGCAGCGGTGGCAGAGCCCCCATGGGACAACCTGCTTGACGGGGGCTTTCCTGCTCCTCACAGCTAGAGCTTGGTGCATGCCCAAGGACTTCTAGCCTTACTGGCTAGAAGTCCTCTTACTGATACCTATCACGGCCCTGCTGTCTGTCCATCCGCACCCCCACCAGCACCCTGAGCGGCCACACAGCACCCAGAGAGACGTTGAATACGGTCTGGTTTTGATCTGCACTTTGCCATTTCTTTAAATGCTCCCCAGTGTTTTCCTTTTGCTTGTGCAGCGCCTTTTAACACCAACACTCCCCCATTTCTTTAAAAAGGAAAAAAAAAGGCTTGCAGAATCTGCCTAGCCTTGCAAATCCCTAATTACCCTCTGCATGTCCTAGCAAATGGGCTTCCCTTTGAGCAGCGCTGCTGACACCAGAGAAGGGTTGGAGGCTCTTCCCAAAGTGGCTGATAACGCTGGTCCTCCCTGCTGCCCTCTCAGGGAGAGAAAAGAGAGGTTTGTCTTGCTGCTCCCAGTGCAGTAGCTTCCAGATCTAGAGGGGTTTGGGAGAAGAGAAGAGAAGAGAAGACAAGAGAAGAGAAGAGAAGACAAGAGAAGAGAAGAGAAGACAAGAGAAGAGAAGAGAAGGTGCTGCTCTCTTTCTTGGTCTCCGTGCTTTGCCCTCTCTTAGGAACCAGCCAGATTGTTTCCATTAGGAGAGGCTGATGATCCAAGTATTTGTCAATGGGCAGGGGAAGATATGCTGATCATAACTGCTGTTCCCTAGAATAATGTTGAGTGAGGTGCTTGGCGTGCAACCATCCTTTTATGGTAAAATTAGGGATAAATGCTCGGTGGATTTGCATTCGAAGTTGATTGATATGTGGCATTAATTCACGCACAGATCATTTTGTATTTTGAGATTGCTGAGCAAGGAATAATTTTTATTTTGGGTCAAAGATAAGGGCATTGTGTTGAGATGAAATATGCTGGGGGGTTTGATCTGTGTCACAGGCGGTGCATTTCTCTTTGCTGGGTAAGGTGATGGCAGGTCTGCATCAGCCGTTCTCGCCCTTGCTTTTAAGTGCTCTGGGTCTGTGCCTGGTGCAAGGACTAACCCCCTGATTCTTCTGAACACCAGGACATGTCTCCAGCCTTCTGAGCTTTGGAGTGTCGCATTATAAACCAAAAGGAAGCAACCTGGTTTATTTTGTTTACTTATTTGTGTGTGGGTAGAAGGCTGTGCCACTGAGAAACATTAACTAAGTAGAGCAGTGCAGCTTGATCTCTACAAGAAAGGTATAGGCAGAGCACGGCCAAGATGGCAATGCCTTTCAAAGCCACCTCTGGCAACTCAGACTGAAGCTGTTGTCAGCACCTTGGCCTTCCCAGCTGCTCTACACAGGTCCTCCTGCTCTTGCACCAGCCCTCGGAGCACATCCCAGGTTGGGCGGCACGACCATTCTTGCACCGGGAGGTGCATGGGAACCTTGGCTCCCTTGCATCGCTTGACTTCTCTGGGTTGCTGCGTGCTGAATGCAATCAGGCTTTCAGGAAGCTGGAGCCTGGGATATGTCCATCTCAGCCAGGCATCTGGCTGTAAGGACATGGACTCAATCCTCTTGGGAGCTCCCTTTTGAGTCCCTGAGCCACGAGGGCCAAGGAGCTGGGGGTTACTTTGCTAAATGCAGCAGCACAGGGCAGCTCTGCACACGAGAGGTCGTCCATCCATCCATCCATCCATCCATCCATCCATCCACCTCTTGAGCTCCCAGAAGAGCATGTGTCCAGGCGGATGTCTTCCAGCTGGAGCACGTGGGCTGTTTCAGCAGGGGCAAGCAGCAGGAGGCAAGGCCATTCATGGGGTAAAGTGAGCTCTAATGAGAAGGAACCATGCAGACATTAATTAGGCAGGCAGTTAGATCCTCAGGTGCAGATAACTCAGCAAAAAGCGCCGGCCCATTTGCATGCAGGAGGCATCAAGCAATCATGTCCCAGGGATACAAAGTCAGCCCCTTGGCATCTCCTCACCCCTTTGATCTGATCCCAGAGCAGGTGGAGCAGGGGCCGGTGGAGGGGGGCTGCGTGGCAACCCCCTCCTCCTTCTCCAAAGCAGGTAGAGGGAGGAAAATAGAAAAGGGAAGGAGGAGGGAGCAGAGCCAAGTAGCAAAATAATCCGCGCTACAAAGCGCCCCAAGCAGTCACTTGTGCTTGAGGCCATCCCTGCTGTGTGGCCGAGTGGCTTTTTCCAGGCTTGGCAGGAGAAGCCTGGAGGGGTGGGAAGGGAGAAAGGAGAGAAGGAAGGAGGGACACAGCTCTGGCCAAGCCAACGTGCATTAGAGCCTCAATAGGGTTTCAGAGGCTGTGGCGTGTTTCAGGGATGAAAGCTGCCCTGGGGCCCCTCCCAGCGAGCAGCAGTGCTGCGAGTCAGCTGCAGGCATCGCATTTGTCTGGCTGGCGGCTTCCTTGTTACACTGAAAATGGTATTAAAACCGGTATATAAAAAAAAGAAGAAGAAAGAAAAAAGGCAAAACCTACAACAACAAAAAAATACAACACCAGCCCCCCTCCACCTCCCATCTCCACCACCCAACAACAACCAAGAAAGGCAAGATCTTTCATAAGCCCGGAAGATGTCACCATAGAAACAGAAATCAGACCCACTCCAAGGATCCTGCCGCCTGGGAAGGCGATAAAATGTTTTCTATCGATTGCTGTTGGGAAAGTCACTGCTGATAAGCCATCTGAGGAGAAATGGAGCGGGGACACAGGGACGTGGGAGCTCTTCAAATGAGCCTCCAGATGGTCCCTTGGCTACCCCTGCATGGTGGTCGGGGGCCGAGGGACCCCGGGCTTGCTGGGGGCGGCTGCTCTGCCAGCGTGTGTGTGCAGAGAGGAGGTGGGAGTGTTTCGTGCCTTCGGTGTGGCGACGTGTGCGTGTCCTGGCTGTTATAAGCATGAAGTGGAAAGCCTGCTGTCTGCTTTCCCGTTTGCTTTTTGCAGCAGAGCAGCTGTTCCTGGCAAAACCGTGCCGTGTTGAAGCAGCTGGTGGAGGCAGCCAAACTTTCCCTTGGCTCCTGGCATGGCATCGACAGGGTTTGGCATCCCCTACCTCTCCTTTAGCAGCACTAAGCCCCTTGGTGCAGGAGGTGCCCACCAGCCTCATGCCCTCCCAGGACTCAGGTTTGTGCGCAGGCGGCTGCTCTGTGGCTGGGAGCATCCCTGTGGCTGCGATGTTGGCCAGGAGGTGTGGGATCTTCCTGGTGGCTCGTCCCAGGGTGCCGCACAGTGCTGGGCCCTGGCTCGCACGCCCTTTGAAGAGACGGAAAATCCTATTATCTGCTCATTCTTCTCACAGTGTGAAGCCTCAGAGCATTCAGCAGCAGCTGAGTGTGGTCTGCCGCCCGCAGCCCCGCGCTGCCTCCGCTCCCCACCCATGTGGGAAAGTCTCCAGGTCACCATGGATGGACATCACATCCCTGGCCCCTGGTCTGTGCCGGAGCTTGGGGTACAACTCTCCCCTCAACACTGTTTGCAGCATCCAGCTGAGGGGTGGGCAGGGAAGCAGGATAGGGGGGCTGTGGGCTGATCCCCCTGCTCCACAGGGACCTGAAGCTGCTGCTGCAGCCTGCAAAGCTTTATGGCATTAGGTCTGGGAAGGTGGTAACCCATCTTGCACACTCCATCCCCGCGGCGTCTTTACTGCCAGTAATTGGCAGCAATAAAAGAGGCAGTTAATCCAGGCCAGCGTGGGACGCAAGCACATTGGTGTCTGCGGCGAAAGGCACCCTGGCAAGGAGGAGCTGGGGAAGAATACGCTCCTGGGCACAATTTGCAGCCCTGGAGAGCTGGTTGGATGCCACAGGGAGCATTTGCTTGGGATTTTGTTAATGATGCAGGCGCAGCCTTTCCAGCTTGGCCTGTGCTAAAGCCGTAGCTTGCGCAAGCTGAGGCTGTTTGGCTTGAACTTAGACCAGCTGCTTTCCACTGGCTGGTGGATTTTTGTCTTGTTGCTGGGTGGCTCCGGTCAGGAAATGAACAAAGGAGCAGTTAGGGGGTGATTTCAGCTTGGGGGGGTCTTTTAGAGGGGGAAGGAAGGGTTAATCTGGGTCTTGTTACTCGGTTATTTTAGGGTGGTAGCACTGGGACCTTGAGAGGATTTCTCTGCCCACGGGAAGATGGAATTTAATCAATATTGACAAGAGCCATTCACCAAAACAGGCTCATTCCCTAATGAAAGCCAGGCCTGGTGACTCCCCAGGGAAGAACGGCTTTGGGAAAGAGGGGAAGGAGGCACTGGGAAAGTCAGGGCTCCCTCTCCCATGCTGCTGGTTCTTATGAAACCAGGATACATTTGGGGTTGATTTTCCAGCCTGGCAAGGCTTTGATTGTTTGCCTCGTAAGTGCAGAGTGCTCAGGACCAGCCCTCGTGGCAGCAGTGCAATGGTCCCATCCCTGCCCAGGCACCTGGGTTTGTCACCCCCTCCAGGTACTGATGTCAGGGTGCCAGGCAGAGGCTGGGATGCGTGTGGTGACAGCAAAGACAGCGCCAGGTGGATGGTGTGGGGTACAGCAGGGCAGGATAGAAGTGCAGGGCTTTGCCCTCCAGCTCAGACCACAGCCAGTCCCTGCACAATGAATTCTTCTCTGAGCAGAGATGTTTTCGTCCAAGCTGTGTAATCTGTTGAGCTTTCTAGCACCTGCTTAACTCAAACACCCACCAAAGAGGTGGGAGAAGAATGCTTTGATCAGAGTTTTGTCTTTTACCCTCTGTCCTTGCAATTAAAAGTAGAAAATAACCAAGACACCTCTGAGACCGGCTCCTTCTGACAGCATAGCACATGCAGAAGAAACCTAATTGCTGTGATTGGGAGCTGGTATTTCCTCACTGCTGTCAGCTCTGTGCCCTCGTGCTGATCTGAGCTCACTGCCGCACAGCATTAGGGTCTGTCCAACCCCCTGTGGGCACAGCCAGGGGCTCGGGCATCACCTGGGGGCAGCTGGGGCTGCCCAACCACGACCTGACTGGCGATTTCCCTGGGCACGGGGACTGTCACCAGGCTGAGCCTGGCAAGTGTGACCTTGTAGGCAATCCAGTGCCTCCTGGCATCCAAAATCACTCATCTGGGTTTGTTGGGCTGTAAGCTTGACTCAGAGATTTAGGGTCTGACAAAAAAGCCCAATTGTTTACCCCTGTGCATCGCCAGCTTCCTGGAAAGCCACGGAAGATGGTGAGCCCTGGAATGTTCCATCGCAGCACTGATGCAGCACAGCGACCCATCCCTGCCATGGGGAGGGTTCAACTTAATTTGTTGGGCACTTTTTTCCCCTTCTTAAAGGCAGCATCACATCCCCCAGCCTTCTGGTGTGGCCGCGGGGCTGGTCCCAGAGCAGGGGGGCTGAGTGGGATGCAATTGGAAAGAAGGAAGATTTTGATCCTCCGCCAAGTCTGCGCAATCCCGTTCAAGTTCACACTGGCAGATAATGAGCTTTAATGAGCAGGCCACACTAATTGGTAAGTGATCCCAGAACTGTCTGTGGCAGAGGAGAGGGAAGAGCAGTGGCAGCTCCGGGTGAAGAGGAGGGGCCGGGGTTGTGCAGCCACAGTGCTCCAGAGGGCAGGGGCTGCCAGAGCAAGGGATGAGGTTGCTTGGGGCGAGGTCTGGGGGTGCTCAGGGCAAGGGCTGGGTGTGCTTGGGGCGAGGACTGGGGGTGCTCAGGGCGAGGGCTCTGCCTGCCCTGCACAGGGAGCTGCCCGGTGAGAGGTGCAAGCAGGACCATGAGTGGAGTTTGCAAGCAGGTGTTGCAAGATCTCTTCTTTGGTGCCCAGCTGGCTTTGCACATATCACCAGAGAGAGATTGAAGGCTAAAAGAGCCACGGGAATAGCCAGGCCTCCTGCATCCTGAGCTCTTTAGCAGGCAAAAAATGGGGTGCAGGGAACTGAAAGCTTTTGCACTGTGAGGTGATGAGCAGCCAGAGGCCAGTTTGCACCCACAGCCTTTGAACCCAGAGGAGGGCAGGGTGAGCCGGGGTGTCTAGCCCATAAGCTGCTGCCAAGTCAGTCCTAGTCGGAGATCCCCTCAAATGGAGTGGAAAAATGCTATTAAGCTAATATAACATCGCTGGGGAAGGATGTTCTATCGCCGTGGACTCCAGGGAATTAGGCTGTAATGAGGGGAAGGGGCAGGAGAGGACAGCAGTAGCATGCTCAGGGCAGTGGGAGCACAAACCAGCTCAAGGCTACCCAGCCCTGCCTTGCTGTGCCCGGCCTCAGTTTCCCCATGTGGCCAAGGGACAGCGAGCTCTCCTCCAGTGGCCGGGAGACCCCGGGAGCTGATTGAAGGGCTTATTTGCCATCAACCCTAGGAAAACTGTATATGTGGGACCTTGTTTAAATAGAAACATGTCCAGGAGGGCAGCTGGAGCCGGGAATTACCCAGACTGTGGCATGTGGTGAGCAGGAGCTTGGCGCCCCCCACCTCCCCCCCCCACCCCGAGGAGGAGAGGGGTTGGGGGTCCCTGACTGCGGGTGCTCTGCCAGGTCCCTGCAGCAGCCGTGCTGCCTTCCTGACACTAAGGGGCAGCCTCTGCCCGGCTTTGGGGCAGCCCCTGGCAGCAGGGTCGGGGCAGCAGCATCCCCTAGGGGAGCTACAGCATCCTCGGGGGTAGCAGCAGCATCCCAGGGGCAGCAGCATCCTCAGGGGTGGCTGCAGCATCCCTGGGTTCAGCAGCAACATCCCTGGGGTCAACAGCATCATCATCCCAGAGGCACCATCAGCATCACTCAGCGCAGCTGCAGCATCCCTGGGGTCAGCAGCAGCATGGCCAGGAGCCCAGGTCTCCCAGCCTGATTGATACCTGCCTGGGTGCAGCCCACACTGCGGGTCCTGCCAGGGATGTCCTCACCCACACAGCTCTGGGTGTCAAGCTGAGCCCTGCTCGGGGTTAGATCGGGTCAACGCTGCCTGCTAGGAGGGAGATAAGAAGTCGGGTTGGCAGCTGCTGGTACCATCTGCTGAATTAGAACCACAATGCACTGAACAAATAGCATCTTGGGATAAAAATGGGCTGCTTAAGGCAGGGAGGTGTTTCTGCTGCAGGTATTGCTATGACCTGGCAAGCCAGTGTGGGGATTTGCAGTGCTCTAAAGAAGCACAGGGATATAAATGAGTGCTGGGAGTTGTATCTTGCCCAGGTGTATGTCTGTGTGCCGGTGCCTATGGAAGCACGTTGAGTCTTGTGCTGTATAAAATCCTGACACTTTGGGGGAAAGCTGCTCTGGATTTTCTGCGGCAAAGAAGGGGAAAGGAAATAAAAAGAAATCAAATTTCTGTTGTGGGGGGTTTGGTGGAAGCTACCAGTTCGGGCCAGAGTGAGAGAGGAAGGAGATGGGCAGTGTGACACCCCCCACTCCCTCCCAGGCGTTGCCCTTGGCCTGACACCAAGTTTTGTCCTTGGGAATTGTGCCCAGCCTGCCAAGTTATTCCTGTGCAGAGCAGGAACCCTCAGTCCCACATCCAGCTGCTGCTGTTCCCACAGCCTGTCCTGCACCATCAGGGCATGAAATGCTGCATGGGAGGTCAGGATCTCCCAGCCCTGTTCTACCCCTGTACACGCAGGTAAAACAATCCTGGGTAGACTTCATAAAATAGCTGCAGCAAGCTGTGTTGTACAGCCACCTCAGCTTCAGAGTCATCTGGAGGGGTAAATGCAACCGGCACGGCTGCAAATGGTTTTTTTCCCCTGGGCTAGGGACAGGTACAGCTGGTGGTCACCTGCGGATGAGGTGGCTTTTTGCAGTGCACGGGTCCAAGCCAGCCCCGCTCCCCAGAGCCAGCGCTGCCGCTTTGCAGCTGCAAATGCCAATAAAGCACAGTGCAGCTCACCAGCCACCAGCTCACATGCACATAAGCCCAACCCTGCCGACGCTTTGCCACAGCTAAGCGTTCACGCTGGGTTTATCACAGCCCAGACGGCTGGCACTCATTCCACACTGCATTTATCCCTTCCAATTTTGGAGCAAACAGCCGCTCCTAACCATTCGCCCTGCTGCAAACTGGCCAGGGCTGAGCTCAGTGCCTGCTCACCCCATCCTGCACAACCTGCACCAGGGAAAGCTGCACCTCCTGCAAGCTGTGTGCCAAATCCTGCTCAAATCCTGGAGAAACCCAGTCTCCAGCAGGCCTGGGAGGTCTCCAGGGGGGCATCTCCCTGGTAGAAGCGTTTCTTTACTGAGAGGGTGGTCAAACCCTGGAATAGGCTTCCTAGAGAGAGGATTGATGCTCTGAGCCTGTCAAGTGTCGAAAAGGGGTTTGGGCAGTGCCCTTGACAATGTGCTTTAACTTTGGGTCAGCCCTGAAGTTGTCAGGCAGTGGGACTAGACGGTCATTTTGGGTCCCTTCCAACTGGAATATCCTATCCTATCCTATCCTATCCTATCCTATCCTATCCTACCCTACCCTACCTTACCCTATCCTATCCTGTCCTATCCTGTATTTTGAAACTCATTCCCACAGCCACTACAAACCCTCTGGCTTTTACTTTTACACCCTTATCCCCATGACCAAGCTTTGGCTGCTGAGTTATTTCCATCACCATCAGATGATTTGTGGCCGCCTGCCACCGCTCAGAGGACAGGGATGCTCAGATGAACCATCCAGCATCTCCTCCTGCTCCCTGGTGTAAATCAGCACGACGCGGTTGATTTCTGTGGGGCTGATTTACACCAGCAGAAGGACGCTCCGAAGTACGGCCATGAATTAGCGATCCCATTAGGACCTTGCCACTTCTGCAGAAGAGGCACAGCACGTCAGTTTGTCTTCTCCTCCTGGAGAGAAAGATGCAGGGATGAGCAGTGATGGTGCTGGCAGCCGGCTGTGGCCCTGCTCCCTGGCCAGCTCCAGCAGGAACAGTGCTCTGAGAGCACAGCTTCATCCCAGGAAGGTAAAACCTCCTCTGTGATTCATAGCAGACAGGAGAAGCCGGTCCCATCTGCTACCCCAGGCATTTACTCTCTTTTTTGTTTTTTTGTTTTTTTTTTTTTACAGCATGAAAGCTAACTGTGAGAAACAACAGAGCTGCAGGGAAAGTGTCTTTCATGGGGATGGTTCTTGGGGAGGTGAAAGCTGCAAGGCAGTGGGAGATGGATTTACCTCCATGGGAGCCCTGGAGAAGATGAGCATCATTTTGCAAATGGGAGAGTGAGACAGATGAGCCAAAAGGGTCACCCAGGAAAAAGAAAACCTCTTCTCAGTGCTCTCTCACCCTCTCCTGATCCTTCCTCTGGTTTCTTGTACACGCTAAGGGCCTTTTTACCCTGTGTGATGCTCTGCAGCTGGTGCTTGTGCGCACAAGCAGAGCACGGCCGCACAAATCACCCCTCGGCCAGGCTAACAAATGACTGAACAACTGCAAAGGCACTTTGCAGCATCATTTTTCAACAGATTTAGCAGCAGACTGGCTTTTACGGTGCAGCTCTCCCTTCAGTCGCTTTATCCAACCTCCATAATGTACCACCCCCTCAAAAAAAAAGAGGAGTGCAGTTAAAAAACCAGGCCATTTCAGGGAAACAGCACCCACATACAAAATGGCTCCTTGAGGGCTCCTGCAGCCCTCCCTGCTCTGATTTAAAGGCCAAGCAATTAGCCCAGCAAGCTGGGAAAGCACTTACAGAAGTGTTCGGGTAGGAGGTTTGCTGCTAGTTTGAGGTGATGAGGTTCAGGGCAGGAGCCGAGCAGCCAGTGCTCAGCTCATCGTGGGGGTCAGGGGGAGGTTGCCAGAGCCCAGAAGTGGGAAAGGGTTGTTGAAGATGAGGAAAACCTCTCTGGAGGATCCAGCTGCAGGAGAGGAGCATTGGCTGGATGCTGAGTAGCCTGGTTGAAGGAGCATCTGGAAAATGTCTGGGTGTGGGGTGGCTTGGGCTGACACAAGTAACACCAGCCCAGCAAGAAGAAGGGTCTTAAAATTCTGGCAGGCAAAAACCTGTCCCTTATCTGGCTCAGTCAGCTTTCTGCCTGTGCCTTGTTCATCTCAGCAGTGGCCTCGGTGTTGTGGGCTTCTTCACGTGCCGGTGTGATAGCCTGTGGTGGGGCTTTGTGGGTTACTCGTTCTCCCTTTCCCCTCGCCTCCACCGATGGCAGAATCAGGCTGAGCCACCAGCTCCTCTCCCTGGTGTCCCCAAGCTCAACACTGTCATCGGCTACATTTTGAGGGATGAGGGGAGAGCTGGCAGGGAGAGGAGCTGTGGGCGCTGGGGAGGACATGGAGCAGCACAGGGACATCCCCCTCTTCCCAGGGCAGGGTTTGACCCCCACAAGCCGTATCTTCCCCTTTCTCCGTCTTCTTTATCCTTCACTTCCTCCGCCAGGAAAACAAAACCTTGGCGGCTCGTCTTCTACAGACCCTGGGCTGGGGTGATGCCGCGCCAGCAGCCGCAGCCTTGGAAAGCCGGGACACGCCGTGTCTCTGAGGAGAATCCTTGAAAAGCCAAGGGCAGGCTGGCACCGTGTCCTGCACACTCAGAGGAGGCTGGATTGACTTCTGGCTGTAATAATGGTGTAATGCCATATAGCTTTGCTGCGTGCCCTTGGTCGCATCCCTCATTCCCAGCGGTGATGATGTTGTCGGAGACCGTGGGTGAAAATGCAAACATGATAGAAAGATGGAGCATGAGGCTGCCGACCACCCGCTGTGCTCGTGGCAAGGCTGGGAGCTGCAGACGTGTAACACTGCTTCTCCCTCACAGTCTCTAGCATTAGTTTAATAGCACGGGGAAATAACAGGATGAAAAATTCCCTCCCCTCCAAGCACTAAAAGCCAAGTTTCAAGGTTAATTGTCTGCCCTGTAGGAATAGCTTTTGCACGCTGTGAGGGGCTTAATTAGTGTCATTTTAGCCAAGCAGAGAGATCGTGCCCTGAACTGGTACCGCATGCCCCCAAGCCTATTTTCCTCTCCACGCGTCGGGCAGAGAGGTGATAGATTGCAGGCAGCTTCTCTCTGCCAGCACCCACTGAGGCTGGATTTGGGGCCGATTATGAAACCCCGAGACACTCCTTGGCAGCTGCTGTGGCCTCATCCCCTATCCCCACCCCCATTGCACCTATCCACTGCACTCATGGGTCCTGTGCCTGGTGCTTTGCAAGCCTGCTGGGGTTGTTCCACCACCCCGTAAGCTGATGGAGCAGGGAGAAAGTACCCAAATGCGACCTCATGAGGAATGCCCAACATGGGAGAATGAAGGGCAGTGTTTAAGGTACCAGAGAGGAGGAGAGGCAACTCCTCTGAGCCTTGCTTTGGAAACCAGGGCTGGTGTGAGCAGCAGAGTCTCAATGGCACAGGGGCAGCTCTTCTGCAGGGGTGAACCAGGGTAGCTGCGTCCTATCTCTGCATCCTCAAAAGGTGGAGGGGGACTGAGTCCCTTCGTGCTCCCACTGAAAGTCCCTGCACCATGGCATGGGGCCACTAGCAGCCCCCAAATGCAGTTTCCCATCACCCAGCATCTATCTTCACTGAGTTCCAGCTCACAGAGCCCTAGGGACAGCTGCGACCTCCTGTGCAATCCAGGCCAGGAGGCTCCCTGGGCTGCCTGCCTGTCTGGACTGGATCAGACTTTGGAGAGGAGCAGCCTGTTGGGATCTGAAGTTTTCCCTGGACTGAAGTATTCACGGAGGCCCCCACTAAACCCCTCTGCTGGCAAAGCCTCCTTATTCCTGCTCCGTCTGCGCTTCCAGCTGCTCTGTCCTCTCCCCATCACTTTCATGCCCGTGTCTCATGTCCTGCCATGGGGCTGCAGCTGGTGGGTCTGGGTTCACCCCATTCTTCCAGCCCCACTCCAGCCTTTCCTCCTTCCCTGTCTGCCCTTTGGATTCAATTTTTCCCCCTGCAGTCAATGTCCAAATGGGATCCCATGGGCTCCCCACCAGCAACAATAAAATGAGGCAGCGAGCATCCATCCCACGGGCCAGGGCTGGCATGTGGGGCATGCCCAGGGAGTGACCTACAGCCCAGCCGGCTGCCCTTTTTATAGGGATCTGCAAAATTACCCAATAGTTGGCAAGCGAGCCATGCCGCGGGCAGGCACTCTGGCAAAGGGTATGTCTGGGTTTGGGTTATTCCAGGCATTTTTTGGCTTCTCTGGATGTGGGAAGAAGGAGGGATGTGTGGAGGAGGGAGCAGGGAGAGCCTCTTGTCTTTAATAAGGGGATTAAATACCTTAAACTTTAAACAAGGTAAAGAGTCTGCTTTGGTTTAACTAGGGAAAACACAGCCCTTTTGTTTCAGGCCCTGTTTTCTACAATGCAAAGACCAGTTTGTGCTCAGTGTTCTTCACCTCACTGAAAAAGTGAAGGAAGAACAATAAGAAGTTGAATCCAGACACTTCTTTTTGCAGAAGCAACCAGACTCAGCCCCCAGCAAAGGCCCCCTGCTCCCAGTCTGCCTGCGAGGAGGGTGATAGCAGCAAAGACTGGTTGCTCATTATGGTGGGTGTGTCCAAGGCAGGAGCCCCCCAGACCCTATGGGGAAGGGGTCAGTGGGGTGGCTGGCGTGCACACTTGCCCTCCCCTCTTGCTGCTGTGATTCAGGGCTTTGGGCTCGTGGTAGTGACAAGTAATGCATTTTTAATTCATTTAAAGGAATTAAGCTCATCTCTGCCTGACTACTCGCATCACCTCCACTTTGATTAATTTCAGAGCCGCTTCCCTGGTTTCCTTTGGCTCCAGCAGGGCTTTGGCATCGCAAGGAGACCAACTGCCTGCAAAGTCAACAAATGCCGGTGGCTGGGGAGCAGCAGGAGACCCCCGTTAGCCCCATCCCTATGGTGGGCAGCACGGTGTTCCCACCACATCAGTTCTACAGGGACATTCCACCTTGTGACCAGCCACCAATTCAGGGATCTTGCAGGGAATCAGGAGCCGGCAGAGCTTGGTGCCACGCTGCAGCCAAGCAGGAGCAGCTCATCCTGGCAGAGGAACGTGGTCAAGGG
Organism: Piaya cayana; assembly: GCA_013389865.1. Lineage (NCBI taxonomy): Eukaryota > Metazoa > Chordata > Aves > Cuculiformes > Coccyzidae > Piaya > Piaya cayana. The sequence continues at coordinate 109,924 of WAAB01000075.1, forward strand.
CTCGATAGAAGTGGAGCAGAAAACCTCTGGGGTGCACTGGGGAGAAGGTGGGTAAAGGCTCTGCTAGGTTTCTACATATTCTGTGAGGAAAGGGCTCTTGCCCATTGTGTGTTGCTGGGAGGGCACCGTGCTGGGATCTGGGGAGCTTGCTGGTCGTGGGGATTCTGACATCCTGGGGTCCCTAACCTTCCTCCCAGTGCCCCCAGTCTTCCTTCCAGGGTCCCTGACCTATCCCTCTTCCTTTTGCTTCTGTGATGCAGCTCGTAAACAGCCACAAAAGCAGAAGGGGAAAAGGAGAAGGTAAAAATAATGACGGCAGGAGTGGGTTTGAAGTAAATAACAGGAAAACATCAAAGAGGAGTGGGAGTGATGCTCTGAAGAGGCATTTATAGCTGGCTCTGGGGTTCCTCAGGATGAACCTGCACTGCCCCCTGGAAACCTCTTCCTGGGCCCCCAGGAGCGTGTGTTTGTGTCCAAGACCTGTGTCCAAGCAGCATTTAGAGATTACTTGGGGAAGGGCCGATGCCCCAAAGAGGCCCTGAGCCCATATCTCAACAGCCCTGAGCACCAGGGCTGGGTGCTTGCTGCAGGGCCATTGCGTGTGGCACAAAGCAGCCTCTCCTTTTGGTTTTGCCTCCCACAGAGTCCTCAATGAGCGTATTTTTTCTATTCACAGCCCTCCTAGGTGTCACATCTGAGAGCAAGGCTGATTGCCTGGGAGAAGGCAGCTGCCAGTAGAGCAAGGGATGAGAGATGGTTATGGAGGTGATGTTGGGCACTATGACTAAGCTCCCTCCATCTTCCCTGCTGCTGTGAACATTAGGTGGGTGTCTGGATGGCTCAGTATCCAAAACCTGGCTGCTCAGCTGATGGGGGCACCCTAATTAGGTGTGTCTGGAGCAATGCCCCATAACCCTGGGCTGATGATGTGTAGGGAAGATTTTTGGAGGCTGGTTCAGCTCTTCTACAGCTTGCACCACACAGGCAAACCTGCTGGAGGTGTGCAGGGTAGTTTGCAGGTGCAGAGAGGACTGGGTAGTACAGGCAGCATTAGGGAAAGCTGCTCAGCCTCCTTGGATGGGCTCAGGGGGAAATGGGAGCCGTTTCCCTGTGCTGACACGGGATGTGCTTTTAGCTGGGGGATGAGGTAGCAGTGACCTTTTCATCTGCTTCTTGCTTTGGGAAGCCTCAGCTTCTCTTAAAGCATCTATCACCATGAAAGGTACTTTGGAGGTATTTAAAGGGTTTGGGGGATTTAGGGCTTTGAGAGAGAGAGCAGACCAGCAATAAACCCTCCAGCCAACTGTGCAGAATCAGGACCTTGTGGAGAAGAGAAACCTGAGGGGATTGCCACACTCCTGGAGCCCCAAAATGTCCTCCCTCCTTGCAGCCAGCTCCTAGGCTGGGTGAGCAATTGCCTTTGTGCCGGGCTGAGGTAGCAAGGGCTTCTGCACGCCCTCGCTGCTGCTCTCTAATCAGACACAGGGTTTGCAATTAAGCGACACAGAGTACCCTGGGGACAGAGCCTGCTGTTTGAGCTGAGCTCAGACGAGTTTGGGAGAGACCTGATTTCCCACTTAGCAGACAGGTCACGATTGGTGGATTCATTGATCCCAGAAAGTAAAGCCTCTGCTTCATTAGAGACACTCTGGTGATGAACGTGGCCTCAGGGAGCACAGAAGCTGCTGTGAATCCTTCTCCAAATGTTGTCTTCACCAGGCTCAGAGCACAGATACCGGGAAGCTCCTCCAACAGCGTGGCTGCCTTCAGAGTGAACCTGTTCCTTCCTGTGGTGGCCATCGCCTGTGGCTCCATGGGGCACCAGAGCTCCCTGGAAGCAGGCTGACATGGGGAGGATGCTCCTTAGTAGAAACACCTGTGTCCATCCTTTCCCTGTGCGCCTCTTCGCACTGGTGTGAGATGAGGGGTTAAAACAACACAAGCTGGGGCTTTTGCCAGGGCAGGGCAGTGAAGCAAGACCCATAGAGGTGCTCCCCAGCTCTGAGCTGCTGTGGAAAGGTGTTTCTGGGCTGAGACGAAGCGTTCCCAGAGCCCGAGGTGTTTGGAGGGTTGACCACACAGCAGCATGGACACAGCGAGGCCTTGGGGAGCTGATTTGGGAGCAGACAACACGGGCAGGGTAGAAAATAGGCAGCCCCAGGCGATCAGGGCGCGCTGATGCTCGGCAAGACCTTTGCGCAAAGTCCTGCCTTGCTCTGCCCCTGAGCCAGGAGCTTGTGTATGCAAAATGTTTTGACTGTAAAGGCAAAGGGGCTGCTTCCCTTTTGCCTGCAGGAAGGGCAGATCCTGCTCTGTCCTCTGCTGCGTTTCTGATTTGCCCTGCCTGGAGCAGCTCTCCCCAGAGGAAGGTTTCCTCGCTGGCTCCTGCCAAGAGTTACTGGCAATAACTTCTCAGTGCCCTTCACTGCAGCTGCTCAAGACAGCAGATGGAGACGTGGGCTGTAGCTGTGCCAGACTGGTTGCTCTGCAGGCCTGGTTCTGGATGAGCCGTGCTTATGCGTGTAGCTCCATCTACACACATAGCTCCCATTCCCTCCTGTAAATCATGGAATCATGGAATGGTTTGGGCCAGAAGGGACCTTTAAGATCTCCCAGTTTCAGGGGCACCTGGGCCCCATCTAAGCTCCATCCAGCCTGGCCTTGAACACCTCCAGGGATGGGGCAGCCACCACTTTACTGGGCAATCTGTGCCAGGGCTTCCCTACCCTCACAGGAAAACATTTCTTCCTAAGATCTCATCTCAATCTTCCCTTCTTCCAGTTTAAAATCATTCCCTCTTGTCCTCTCCCTGCACTCCCCAGTCAAGAGCCCCTCCCCAGCTTCCTGGAGGAGCTGCTCTCAGGTTCCCCGCATCTTCTCTTCTCCAGGCTGAACGATGCCGACTCTCTCAGCCTGTCCTCACAGCAGAGATGCTCCAGCCCTCAGATCACCTCTGTGGCCTCCTCTGGACTCACTCCAACAGCTCCATGTCCTTCCTGTGCTGAGGACTCCAGAACTGGACACAGGGCTCCAGGTTTGGTCTCACCAAAGCAGAGCAGAGGGGCAGGATTGCCTCCCTCACGCTGCTGGTCCCACTGCTCTGGGTGCAGCCCAGGACACGGTTGGTTTCTGGGCTATAAATATTTGTTGAGACCTTGGTGCAGTTTCTTCACCAGGGGTAAGCATTGCCCACGAGATGGAGCTGGGCCCTGTACCCTCTGCTCTGCTGCATCACGACTGCACAGAAGCCAGCACAGGAACAACACCCACAGACAAAAGAAAAAAAAATGTGACAGAAGGACTGAGCCCTCAACGTGGAGATTTTGGAGACTTTCCTGGTTCTCTGTGTGAAGGGAGCCATGCAGGGCACGTGTTCTTTAAGGAGGTTTCTGCTCCAGGGAATCACGCTCTGCTGCTGGCTTGGGGCAGGGATGTGTCATCCTACTCCTTCGGGTGTTAGGACTTCTTGTTGATAATTCTTTCTTCCAAGAAAGCATCTCCTGTGGGCAAACCTGCCTGGCAGGATGCCCTGACGCCAACACAGGCATCTTCAGCTTTCAGAAGCAAGAAGCTTCCCACACTGTGGCACATCCCCTGTGCAGGGGCTGTTGTTCAACAACTGCTCTAAGGGCAGATCTCCAGCTCCCAAGTATTTAGCTCTGGTTTCTGACTCACAATGATACATGGAGGACCTGGAAGCAAAGCATCTTCTTCCCAGCCCGGCTCCCAGTCCGGGAGCATCTCAGGCTTTTGGAGAATTTAGGTATGTGGAGTTGATCTTGGCTTCTCTCTGCGTCCCTGGGCATTTAAGGGAATGCAAGGAGCACTTGGGGCATGGAAAGAAGGAAAGAGCAGCTGCCTCTCTGGATTTACAGGGATCAGCAGCCGAGCGAGTCCCCAGCATTAACCAGGGTGTAACTGGGAGCAGAGTCTGACTCACATACCATATGTTCCCAATCCACTGCATTCAATCAAGCCTAATAAAATTGATAGGGGAGCATTGAAAATCTCGTGATTAATTCTTTATGATCTGTAATAGGGGAGCTGTGTGCCAATTACTCAAGTAAATCATTCATCAGAATATAAATAGAGCTAACCTCCAGCACAAACACTAGAGGATTTCCACTAGGACTGCAGGTCTGGATTGCAGCATTGCACATTTGGTGACAACGTGTTATCTGATGGAGGACACAAGAGGATCTGCAGTTTCACTGCTTCTGCCCACGGTTTCGACTCTGCGCTCCCATGTTATTTGCTCCTCTCTAGGCTCACAATGCCACCCCTTACTGTGTGTTTTGATGCTCTGACCTTGATCTCCATGACCTGTCAGTCCGAGCCCTTTCAGGTTTGCAAGGGTTGGACCCTCAGGCTTTATTTCAGGGCAGGTTGGAACATCTGGACCATGACACAGCCCTCAGGGAAGGGGATGCAAAGGATTGAGAATATGTCCCCGGCCCCACACTGCACCTATGGGACCTCTGTCAGCAAGGGATGTAGCTGGGATGGGACCAGGGGGATTGGAAGTTCAGGCACGAGCAATGAAGGCTGCTGGCAGTAAGCAGCTTTTCCTGATGACTACCAAGCCTTGCTGGAGACAGTCATAAAGTCTGGTTCGCTTGGCTGGAGCGATGGGTGAGAGGGGGCTTACAGGAGCTGCAGGCAAACAAGCAAGTTCAGGAATTTGTCCTGCTTTGCAAAAAATGGCAGCAAGAGTCGCCTGAGAAAAGTGGAAGCTGTGGGTGCTTTTCCCTTTTTCCATTTTCTCAGCAAGGAAACCAATCCTTTAGCCTGGAAGCCTTCTACTAGACTTATAAGGAGAGCGAACTATTTGTGCTGAAGTTGACCTAACTGATGACCCATTTCTAAGGGAAACCCTCCCGACAGCACTTCCTGCCCTGGATTTCCACGAGTCAGGAGTCCCGTGGGTCTCCTTGCATTTTTAATGCTCCAGAGCGACCTGCAGCCAGCTGAGCTGCAGCACCCAGCTAACTCGCAGCCAGTGAGCAACCTTCACCGGCCTGATGCATGCATGCATTGCTGAGTTGCACACAATGAACATGTCAAGCGCATGGAAACCGCTCCGTGCCACTGCAGCAGATGCCAGCAGAAGCACTGGTGGCTCCACGATCCCTGTGTGTCATCAACAGTTGCCAACTGATCATCTCCCAGGCCTCCGTCCAACAGGGTAGCTCAAAAATGCCTCCTGCCCACACGGGAATTTGCAACTCCATATTCATTGGTGACCTCTCGGAGTCTTGGTGGGATTTCGAAGGGTGCTGGGGGTAGTTCAAGCAGAGAAGGGACTTTGGAAAGGCGAGGGCAATGTCTTTTTCCTTGCTTGGTGCTTGGAAACACAGTGCTGGATAAAAGGCACGCCATGGGGAGAAGGGGAGGGACAAGGACACAAAGGAAAATCCAGCCCTGCAGAAAGGCCTCTTTGTCTCCTTCACAGCTGCCAGGATGTTTCGGAGGTGGGATGGAGGCCGGCAAGGAGGGGCTCTGCCACTGCAATCATCCTCTGTCCCTCTCATGCAGAAAAACATTCCCTGGAGAGTGTTTGATGGTGGGAATGGTGTGAGAGCTCCAGCGCGATTCCCAGCCCCAAACACAGCTGAGCTGGTGGCAGCGCAGAGGGTCTGGCAGTGAATGCCTTTGCTGGGTGCCCCGCAATGCAGGGGGACAGACGAGCCCATGACAGCCCAGCTCTGCTGGCTTTGAGCGAGGAGCCAGCGAGACAGCTGCACCTCCTCTGCACCTCCTCACCATCCCTCCCTCCATCCATCCCTCAGCCAGACCCATTCCTCTCCCAGCTGGCCACAGCATCCACGTCCTTTCCAGCGCCAGCAGCACCGGGATGTCCTCCCCTTCCAGCAGGGAGGATGGTTTGGAGGAGGTTTTTCCCAGCTAATTCCCTGCCAGGAGGGTGCATTTCCTCCTCTCTGAACGCAGCCACGATTGGTTTCCCCACTGCATCCCCTTCGCCCTCCCCGCTGCTCCAAGCACCCAGCTGGTGGGACTTGCAATATAAACATCCTCCCATCTGCTCCCGCACCCCAGCCGGGGAGATGACAGAGGCGATAATTACACACTCGGCACAGCAGAATTATCCCGCGCGAGGGAGAAGAGGCCGGAAGCAGCTGGAAATCATCCATGAGGAACACTGCTCCCACCCACGGTGTCTTCGTGCCTTCCTCACCCCAAACCAGCCCAGCGCTGCGGTGTGTGCCCAGGTGGGATGCAGGCACCCTAAGTGCAGGAGCTGACACTGCAGGGAGGTGAAGATCGCATCGCATCCCATCGCATCCCACCCCATCCCATCGCATCCCACCCCATCCCACCCCATCACATCCCTGCAACACCTGCAGAAGGAACGCTTACGGCTCATTCATGAGTTTTCCTTCATACCAAACCCCCTTTTTAAAGAAAAATTGGTCCCTGCAGAGACCCTCAGAGTTCTGCAGGGATGAAACCACCCCGTTTCCCACACAGAAGCAAGACAAGACTGCAGCCCATGAGGCCTGGAGAGAAGAGCAATAATATCAGTAGGAATAATAACAGCAATGAACAAAAAATATTACAGCTGCTGAAGGGAGTAGGCTGCAATGAATTGTCCTTAAAATACATCCAGCCTCAACGGCTTTACATTTTGCTCTGCAATGAGTAACATCAGGCGCACAGCAGTTAATTTCTACAGACGTTCCAGCAGCAGAACAACAGCAGAGCCATTGCCCTGCCCTGGCCCTGCTGGGAGGGCTGAGCAGGGCCAGGGGACAGCAGGGGACAGGCAGGGGACGACAGGGGACAAGGCAAGGGACAAGGCAAGGGATGGCAGGGGATGGCAGGGGACAGACAGGGGATGGCAGAGGAGAAGCAGGGACAGCAGGGGACAGGCAGGGTGGCAGGGGAGGGGTAAGGAAAGGCAGGAGGTGACACAAGGTGGCAGGAGACAGGCAGGGGATGGCAAGGGTCAGCAGGGGATGTCCAAGGATGGCAGGGGGTGGGCATAGGACAGGTAGGAGATGGCAGGGGTGGGCAGGGGAGAGGCAGGAGACAGGCAGGGGACAGGCAGGGGATGGCACAGGGTGGCAGAGGAGGGCTAAGGAAAGGCAGGAGGTGGCACAAGGTGGCAAGAGACAGTCAGGGGACAGGCAGGGGATGGCAAGGGTCAGTAGGATATGTCCGAGGATGGCAGGGAGTGGGCACAGGACAAGCAGGAGATGGCAGGGGTGGGCAGGAGACCTCCCTCTCCCGGCACCGCGGGGTCACAGCCCCATCCCGGAGCAAAGGGGGGGGGGGGGGGGGGCGCTGCTGTCAGGTCGCTGCCCCGGGCGGGGTCGAAGTCCGCGGCCGCACAAGCGATCGCAGCCGCCGCGGAGACAGGTCGGTGCTGCCGGGCGGCCGGGCCCGGTGCCGGTGCACGGTCGGTGTATCCCACCCCCCTCCCCGGAGCCCGGTCGGTGCATCCCACCCCCTCCCCGGAGCTCGGTCGGTGCAGCCCCTCCTCCTCCCGGTGCGCGGTGGGTGCAGCCCCAACCCCCTCCGGTGCACGGTGGGTGCAGCTCCCCCCCCTCCCGGTGCCGGGGCGGAGCCGGGCTGTCCCCGGGGCCGGTGGGATGGAGCACAGAGCGGCCGTGCCCCGGGAATGCTGCGAGGGGCTGGGCGCGCTGGAGTACCGGCAGGTACCGGGGGGCAGCGCCGGGAGGGACGCGCAGGGGCCCGGCAGAGCCAACCCGGGGACGCGGCGACACGTGGCGGGGCCGAGCGCCGGCTGCTGCGGGGCCGCAGCGCTAACCGGGGCCCGGGAGCTCGTATCCAGCTGCCCCTGCAGCTCCTACCCGGGGACCCGTGCGGCTCTTTCCCCAAGGCCCGTGCAGCTCCTCCTCGGGGCCTGAGCAGCGCTTTCCCAGCTGCGCCCGCAGCTCTTTCCGGGGAGGGCAGCGCAGCTCTTTCCCAGCTGCCCCCACAGCTCCTCCAGAGGCCCACGCGGCTCTTTCCCAGCTACTCCTGCAGCAATTATCCAGCTGCCCGTGCAGCTCTTTCCCAGGGGCCCGTGCAGCCCCTTCCTGGGGGCCCGGGAGCTCCTATCCAGCTGCCCCCGCAGCCTCTGTCAGGGCCCCATGCAGCTTTTTCCCAGCTCCCCCTACAGTTCTCGCCCAGGGCCTCGGGCAGCTGTCATCCCAGTGTGTGCACAACTCTTAATTTGGGGGCCTGCACAGCTCCACCCGGGTGCTTCTGCAGCTCTAGCCTGGGTGCTTGAAGCTCTAGTCCAGGGGCCCACACAGCTCTTACCCCAGTGCCTGCACAGCTCTAGCCTGGGTGCCTGTGCAGCTCTAGCCTGGGTGCTTGCAGCTCTTGTCCAGGTGCTCGTGCAGCTCCCACCCTGATACCTGCACATCTCCCACCTGGGTGCCCATTCACCTCTTATCCAGGTGCCCATGCAGCTGCCACCCTGATACCTGCACAACTCCCACCTGGGTGCCCATGTGCCTCTTATCCAGGTGCCCATGCAGCTCCCACCCTGGCTCCTGCACATCTCCCACCTGGTTACCCACACAACTCTCATCCATGGGCCTGCACAGCTCCACCGGGTTGCCTGTGCAGCTCTCACCTGAGTGCTTGCAGCTCTCGTCCAGGGGCCCGTGCAGCTCCTGTCAGGGTTTCCGTGCAGCTCCTGTCAGGGTGTCCACGCAGCTCCCACCTGGCTGCTCAAACAGGTGCAGTTCCCATCTGGGTATCCGTGCTGCTCCCACCCCAGTGCCCACACACAGCTTTTGCCCACGTACCTGTGCAGCTCACACCTGTGCCCACACAGCTCCTACACGGGTACCTGTACAGACCCCCCCCC
>WAAB01000075.1:119231-151413 GCA_013389865.1 Piaya cayana
GGGGGGGGGGGGGGGGGGGGGGGGGGGGCGCTGCTGTCAGGTCGCTGCCCCGGGCGGGGTCGAAGTCCGCGGCCGCACAAGCGATCGCAGCCGCCGCGGAGACAGGTCGGTGCTGCCGGGCGGCCGGGCCCGGTGCCGGTGCACGGTCGGTGTATCCCACCCCCCTCCCCGGAGCCCGGTCGGTGCATCCCACCCCCTCCTCAGTGCACGGTCGGTGCAGCCCCTCCTCCTCCCGGTGCACGGTGGGTGCAGCCCCAACCCCCTCCGGTGCACGGCGGGTGCAGCTCCCCCCCCTCCCGGTGCCGGGGCGGAGCCGGGCTGTCCCCGGGGCCGGTGGGATGGAGCACAGGCCGGCCGTGCCCCGGGAATGCTGCGAGGGGCTGGGCGCGCTGGAGTACCGGCAGGTACCGGGGGGCAGCGCCGGGAGGGACGCGCAGGGGCCCGGCAGAGCCAACCCGGGGACGCGGCGACACGTGGCGGGGCCGAGCGCCGGCTGCTGCGGGGCCGCAGCGCTAACCGGGGCCCGGGAGCTCGTATCCAGCTGCCCCTGCAGCTCCTACCCGGGGACCCGTGCAGCTCTTTCCCTACGGCCCGTGCAGCTCCTCCTCGGGGCCTGAGCAGCTCTTTCCCAGCTGCCCCCACAGCTCCTCCAGAGGCCCACGCGGCTCTTTCCCAGCTACTCCCTGCAGCTCTTATCCAGCTGCCTGTGCAGCTCTTTCCCAGGGGCCCGTGCAGCCCCTTCCTGGGGGCCCGGGAGCTCCTATCCAGCTGCCCCCGCAGCCTCTGTCAGGGCCCCATGCAGCTTTTTCCCAGCTCCCCCTACAGTTCTCGCCCAGGGCCTCGGGCAGCTGTCATCCCAGTGTGTGCACAACTCTTAATTTGGGGGCCTGCACAGCTCCACCCGGGTGCTTCTGCAGCTCTAGCCTGGGTGCTTGAAGCTCTAGTCCAGGGGCCCACACAGCTCTTACCCCAGTGCCTGCACAGCTCTAGCCTGGGTGCCTGTGCAGCTCTAGCCTGGGTGCTTGCAGCTCTTGTCCAGGTGCTCGTGCAGCTCCCACCCTGATACCTGCACATCTCCCACCTGGGTGCCCATTCACCTCTTATCCAGGTGCCCATGCAGCTGCCACCCTGATACCTGCACAACTCCCACCTGGGTGCCCATGTGCCTCTTATCCAGGTGCCCATGCAGCTCCCACCCTGGCTCCTGCACATCTCCCACCTGGTTACCCACACAACTCTCATCCATGGGCCTGCACAGCTCCACCGGGTTGCCTGTGCAGCTCTCACCTGAGTGCTTGCAGCTCTCGTCCAGGGGCCCGTGCAGCTCCTGTCAGGGTTTCCGTGCAGCTCCTGTCAGGGTGTCCACGCAACTCCCACCTGGCTGCTCAAACAGCTCCTGCACAGGTGCAGTTCCCGTCTGGGTATCCGTGCAGCTCCCACCCCAGTGCCCACACACAGCTTTTGCCCACGTACCTGTGCAGCTCACACCTGTGCCCACACAGCTCCTACACAGGTACCTGTACAGACCCCCCCCCCGGTGCTCCTGCAGTTCCCCCCCTAGGTGCCCTTGCAGCTCCTGCCCCCCTGACTTTGGGGCTGTGGGCAAGTTGGCATCATTTGCCACTGTTCTTTATCACCGTGAGGATGAGGAGGCAAAGTTGGATGTTCTGTGCCTGTTACGTGGCTGTCCCAGCGGTGCGCAGAGACAGCTCATCCTAATGGGCTCCCCTTTTATCCCTAAAAGCACACGCTGGGCACAGGCCAATCTGCCTCCCGCTGCCAGCGGCGCGTTTGCTTGTTGAGGAGAAGAAAAGAAGGTGAGTGCAACGTTAACGATGTTGCCAGCCTGGAGTTAGTAGGTCAAGGAGCTTTTGTTCAGCTCGTGCTGGCGGTGTGCTCGGTGCCGTACGAAACGAGAGGAAAGAAGCTGTCCTGGTCCCAGGGGTTGGCAATTGAAGTGGGACCAGACAGTTCGGCCCCGGTGGCAGTGGCTGCCTGGCACCTGGGTTATGGCTTAACAGCGCTCGGTTTGTAGGGATGAGGTCTGACCACAAAGGGCTCGAGGAGCGAAGGGAGAGAGAAGCCAGGGAGGATGGGAATAGAGCCAGGATCAGGACCTGGAGGCTATTCCCGTTGTTCCTCTCCAGCACCGGGGCTCAGATGGAGGAACCCGAGGAGCTGCGGTGGTTTGAAGGCAGCGTGGACCCCGATGAGATCCCCCCATCTCACCGGGGCGGTTCAGCCTTTGCTCCTGCACTTTGCACCACGGGCTGTGCAGGAGGCACCTGAGCAGCTGGATGTGCCCTGGGATGTCACAGGAGCAGTTCCCAGAGCCTTTGGTCTCGGCTGCAAGAGGTGCCCGGTTTAGCTGCTCCTCTCAGTCCCACTGCAGCTGTGGTTCCTTTGAAGAACCCGGGAGGAGCCAGTGAGAATTTCTCTCCCCAACAGACAGGCTGATGCCTTTTCAAGCTTTTCCTGTCCCCTGGCATCTGAAGGACTTGCAAACACAGCTGTGTTTGGGAAGCAGGAACCTTCCACATCTCACTGTTGTCTTGATTTTGATTCAAGCGAGGGAAGGGTTCGGGCTGGGCTATTTTGTCTTTTATTTGCAAAGTTTTGGGCCAAAAAAAAAAAAAAAGGCACTGGCTGTTTTTCATCCAAATACCAGTGCAGGGAGAGGGGGTGGGAGGGAGAAGCAGCAGGGCTTACAGCACGTAAAAATGCTGACAATGTCAAGGAGCTGTCCTGGGAAAAACATCTCTGTCTTAAAAAGAGAAAGGGGGAAAACCAGCGAGCTTTAAGGGCTTGTTGTTGTTCTTGTCACTAGGAAGTCTTTTGCAGCCTCTTACAATGCAAATTCATCCTCCCTAACTGTGCAGTGGGTTTGCATCCCTCTTGCTTTACGGAAGGCAAGTTTGAGGCTGACACAGTTCATTACTTGGAGCTTCTACGCACACCAGCATCGCCAGGACATCCTCCGTCCCTGGGGACACCGAAGCACTGTGAAGTGGTGCTCCCTTTCTACTGGCTTTTAAATATGCTCGGGTTGGCGCTGCCCCATAGGGCTGGTGCTTGTCCCCTCAGCAGCAGGGTCCTCGTGGTGCTCGTGTCCTCAAACACGGGGCTCCCCGAGAGCCCAGTGCCTCTGGGGTGGAGGGGAAGACAGCTTGGAGGAGACCCATCCCTCTTCTTGGCTTTGCACCCTGACATAGTGCTTCGCAAGCTCTAACAGTGCCTTGCTTGGGGCCATTAAAAGTTATGCCCGCTCTCGCAGAGCAGCTGGTGTGTTCGGTTTGAGATGGAGTGATGGATTCTATCCTAGGAGCCCCTGCGGGAACCTGCTCCCCCAGTAACTGGCTTTCCCCCCTCCAGGTGGATGTGACAGCCATGGTGCAGCTCTTCGGCTACGTAGATGTGACTGATTCTGGCTTCATTGCAGCCGTCCTCTCCATCGCCTTCAACCCGCTCTTCTGGAACGTGGTAAGAGCCGCCTGCACGCTGGCCACTCTTCTTTTTAGCCTCCCTTTTCCAGCTACAGAGGGATCTCCTTTAGGCTGCACTGGTGGAAAATCGTCTTCTGGGGAAGTCTGCTGGGCCAAGTGAAGCAAGCAGCACTCAGTTATGGGTTGTTGGAGGTGGGTGAGTGGGGAGCCTCTGGGGCTGAGGGTGGCTGTGACAGGTGTCACAGAGGAGATGAAGGCATGGGGTGCAGAAGGAACTAGGAGACGAGCTCAGGAGAGAGGACAGAGCATTCAAACCCATCCTTCAGCCATCTCCTCCCCCAGCAGCCAGGCACTGGTCACCAGTGGGACAACATAAATGACATTAACCCGCAGTGAGGGGCCGCAGTGGACGCACTGTCTGCTGCCTTCCATTCAGATATTGTGGCAGCTGGTTGTGTGGATGACAGAAAGCAAAACCAGTCAGCCGAAAGTTAACCTGAAGACGTGCTCCCTCCGTTGTGCTGCAAAGTCTGGCAAAGAGCTGCAGAGCTGGCAGCAAGTCCACCCTAGGCAGGAGCAGGGATACCTGCGCAGGGGTGATGCTCGCTTGCTGCCTCTGTAGCACTTCAGGAGCCAGGAGTCTCTGCTGCCCTTTACCACTGTGGTTTGCTGTGAGAATCATTGCCAGCCCCGTTTTGGAGCTTTGCAGAGCCAACATGCCAAGTGAGGAGCCCAGGCTGGCTGCAGCACGAGGTGACTCCCACCCCGCAGCAGCCTCAGCAGCACAGCCGAGGTGCAGGGTGAAACCACCTCCCCATGACTGCATATAGGAATGGGATGTCATCTCAGCCAAAATTCCCAAAACCGCCTGCCAAACCTCCCTGCAGGGTTTCTCACCCTGGGAAAGCCTCCTTAAAAAGGTCTTATTTTCCAGAGGGGGAGGACTCAGCTCCCTCTGAGCGTGGGGGCTCTCGAGCTTGTCTCACGCTGGGCTTTGGAAAAGCGAGGCTCTCCTGGCGGTGAGTCACTTTGGAAACCTCTGTAGGAGCTCTTTGTTGCAGCCTCCCTAATTTTTCATGCAACTCGTTATTAAAAAGTCTCACGGTGTCTGAAATGTGAACTAGAATATGCCACGTTATTTCAACTGTGGAGTCGTCATTTAGCATAAAGAATCAATGAACAAGAAGATTCAGGATGTGGTCTCCGGGGGGAGAGACTGGCTCCAGTGAGAAACTGCATAAAAGGGAGAGAAAAAAAGTACTTTATTAGCATCTGCTGTGACGCCTGTGACTCGTGGGATGCCTGCAGCTTGGGAAATAGCGTTGCTTTTTGGATCTGGAGTTTGGCTGCTGTTAAAGGACAGGGAAAGCTGATGTAACGGCAGAAAGTTCATTGCTCCGCGCTGCTGCTGTCCCCTTCCAGTGTTTGAAGAGCATTTCTGCGTGCGGCAGGTGGCACTGCAAGCAAGAGGCGCAGGGCCTGTGCTGGGGAGTTGAAGGCATCCCTGCATGGGTTTGCAGTCAGCAGCCTCAGCTGGGGTGTTGGTGGAAGGCTCCATGGAGCTGAGTGTGGCACTGGGTGTCTCCGTGGCTGCGATGGGCCGGGTGGCTCTCACGGTCCATGTGTCTCCATCCATACCCTTGCTCTGCCCAGGCCTCTGAGCATCTCCTTAGCATTTTCAGGCTTTCAGTCGAGGGGTACAGCTCACACCAGGCATTGCTCAGCTTTTTCCAGGGAGGCTGTGTGACCTGCAGCCCTGAGCAAGCCCCTGCTGTCAGGTGCATTTGGGCCATACCTGAATTTTCCTTGACCTGCTTCCTTCACCTCCTCCCCATCATTTTTTTTTCTGTATAATCAGCATCCCTGCCTGCACCTAGCCAGCAGCTCCTCTTTCTTTCTATCCATCCCTGCACAGACTCTCTTTGTCTTTTGCTATTTGAGTTCCTTCCCAGCAGCTGCGATTGCTTCTGCATCTGAATTACTTTGGGCTTGCAAGAGCTTTAGCGCAAAGCCTGGGTTTCTGTGCAGTGCCAAGCACTCTCTGCTTTTTGTGCTTACTAAGTAATGTGGGACCCTGGTCAAAACTCCTGTGCATGAAATTCCTGATTTGGGTAGAAATGGGGTGGGGATGCATTGATTTAGTTCAGTGTCTTAATTCCCTGTTTCTGCTGAACTCTGGCCAGGTCTGCCTCTTGCAAAGTTTGGTGCCGGGTTGTCCTTGCTGTGTAGCATCTCTGAATAAATATGTGGTGGGGAAATCCCTGCTCCATGGTGCTCGGCTGATCGAGAGGCGCATTTTGAGGCCCTGGGTGTCACAAGCTCTCAGCAGTCAGGGGGTGTTCACCCTGCTAAGCACCAGGTGTGTTTCTTTGGGACAAAACCAGCCAGGTTTGGGTTTGAAGCACAAGCTCTGGAGGCAGTGGGGGAGCGTGACTCCTGAAAAAAACCCCTGATGCTCATCCAGTCGATTTATCTGCTTCAGTTAAGAGAGCAATTTAGAGGACCAGAACCTGAGTGAGGCAATTTGCACAACTCCAGCCGGGCTGTGCTGATGCTCCCTCCTGTTCTCCGCAGGGAAGAAAAGCTCCCTGAAAAAAGCCTCAGTACTTCCAATTCCTACCCTCCTCCCTGCAGGGATGTGTCAGGGGGTACCATGACTGTCTCCCTTGGGGTTGCTTGCTGCATTTCCCCACCAGACCCAGGGCTCGCACCTCTTTTCTGCTTCCCTTACTCCATGCCAATTAAAATCCCACCTGTCCCTGCGTGGCTCCCACATTACATTATCCGTGGCACAGCTTGGATATGTTCCTGCACCCTTTTCCTTTTTTCCCCTCTCTCCTCCCCGTGCTGTCTCTGCTTTCCCACCCGCCGTGGCTGTTGTGAAAGGAGCCGCTGGGAGCCGTGGTCCCGCGTGGGGCAGGGTGCAGGCAGGGCCCCACAAAGCAGCAGCAAAGCTGTTTGGGGGATGATAGCGCTTAAAACTCCTTAAGGATGTGCAGCACAGCTGGGAGGCCTGAGCCGCTGTGGGGCTGTTGAAGACACCCGGCAAGGAGTAGGCACGTTGCTGGAGCCGTGCCGTAAAACGTTAATGAGGTCAGAGTGGTAGAAACTTCAATAAATCCCATCTGTGTTTGGAAAGCCGCAGGACGATGGGAGAAACTTCCCATCCCTGAGTAACTAAGGAAGGTATTAAATAACAGCTCCTTGGGGACAAACATTTTCAAGCCGGGAGAGGCAGATAACCTGCATGCGGCAGGCTTTAAAGAGCTCGCTGAGCCTTGGCATACGGGGAGTTTCTAGAAAGCTGGAAGGTTTCTGACACTCTCTCAGCTGCACACGAGCAAGTGGCATAGCTGTGAGCCAGGTAGTCTGACGTCCGTCACCACGCAAGTGAGTTTCAAGTGGGGAGGGCATCCATCAGCAGTCCTTTTCTTGATTTGAGCCTCTTAAAAATTTACAGCTGGCGTCACAGACCGATTTAGAAATGGCACATCTTCAGCTGCCACCCGAGAGCCTGCTCCTCCCATCACCTCCCGTGACCCCCTTGAGACACCCGTGCCTCTCGCAGGAGTGTGCAGGGCAAAACCTCCCAATGTCACGAGCGGGTTTAGCATAATTTAATATGATTTTAAAGGAAACAGTCCAAAAATCAGACAAACGTGATTTTATTCTTCAAGGTTGCAGCCTTTCATGTTTTGGGTAACAAGATCTCTGTTCTAGGCTTCTGTCGAGTGTTTAAACTGCGTGAGGTTTTGATTAAAAAGGAGTTGCAGAGGGACTTGAGCTGACAACGCCTGGCTCCTGATGGATGCGTATCTCTTGGTTCGTTTATTTTTAATTTCCCATGCTTTTCTCCTTTGGAGACTAGAGGAGTCTGCCAAGTGGATAAGAAGTGCTCGTGCTGTTGGGAAGGGGGAGTTTTCAGGCACTGACAGCCCAATTTTGCCTACCTCTGACCACTTCTTTCTAAGCTCAATGGAAGGAGCCTGGCCCAAAACCTCCCCACGGTGCTGGGAAGCAGCCGGGAGCTCAGGAGCTGTTGGGATTCAGCCCTCAGTGAGCCAAACTCTGAGAAGCCTCCTGGGGGCAGGAGGAAAATGCCTGGTGCCGGGGGATTTCAGGAGCTCTCATGGTCTGTTTTACAGAAGGGAAGGATTGAGCAGTGGCTTGATGGACGCGTGTTAGCATCTCGCTGGGGAAAGGAAATTGAAGGGTGTGCAAATGGCTGTGAGAGAGCTGGGGCTGGAGTAGTAAGCAGAGCTACACCCTGGGTAGCTGAAGTTTACGGGATTAGGAGACAAACAAATCCAAGCAGGTGATTTAGTAGTCTTTTCTAGCCTTAAAACTCTACAGACATGCAAGAGTTGGGATAGTTCAGCTTGGAGAAGAGAAAGCTCTGGGCAGACCTTAGAGAAGTTTTCCAGTCCTGAAAGGGGTGACAGAAAAGCTGAGGAGGGACTCTTGAGCAGGAAGTGCGGGGAGAGGATGAGAGGGAACGGTTTTAAGCTGAAAGAGGGGAGATTGATATGAGATCTTAGGAAGAAATTATTTGCAGTGAGGGTGGGGAGGCCCTGGCCCAGGCTGCCCAGAGCAGTGGTGGCTGCCCCATCCCTGCAGGTGTCCGAGGCCAGGTTGGATGGGGCTTGGAGCCCCTGATCCAGTGGGAGGTGTCCCTGCCCATGGCAGGGGGCTAGAACTGGATGGGCTTTGAGATCCCTTCCATCCCAAACCATTCCCTGATTCTATGTTTCCCTAACAAACCTCTGCCTGCCTACAGCTGTGAGCGAGAGCAGCAAAACAGCCCTCAACCGTCTTCTGGAAAGTGCTTTTAGATCCCATCGTAGAAGCCACGGCACAGCGACGATAATTATCTGCTTATAACAGATGCTAGATCAATAGCGGGGCTTCAAGCTACGCTGCAAGGCAATTGACTGCAGAAAGCGTTTCTTTATTGGGGTAAAGCTGGGCATGCAGCGAGGCTTGGATTCGCTCTTACATCTCCGGCCTTAAAATGTCACCACAGCTCTGATGCCTTTCATCCTTTGTGCAGGGAGAGAACGCACATTATTCGTAATTGGACTCTCTACCAGGCGGCAATCGCCGTTTTCATTTCCTACAATGCCTGAGAAAGAGCGAGGATTTGCTTTTTTTTTTTTTTCCTCCCTCTTTCCTCCCCCAAACAGCATTTATTGGCAATTTTATTCCGAGTGACTTGGTAACGCTTCCCACTCAGGCAGCGAGGGCTTTGCAGCGATGCTGTAACGTGTGCCGTGAGTGGATGGCATCGATCCTCCAGCCGTCTCATAACAGAGTCCTGGCTGGGTGTGTAACACTGCTCCCGTTTGCCTCCTAAATTTAGCTTTTCCAGCATGTCGGCACTGCTGTGAGACACATAACAGGCACCAAAACTGGGTCGCATCCTCGACGCAATTAGGAGTGCTGTCACCTTGAGGAAGAGCCGCATCCTTCATCCCAGCACTGCTTCCCTGTAGCCTCCCAGCTAGAGGTGGTGGTGGCTTCATCTATAATAAATCCTCTTCAAGAAGCCGTGCAATATCCTTTCACGATGTCTTTGCAGGCTGAGCTGCCTGCAGCAGGGGAGATTGTGGAGCTCAGCCTGGCCGGGCAGCTGTGAGCTGGGATGTTTCATCCGTGTATGAAGCCAGACAGGGTCTCAGCCCTCAGGGCTCCAATCATTCAGGCCACCGTGCTGCTACCTGCCAAGACAGGGTGTGCTTGGGCAGCTGAGCTTTTTCCGTGATCATTCCTAGCATGAATCCGAGATGCAGCTGGTGTGCAACGTGCCTGCTCAGCGTTTCTCTAAACCGAGGTCGGAATCTGACTCTCACCTCGCAGTCCCCTATGGATCACGGCCAAGCTGACCCAAAAAGCAACCTACTTTTTTTAGTTTCTGCAGAAGGCTTCTCTAGAAACCCAGGGTGTTTGTTGTATATACTGGACTTTTCTTGTTTAGTGTTTTAAAAATAAACCGTGGGCTGCTGGCAGCGCTGCTGGAAAAAGTCAGCGCACACACAAAAGATGAGAGAATGCATTTAAGCCAGGAGTCTTGTTTCCAGGTGCATCAGAGGATTATCTATAGACTCTAGAAGTTGGGAGAGAGACCCTTTCCTCTTTGTCCTGCTCCATTCCTGTCCTGTTATGCTGCTAAACTAAACTCCTGCTGCTGAGTTCCTACACGGAGATGTGTGTTGGTGAAATGGTAAATTCATGACCACCTGCATCCCATCAGACAGGGTGAAAATTGAAGCTGGAGGGGAAAAAAAAAAAGTAGTAGGATCTGCCTGGACCGGGAGGCATGGAAGATGACAGGACCTCCTGGGTGGCCCTGGGGTTTAACAGTATTTGTGCGCAGCCAGGGCTGGGAGCTGCTGGAGCTCCTTGTGGGGAAACCCATTGCCTCCCTTGGGACATTGGCTGTCCAGATGAGTTGCCGTCCTGCCGCAATTGTAGACGTGAGCTGGGTGTTTTCTAGCTATGTCGTGGCACAGAGCATTTAATAGAAGCCTACCCGATTCCCAGAAGGATGGGATCTCCCAAAATAGGCTGCTTTTAGGAGGAAATGCTGAAACACGCAGTCTGCTGGGTGCTCTTGGGAGGTTACTTCCAAATAACCCACTGCATGGCTTCCGTCACAAAGCAATTGCATCTCCTGCGTGTCTGGAGACTCGTGATGGGGAGGGAGGCTGTGGTGTTTTGTGGTGGATCCAGCTTATAGCAGGCTGGAGGCACAGAGACTCCCCCAATCTCCCAGGGTCAGGGAGAGGAAGGCTGGTGGGAGCTCTTGATTTTCTCGTGTGTCACTGAAATCACGAACCCGGGTGGTGTATTACCTAGTCGTCTGGATTTAACGATATCGTGCTGAGTTTTTTCCCTTGCAAACCCTTTTTTGTTTCCTCCCTTTCCTCCTCCAGACCAGGTATGATGCAGCCGTGGGCTGGTTCCACGGGTCGGGATGTGCGAGCTGCCCCTTTGTCTGTCTGAAGGGTTTTCACTTGCTGTCTGTGTAGGCACAATCATTTTTGGTGTGATCCTTTTTGTGCTTTTGGGAAGAAAAAGCAGCTGTGAGCAGCTCACACCCCTGAAGTGGGTGAAATGGAGATGGGTTTTAGCTATTTTCTCTGCCTTCGGCTGTCGCGGGGAAGCCTGACCGTCAGGGCTCAGAGAACACCTTTGTCACCTCCTTTGTGCGGTGGGAGGTTTGCTCATTATCTCTTTTGCGCTTTGCTTATAAAAGAAGCTGTAATTGTAGCAGCTCCTTGCCATAAATGCACAAAGACATTTTCAGGGAAGGAAAATGTACATGCAACTTTTATGATCCTTTACAGTGCTCCTTCTGCCTACTTCTTTCACCCCCTGCCCTTTCTCTAGCATCAGCTCGGTGCCCACCTGCTGCTCAGCGTGACTGCCTCGGGCTCGGTATTTGCGATAGAAATAACCCTTTTAGAAAGAAAGGGTTGAGCCTCCTCCTTATCAATCTTATTGGGTGAAGAGAAGAGAGACCCCCAAAACCCACCATGTAGTCGGAAGTTCCTGTTCCTGCCTTTTCCCTCAGAGCTAGGTTTTCTGCAGGGAGTCCAACTCAGATATTATTATATTCTGGGAAGGCTTTGGACTGGGGAGAAAAAGCCTTGTCCGTCTGTCTGTGACTGCAGTGCACAATGAGTAAATACCAAATCCCATCACCTTGGGGCATTCGTGGCTGTGCTTCTGAAAAGCTGACTGGCCTCAGACGAGATACAATATTTTTAGCTGCAAAGCATTCCTATTAAGTACTCATTCCTGTTTATTTTTACCAGGGACATTGTTTTAATGACTGCCTAGTTACTCATTTTGATTCCCAAGGCTGGAGAGCAGCAATGAATTAGTTTCATTTCTAGACTTTGTCGTGCAATCATTTTCCAGAGATTAATGTACTCGGAAGCCAAAGCGAACGCGTTGCCCAGCTGAGGAACATTGCTTTCCTGCCTGTACCCGTCAGGCTTCGTTCCCTGGTGTGGATGTGTGGCGATCCTTAGCTGGAAGGACTTGCTCAGCCTCCCCCATCCACCTCCGTGCAGGGCTCCAGTACAAATGAATGGAGCAAAAGTCCCCTAAGAGGGTTTGAACATTGCATGAAGGGCTCGTATGGGCATCTCAGCGCTGGGCTTTGAGGCTGCAGAAGGGGAAAGGGGCTCCCCTGGGGTGCAGGTCTAAGGATGCTCAATTGTTTGCTTGGCTTTTGGGTTCCATTTCTTGCATTGAACAACTACCGTGGGGCACGTGGTTCCACCCATCAACGCCCACAGGACCCCTGGTGATAACAGCAGCAAGACCGAGGGGTTTGATCATTGTGTTTAACCCTTCAGATTGTTGTCACTTGTTGTGCCGCGCCGTTTGAACATCTCATCCCCGAGGAGGGGAGAACAGAGCGCGCGGCTGCCCGTGTTACATAAAGATCAAATTGTCCCTCTCTATTGTTGGCCACCGGGACGACGGCAGCATCGCAAACATGCGTGTCCTCGGTGCCGTGGGAAATGTTCCCAGGGGAGGCTTAACACTGAGCGTGGAACGTGATATGTCGGGCAGCGAGAGGACGGGAGGCCCTCCAGCCAAAATCCGTGCTCCTCCAAGCACAGCTGGTGCATCTAGTACCTCTTTCCAACGAACTCTCACTCCTCTGCGAAGGGGTATTAGGTTTCTCTTGCATTTTGTGCTCTGCAAGGTGGATTTATTCTTTTCTGTCCCCGTCCCCCCTCCCATCGCAGCCCCTGGGGGAGCAGTGAGTGAGTACATGCTGTCCAGAGGATGGGTGTGCTGGGAGTCCTTATTAGCAGACTTATTCCAGGGAATTAAACCCTAATTTCACAAAAGGGCAGCAAGAGAGCAGCTGTGGCTCTGGGAGAAGCTGAGCCAGCTTTGTGTGTTGTTTGTAAACGGCACAAAAAGTCCTGGTCTGAGACTGCTGGTCCTGGTCAGTGGGGTATTACAACCAAAAGAATAATTGTTGTGTTTCTTTTCTGCTTAAAACAAAAATTACAAAGTAGAGTGCAAGGAAACCAGCTACGTCTCCTCTGCTGTTCTGTCACTTGTGTCTCCATTCGGTTTGTTTTCATTTTCAGGCAGGGCTTTAGAATGTTCCTAATCATCTTCCACTTCACCTTCTAGCAACCCCGCTGCAAAATGTGCCTCTGCGACACCCGTCATTGTTTCTCCCTGAATTAATTGTTGTGTGTAATTGCGACCTGCCGCAGGATGCTGTCTTGCTCTATTAAAAAGAGAGATGCTAATGAAGAACATTGGGTACCATATTATGGGAAAGCAAGGCTGGACTCGCTGGGATGTGTACTTGGCGTTCTGTTATTGCCAACTCAGGCAGAAATGGTGTTTCTGTCTCTCATCAGTCACTGGCTAATGATTGTAATTTTTACTTGCTGAGATACTCTGGGTATAATGGACTTCATTAACGGATACATGAGATGCTACCAGACCTGCATTAGGGGAAGGGAGGAAGAAAACGGCTCCTGTGTGGAGGCAATTTTATTATTTATTTGTAGCAATAGGAGTGATCCAGAATTAGTGTCGGATTCGGCAGCGTGGCTAATGAGCTGGGCTGAGCTGGAATCTAAGTAAACCTATTAACGAGAGCAAATGGCAAATGTGATGCCCAGGTCTGAAAACCCTCACATCAAACACAAGATCCCAGGCAGTGCTGGGATGGCTTGGCTGCTTTTGCTTCCTCCACACGGGGCTTTGTGGTTGTGTGTCGATATGTTTGTGTCTTGCTAAGCACCCCCAGACTTTCTCCGTCCCCTTGTCTCCCGCCAGCTCCTTCTTACTCTTGTATGTTGTGTGAGCCAGAGCTTCTGATTTAATCTTTTAAGGCAACAGAGCCAAAGTATTTCCACTCCCATGGGCCACGTCTGCTTGAAGAATTGCCTGACTTGAAATACTGCAGCATCCTGCCTCGGTTTTCAGTTGCAGCCAGTGACACATCTGTGGGTCCAGCTGGTTGGGGACATGGTGACAGAGCTGGGTGTTTACACAGCCCCTACTACCTCAACTAAATACAGGTCATATGGGAGAGAGAAAGGGACTCGAATTAGCTGACATCTCTGGTGTAGCTTTGTAAATTCTCTTTGCAGTGAATCAGGGGCTGCAAGAAACGTCAGAGTCGTTAGGTGACCTCAATCTCTTTTTACCTGGAGCCAGCAAAGGCTTATCTCAGTTCAGTAAGAGGATATTTTTTACATAGGATGCACTTACTGAAGACTGTTAATTTTTATCCCAGCTAGAATAACTATTTTTTAATCAGGCTGACCTTATTTGCAACAGCGATAGTGATTGGAACTAGAGGTTTGCAGCAACCGTTGGGAAGCTCTGAAGAGCGGGAGAGATGCTTTGTCATGAAGATAGAAAACTTGGTCCCCGCATTTAAAACCAAACCCAAGGCGCTGAAGTCTGCAACGAATTCAGAGCGCCCTGACCTCAGAACTGTGGTTCCGCTGGGATACAGGGCCTGATTTGGAACGAACGCAATGGGAGCGGAGGTGTGAAAATAGAAGGGAAGTCTTAAAAACAAGAGGCGTTTGTCTTGTAACGTGGCATTTGTACTGAGGGCTTGCTGACAGTGTGGTGCAGCAAAGAGCTTGTCTTTCTAAATCGATGCCAGTTCAAACATCATGAGTGCTATTGTTGGATCGCTTTGTTTGGAAATGGGTCTTTTGGGTAGACGGCCTGTTTCAGCGAAGTGGCTCTGCGTATTCCACTTCAGATACTTTCCCCAGCTTTGCTTTTTTTAGTGGTGCGTGAGTATGAGCAATAGGAAAAAAAATAAAAGGCAAACACAGGATGTGAGATGGACGGAACGTTCTCACCACCCGAGAGACCGATGCACACCTTTGCCTCTGGCTGCTTTGGGAAGGTGCCTGCTATGAATTGCCTGAGCGAAGTCAGAGCCGTTTTGCTCATAGAAAATGCTCCAAGCTTCAGAAAAAAAATGTATGAAAATCTGAGGTCTGTGGTGTTCTGGATGGGAACTGTGAGCAGCAGGAAGCTGAGTGCAGGCCAAGTCATCCGGGCATGGAAGATGAGGAAAAAAATCTGGTAAAATCCATCCCCATCCTGCACACAAGGTGCTCATCCAGTAGTACTCACCCCAGATACTTGTGCAGAGGCAGTGTCTGCCTTCCCCTGCTCGTGGGGGATTATTTTATTAGGTTTATTGGATTAGAGGAGCTGGGTGGGTCCCGGCTGCTTCTCATTCCACCCTGCAGCCCATGTCCCATGGCTTGGCCATCCCCACTGTGTTCCAGACTGGGACTGGAACGGTCCTTCCCCGTCCCATGCTGAGCTCTGGAGAAATCATTATTTCAAAAATACTTTTTCCATGGGTTTTGTTGGCTGGGAGAGTTGGTTTGGGCCTTGCAGACTGATTCCCTGCAGCTGGAGCACATCACCCTTCCCCTTCACTCTCAGGAAGCTGCTCGTAAGGGCTCCCTATGCCTACTCTTAAAATTAATTAACACAGCTTGTTCTGGGTTGCTCAAAATCACCTGCCTTCAGCTTCCAGCTCTTTAGACATAAATCATGAGCTCCTTGCCTTGGGGAGAAACTGTTCAGATTTTGTGTTGGAAATTGCTAGCAAATACGGCTCATATTCCATGTCATTTTTGTTTTTATTGAAGAGAAGAGGATGTGGCTCATGGAACACCAACAGACCCGGGCTGCCTTGGCGTACGTTAAGCAGGGGCTTGTTTTTATTGCAACCAGCTAATGAGATGGTTGTTTGACAAATCACATAAACGCTGTTAGAGAAATGAAATTTATTATCTACCTGTTTTATCAAGAGTGGATTCAAGGTAAAGACTTGGGTGGAGGTAATCTCAAGGGATGGCTTTGAGGTAAAGCGTACTTAGTCCTTACGAAACCCTTATCTGTTTACCTGGCGGCTTATTTTGTTTCCCCAACTCAAGGCTGTTAGCTGAGGTGACCTGTGCCATTTCAGTCCAATTACTTTCAGTGGGAATGGATGCGAGGGGTTGTTATTTTTTTAGGCTCAACCGATACATGGTGGAGGCAGGTTGGGTTTTTTAACAGTCGTCTTTTCAGCTCTAGAGTGGAGTCACTTTGCTCTTCTCCTTGTGTCAAAGTGCTCAGACTGGACCCCATTGACCCCTTGGCGGCAGCATGCCGGCTTTGTCGGGAAAGAGTCGCTAGAAGAGGCACTCCAGCTCTTGCATTTCATCCTCTTGACTTGCTCGTTTGGGTGATGGGCATTGCAGGCAGCAAGGGTTTTTAACACCAGCTCATCTCAATGCTGCAGCTCTACAAGCAGCCCCTTGGTTTTGGAGAGCAGCTCGCCCTGCTTTCCACTTGTAAATGGTTCTTTTCTTAAGCCCGTTGGATGTTCTCATTGGGTTTGCAGCCTTTTGTGCTTTCCAAGCCTCTGATTCCATTGTGAGAGCCTGCGATCATGCGGTTTTACCCACCGTGAAGCTCTCTGTCACCTGGCTGTACAGCCTGGTCGTTCCAGCTGGCTGTTCCACGCCGCGGGATCACTGCACAGCCAGTCCACGCATTGCCTCGTCTCTCTGAAACCCCACTGCTGTTTGGTTTGGCTGGAATAAACAGCACCCCCCCATCCAGAGCCCATGAGAGGCAATGGAAAAGTCTTCTTTGAGTCAAATGGACGCTTTCCTTTCCAAACTGCAAGCCCTCGGCAGACAGGGATGAGCTAAGCCGTCCTGTTCGGCTGCAGCTCGCTGACAGCTGTTATTGCCATCCTACCAGCCGAGAATGGGAATGGGGGAAAACTAACTGGTGTAGCCTCCTGGGGAGACCTTTCGTGGTTCCTGGAGCCACTAGGTTCTGATAGGAGTCCCTGCCCTGCTCCAGCTCCGTGAGCATGGACTGTCTCATCCACTGGCCCTGGTGCCTGTTGCTCATCAGCAGTCATGGAATGTTTTGGGTTGGAAGGGATCTTAAAGCCTGTCCAGTTCCACCCCTGCCATGGGCAGTGACATCTCCCACTGGATCAGGGTCTCCAAGCCTCATCNTGTCCACTCTCATCCTACCCCTGCAGTGCCTGATCAAGAGCCCCTCCCCAGCTCTCCTGGAGCCTCTTTCAATACTAGAAGCTGCTCTAAGTTCTCCCTGCAGCCTTCTCTTCTCCAGGCTGAACGAGCCCAACTCTCTCAGCCTGTCCTCATATGAGAGGTGCTCCAACCCTCAGATCACCTTCACGGCTTCCACTGGACTTGCTCCAAGAGATCCATGTCCTTCCTGTGCTGAGGACTCGAGCGCTGAACGCAGGGCTCCAGGTGGAGTCTCACCAGAGCAGAGGGGCAGAATCCCCTCCCTCGCCCTGCTGGTCCCGCTGCTTTGGATGCAGCCCAGAATATGGTTGTTCCCTCTCTAGGTGCATCTTTTCTTGGTGCATTACCATAGAAAAGAGCTTAACAAGCAAAGTCTCTAGTCTGCATTGCCTTACAGCTCACATGAAACCATTAAGATGGTGCCTGTCTCTTCTAATATTGCTTCAGTGTTTTAATTGCATGAACTGGAAACGGCTGCTCCAGTATTTAGTGGGAGAACTACGCAGGGCTTTAATAATCTGCTGAAAAGCTTTCGGGCTCCATTACCATCTCATGCCTCTTTGTAATTGAGTGCCTGCGAGTTGGGAAGCCTTCAGAGTAATAACTTGGTCACTCAATCGTGTAGTCCAGAGCCACAGCGGCTTCCCCCAGCGCAGGCAGGAAGCAATTAAACAATGTGGAGGCCATCAGGGTGCTGGCACAGGGACAGAAGGTGGTCTCACAGTCACCCCTGAGCACTGGCTTTGCCTGCCTCTGGAAAGTATCCAGCCAGGGACATCTCAGCCTGCTCTCTCCAGACAGCTCTGTGATGCCACCTTTCCACGACTGCACAGCGGCATCTGCTCCCAGCCAGCCCTGGAGCCAGCGTCTGCCCCGGCTGCACCCTGCGGATGGGTCCTGTGCCACAGTCTGTGCCAGGAAGGATGGAGGGGAGCAGCAATCGTCCCCAGGCAGTGAGGGGAGGAGGATGGAGGGGCTGCAGCAGGCAAGGCTGGGTGGGACGAGGGCTTGGGGAATCCTTGGTGACAGCTTGGATGGGCAGAGGTGGGGGCGACGCTCCTACCTTGCCAAAGGGGCGGGAAGCGATGGCACCCAGGGTTAAAGCTGAGCGATCAGCCAGCCCCTGTAGCTGAGAACTGGTGGCTCATAGCGTACCAGAGATACAGGATGCGCAAGACACTGGCCTGCTAAAGGCTGGAAGAGGGAAGACATCGTTGTCTGCCTCATGCTGGGAGTCACAGCAGATACATGTGTACCGACTGGTGATGAGCACCATGACGGGTGTGAGGGAGTCCCGAGCCTGGCAAGGTGCTGCCTACGCACCAAGCCCTGGCCACGGGCTAAACCTTGTGGCTTTAGGGCACCTTCCCAGGGCTGCGTGCCCACCTGGGGCTCACGGGCAGTGCAGGGAGGGCAGTTCTGCTGACAGGCGCCTCGTATTGTCACTGCTGCACAGGGAACGTGACTGTGGGGAGGTGACGGCTAATTGCTGCAGCGAGTCAAGGACTGTTTAAGCAGCTAATTAATTCCTCCTAATCAGCCCTTGATCTGTTGAAAACTGCATGGCATTATCTCCTCTGCTGCAACACCTTGATAATTCCTGTCTGAATGGCCTTCACGGAGAACATATTTAAATAAACTCAATAGAGATTTCAGACAGATAGCAACTATAATTACCAGCTTGTACAAATTAAACCGTGGTTTGTTCTGTTCTTTTTCTCCTGCCTTCGCTGCCCAGAGCTCCTGCTAATCATGTTCTCGCTGCCAGTGGCACACCAGTCCCTGGGGCGTTTTCTGCACATGCCTTCGGAAGCCTGAGCCCGCGCCTGGTGCTGGGGTGAGCGCTCAGAGCGCTGGTGGTTGGGATGAGGCTGCACACGGGCACACACCAGCCTCGGCTGGTGCTGCTCCTGTGCCAGGCGCTCAGCGCTGTGCTGGGCAGCTGCAGGTACCACCCTGCACAGCCCTGGTCTTCCCCAGGACCAACCCTGCTCATTTCTCTCTTCCATCTCTCCTGAGGTTTGCAGTGTCCTAGAAAAGCAGAGTTTTTCTCACCTAGAAACAGCACGATCACTCAGACATTTCCCTTGAGCAGCCACAGGAGCCCAGGCTGGACTTTCAGCCTGGCCACGATGTACAACCAGCTCTTCCCTATAAGCTTGTGGGCAACAAACCGTCTGCACTAAGCGCTGCTGACTGCAACGGGGCTCCTGTGCGGTTCGTTAGGAGGGATAAGGTCAGGCCACACTCATTTCCTTTGCAGTCACTTGGGACAGCCAGAAAGGCTGGTTCCTCTGGCATTCGGCAAAGGTCAGCCAGCCCCACAATCACAGGCAGGCGGTGGATGTGCATTTACACTGCAGCTGCTCTGCGTCAGCTCTGCTTCACCACTGGCTCCTGGGAGCATCGCAGTCAGAGTTTGGGTGCTCAGGTGTATCTTTTTTCCTTCCTGCCTTTTCGATAAACATAGTAGCTGCAAGCAGGGTTGTTTTCCAGTGTCCAAGCGGTGACAGCGTGAAGAATGTCACTGGAGCGTTATTCCAGGGAATCGGAAAGGAAATGTTACGGTTTAATGAAGGATTCCAGGGAATCGGAAAGGAAATGTTAAAGTTTAATGACGGTTTCCGGGGAATCAGAAAGGGAGAATGGATTTTTCATAATGGGAAAGGGTCAGTGCCTCTGGTTCTCGTAGGTGAAGTAAGGGTAACATCAGGTTTCCTGCCCTTTCATCAGGTTAGGAGCTAGATAGGGCACCTCTCCTGCCATGAGAGATGCTCCCATGGAGCCACCTAAGTCCAGAGTTGGAGTTTCTCCTTCCCCAGTGCCTGCAGGAAGATGCACCCTTGCAGCTGGCCTAGGAGAGTCAGCTTGAAGAGGAAAGTTTAAGTATTTGCTCGGGTTGGTTTTGTCTTAAGGTCTTTTTGAGTTTGGGCTGGATTATCCATGCATCTGGGGCTCATCCTGTGGATGCTTATCTTCTTGGGACCAGGGTGCAGACACACCTTAAGGAGCTGATCCTTCTTCCTCTGGGCTTTTAGTGGAATTTCTGAGTTTTAAGTCTCTAGGTGAGTTGTTTCCTAGACACCTCACGATGGGGCAAAATCCTGTTCACTGTCATCTTTCCTCCAGCCCAAACTTTGTCACTGAACGTGGTTAGACCAGCAGCTTGGCCAGGGCAAGAGCATCCCCAGAAGTGGGCAGAGCATTTCCTGAGTGGCTGATAAGTGTGAAGCGTCCTCGAACGTGGTCACAGCCCTGCCACCCTGCTCCCCAGACTGCTAGGAAGCAACCGCTCACCTCAGCCCTCCAGTGCCTCAGTTTTCCTTGGGATGAAGGGAGGAGCGGCTGGAGTCAGCCTGGAGAAGTCTGAGGGGAAACTTCATCACAATTTACTGCCTCTTCACAAAGGAAGGAGAGGGAGCAGGCGCTGACCTCTTCTCCAATGACAGAACCTGAGGGAATGGCAGGGAATGTACCGGGGGAGGATTAGGTTGGACATTAAGAAGGTTCTTTCCCCAGAGGGTGGTAGAGCACAGGAACAGCTCCCCAGGGCAGCAGTCACCGTGCCAAGCCTGAAGGTATTCCAGCAGCATTTGGGCAACACTCTTAGCCCCACGGTGTGAGTGTTTTGATTGTCCTGTGCAGGGCAGGAGTTGGACTCGATCCTTGTGGGTCCCTTCCAGCTCAGAATATTCTATGATTCTATGATCCCAGCCTCCCCGATACGCAACAAGGCTAAATTCACTAGTGCCACATGGTCTTTCGATACTGTGGTGATGGGGTGATGTGGGGACATATAGACCGGCTGATTAGCATTGAGATTCAAAACATCCCTTAGACCTGAGCCTTTGGGCTATCTTGTTTCGTTCCCCATCTCTGGAGCAAGCCAGGTATAGAAATAGAGTCATGTAAAACCGAACAAAGTCTGTATCTCAGAGCTGGGCTTGAGCAAATTAAAATGTATTGTGTTCAAAAGGCAGCTTCTCTGGCAGACTAAAATAATCCATTTCCTTGAAACAAACACTAAATATTAATGAGAAGCGATGGTCTACCCTGCACACAGAGCTGGAAAGAGCATTTCCCGTTGATCAGCCGCAGAGGCAGGTTGGTGAGATGAAACTGCTTTTCAAATGGATATTTGTGGCCCTTCTAGAGGTGGCTTGGGAAGGTTTTCCTGCCTGAAGAAAGAAAAGAAAACTCAGAGCATTTCCATTTTGCATCAGGGTGGCCACTGGGGATGTGTGCGGGTGCGTTCGTTTTCGTTTACGCACTTGCCTGAACAGTTGGCGAGATGGGTTGGTTCAGTTAGTTAGAAATCAGCCCCAAATTTCCATTTGAGAAAGGAGGCAATTCCCAGCAAACAGCAGCCAGCACTGCTTGCCCCCCGTGAGCGTCGGAATGACATGCCAGAGGCAGAACATGGGACCCGGGAGCACTCCCCACCTTTGCAGCCACATCCACTCCTTGATTTATTTCAATAACAAGCATTGGGGGAAACATTAAAAAAATTACTTACAGCCCTCACCAAGCATCCTAAAGTGAAAGCAGAGGGCTGGGAGCTTTGGAAAAGGAACTTTGAATTTTTCTATTGCTTTGACCCTGGGGTAAGTCAGGAAACTTTGTGTAAACTTGATTTCCAAATTCGGAGGTTGGAATTAAAATAAAAACGCTTCTTCCCCTCCCTCACCTGGACACACATTCATGGCACAGGGCTTTTTCCCCCTGATGCTGTGCTTGCCTGTGAGTAGAACAGTGTTGTCATCCGCTGGGAGAGCATATTTCACACCAGGAATAGCCACAGCCCGTCCTAGGAGGCCACCAGTCCAGCCCTGCCGCGTCCTGCACGCAGCCAAGGAGGATGCCGACAGCATTTTGCACCCACCATGCAGTAAATAATAACGCATCAACTCTTGATTTTATAAAAGCATTAAGCCAGCTGCGTAGCCATGAGATGAATGAGAGCTAATATTAGCCAGAAATGACTAAAATTAGAACCGAGCCAGAACTAATTAGCTGTTCAAGGAATGGAACCAGAACCGGAACAAATTAATTGTTACTGAAATATCGCCACGGGGCCTGGCGGGTGCCACTGCTTCCAGCCCCACGCAGGCTCCTGCTCCGCTTTGCTTGTGATGACTCCCACACGGGCTCGGAAAGGAGCCCAGGGTCCCATCTGAAGGCTGTGACAGCTAAATAAAAGTTGGTGGCTTGGCCCCAGCTGGGGAGTCAGCAGCGATGTGATACAGTGTGAGCTGGGAGTGATACCAGCACGGCTGAGCCAGCATCCCCTCGCCCCACCGCGCTTCACCGCTGCCCAGATGTGCCTTGCTAAAGGCAAAAGTAATTACGTGGCTGCCTCGATGGCTCCAAGCAGAGTGGGGGCTCTCCCCTCTGATCCCGGCAGCGCTGCCTTCTTTTTCAGCTGCTGGATGAGGTGCTTTGCGAAGCTCTCAAAGCGAGCCAGGAGCTGCCATCCATGTAAATGCTGCCAGGATAATTTCCAGGGAATTAGGGAGTCGGTACAGATCATTGGCACGTGGCTGCATTTTCCCATATGTGGCTCAGTCACCTGTGTGGTCACTTCTTTTTACCTTCCAAGGGTGGTAAGCTCACCCTATATTTCTTTTTCCACTCTCTCAGCACTCTTAACCATAGCTCCCATTTTAGCAGCAGTGTGACGCATGGTGTTTTAAATTCAATTTAGAATACAAACTATTTATACCAGCCAGCAAAAGGCAGTGAAGCGGCTTTTTCTGTCATGAGTGGATTTGTAATTTCAGAGCAATCATTGCATAACTAATTGAATCAGCTCTCAGCATGTGAAATCAGTGCCCTGCTTATCAGGGGTTTGCATCGTTCTCCCCTCCTGAAGCCAGCAGGTCCCCCCTCCGCCAGCGGCACTTTGTGCTTCTGCATCAGCCCGGGAAGAAAGCGAGACCTGCAAAGCTGCCTTTCTCTGCTCAAATAGAGCCAATAAATTACCAAATACATTCAGAGCAGATGAATGGCTCTTGCAGGTGCCCCCAGAAGCTGCCCAGGCTCCGTGCGAGGGAGGGAAGTGCATTTGAAACTAATGAAGTGGCAGCCGTGTCTGAGAAGCAAATTGCTGCCAAGATGTTCTGCTGATTCCCACCTCCTGCTTCACGGCCCTGATGTCCTCTGCTTAGCTTGAATTTAGGGTCTGATCCAAAGCCCAGGCTTGGTGCCTGGAAATGGAGCCTAAAAGAGGTGATAAATACAACGACAGCTTCCCAAGGGATACAGGGAAGGTAGAAAACAGAGTAGCTGAAAAGATTTTCATCAGCTTGGGAGTGAAGGTCCTGTATTTGGTGACTGGGGTGGATGCAGTCCCGCGGGTTTTGGGAGCAGCTCCAGCCACCTGCATGCTGCAGCCGCCCAGGGTGAGAGGGCACCTCCTCAGCTGCCAGGCGCCTGGGGAAGGGGCCCATCAGCATCTGTGGAACGTGGAGCTTAAAACTGCAGCCAGAGAAAAGCATCCTGTAAAGGATGCTAATGCATCCCCAGAGATGCTGCCTGCATACGTGTGGGTCTGGGGCTGTCACTGATGGGCTGCTTGGGTTGCAGGCGTGGGTGAGGAGTGCAGGTGAGCCCTTAATGGCTACAAGTGCTCATGAAGGCCAGCTGGTTCTGCCTGTACAAGCGGAAGCAGCTCTCCAGGCAGATCTGGCAGGTCTTGGTTAGGGGTGAGCTTGTAAAGGCACTTAAGAACTTCTAGATGGGAGCATAGGGAAGCACTTGAGACCTTTTCTGGATATGCACAAGGAGAGGCTGTTCCTGCTAGGTAAGATCCCTAAGGCTGGATGTAGGACATGATGGAGCCCAGAAAATGAGAGCTAGGTGGTCCATTTCCTACTCAGGGATCTATTTTCCTACCGGGATCGCAATACTAGGCTCTGTGGCAGGAGGCTGTTGGCTTTGGCTGTCCGGGGACAGCCTCAACAATGCTCTCAGTGTTGCTGGAGATGTGTTGTCCCAGCTATATGTTCCCCAAAACTGATGTGTAGGGGATTTGGTTTCTTCAATGATCCTATGCCTCGGTGCCACAAACCGTTCTGTTGTGCGAGGGCATGAGCAGTGTGGGCACTAGCAGGGGTTGGCCTGGGCAGGAGGAGCTTTTGTCCCCACGCTTGGTTTAAGCCGTGTCCCATCGGTGGGCTCTGCTTCCTTCTTGCATGCAGCCACGCAGAGGGTCTGTCCTTTCGTGTGAAGCTGAGGCTGTGGGATTCACGCTTCTGGCACAGCGTGAGCCCAGGCGTCTCCAACCACCCGCTTTGTTTTCTGTTGTCTCTTCAGGTAGCCAGATGGGAGCACAAAACGCGAGCGCTCAGCCGAGTCTTTGGCTCTCCACGTGCTGCCTGCTACTCCCTGGGTGCTGTTATCCTGATGCTTAACTGTGTGCGGAGCCATTGGTAAGGAACCAACCCTACTGCTATGTATTGATGCAAAGAAATGCCCCTGCGGGGTTGGGGGGATGAGGGATATTTGCTCTGCAGTGCTGGCTCCAGCCCAGCTTCTGTGTGCTCGGATACTTCCAGCCAGGAGCAGATTTATTCCAGGATTTGTAATAAAGACCAGGGATATGGCAGTGTGGCCAAAACCATCAGTGTTAACAGTCGCTGAGCATTGCAGGTTTCCTTGCTTTGCTCTCTGGGGTGGTTTCTCCGCCTTGCAAGCAGCCCAGGTGAGGGGAGGGCTGTTTGCACACGACGGATCAGATGTAACAGCAGAGTTCTCTGATTTTGTTTATCATTTTCAAGAGAAAATTAAACCTGTTTTTAAGAAGCCCCAGTTTCCTGTATAGAAGAGCAGGATTATCTGTGCACTTAGCGAGCAGCCTCTTTAAACTCTTATCTGCGATCTCTTTAACTACCACCTGTGCCTGTGTGACTGCTGCACCATCCACCATGGGAATACGTCCTTTGACGTCCTGAGAGCAGCAGAAAGGTTTACTGCAGAAGATTTCCTCAATGCCAGCAATTTATCTGCGATCTGGTAGGCTTTATCTTCAACGCTGTTAGGAGAGACAGACTCTCTTACTAAATTCCCAGATTCGATTATACCAGGGTCAGAGATAATGGGTCCTTTAGTACTTTGGGTAACTTCCCAGGCGAAGAGATCTCAGGTTGGAATTTGCACGTCTTTAAGCGCGTCGCCTTCCTGGAAGCAACACTGAGACCTGCCTTTGCCTTTCTGTGTTTGTCCCGGCTACTGATTATTGCGGAAAACATAAGAAAGCTTGCAATGAATAGGGCTGTACCTGAATGCAGGCAATGCAGAGGGCATGTGTGTGTTCCGCTGATGTCTCAGCAACACGACAGGCTTGGATTTCGCTGGGGAATGTCTCAGCAGTCTTTTGCACAGATGACATAGTTGCTTCTTGTTTGAGAAGCAAAGCCTTGTGCTGCCTTTAATTAAAAGCGCAGCTGATGGAGGGGCAGGCTTTGTTCTCAGTGGTCCTGCTGGCTGCTGGGTCAGTGAGGCTTGCTGGGTCCCAGCAAGGCGCTGATGGGGAACTGCTGGGAGAGCCAAAGGGACCTCATCTGTCCCAGCACTACATCGCATTTTCCCCCTGCGGACCCCTCTGTGTCCTACTAGGGCTGGCACTGCTGGCTCTGTTCTATGTGATGAGTTTGTGAGTGCTGTGGGGCTCATCAGAGGCAGCTCAGCCTGTGCAGCCCATGAGTCGAGTCGTGAAGGAGACAACAAAGGTCAACCTATAGGTCTAGAAAAGCCCCACTCAGACCTTATTTTTGGAGCAGGGTCCTCAGAAGAGAGAGCAGCTCCTGCTCAGCAGGACACAGATGAGACAGTGGCGAACTGTGATTGCCTGCCCACCTGATGGGCCAAGGCCATTTCAGATGATTGCAGTATGCATTTTATTTCACCCAGGTGTTTCAACATGATTGGGTTATTCCCTTGCCTGTCCTTGGCACTGAGGTTGGCCTGAGTGATGGTTAGCAGGCTTTGGAGGCCATTCAAGCAAGGCAAGTCCTTAATTGTGGGAGTGATGGGATTGTTTCGGGGAAGTCATCAAAGCAGCAGCTGCTGGAGGCGCCCTGAAATACACCCCCGGTGCTGAAAGGGGCTACAGAAAAGCTGGCAGGGGGGCTGTTGATCAGGGAGTGAAGGGATAGGATGCAGAAGCTGAAAATGGGAGATTTAGATGAAGTGGTAGGAAGGAATTACTTGTTCTGAGGGTGGGGAGGCCCTGACCCAGGTTGCCCAGAGCAGTGGTGGCTGCCCCATCCCTGGAGGGGTTCAAGGCCAGGTTGGATGGGGCTTGGAGCCCCTGATCCAGTGGGAGGTGTCCCTGCCCATGGGCTCTAAGTTTCCTTCCAACCCAAACCATTCTGTGATTCTGGTCTATGAGTTAGAAACAGCTCAGTGACCCCTCCAGGTCTCTTTGGGTTTTGTTGCTCAGGCCTGGAGAGGTTGTGCCATTTGGGAAGGACTCAGCCTGGCCTTCCTTGCATGAAGACATCCACTGACCCCTAACCCTGGGCTCCACTGGCCAAAGAGGGGCTCACGAGTTTCATGACAGCAGCAGTGCCATCTCAGCGGCCGGTGATGCTGAGAGGGATGAGTCTCGCTGCTCTTGTTATTTTGCTTTTCCCTTTATTTTATGTTCTGAGTCACTCGTACTCGAGCGCACTGATGAAAGCCTGTTTTCCGCTCCTCAGCCCCACAGAGGCAATCCAGCCTGCAAAGCGCAGACTGCGCCTCACACTTCAGCTGCGTGTGGCAGGGGTGGTTGTGCAGAACAAAACTGGCTGCTGATAGCGAGCAAAAAGGCGGCCTGGGGGGGGTGTCCCTCCACCCCCAGTGCTGTAATCCAGCCTCTAAACCTCCTCTCTGTGTGCTTTATGGACT
Source organism: Piaya cayana (assembly GCA_013389865.1). Classification (NCBI taxonomy): domain Eukaryota; kingdom Metazoa; phylum Chordata; class Aves; order Cuculiformes; family Coccyzidae; genus Piaya; species Piaya cayana. The sequence goes on from WAAB01000075.1 coordinate 145,660, forward strand.
TTTTATGTGGGTGGGGGCTGCCAGGGAGCGATTCAGGAGCCCACGGTATGTCTCTTTTTTTTGTTTTTAAGAACCTGCTTCCTTTTTGTAGCTGAATTTTTGAAAGGCTCCAAGCTGGGGGCGGAGGAGGGGAGGGCAGAGCAGACAGAGTTTGCAGATGAGTTGGCATTGCAGCTAAAAGCACCTGGGAGCTGGGCTGTGAGGCTGCTTCAACTGCCCACTCCACGCTGTCGTCTCTGCCACAGTCCTGTCTGCTGTTCAGTTTTGTGATGCTCTTGAGCAAGCTGTGCTCTGAAGGGATACCTGAGGTGTAAAAAGAGGAATGTTTTGTGCTCAATTAAGCAATTAGGTGCTTCCCCAGCTCTGAGCTTCATTATCAGCCTTGCCTTGCTTCTGAGAAGCAATCCAGAATGACCTGTGACCAGGGGAGACCTGCTTAGTCAACTGCACAAGACAAGCGTCCTTAATTGCTTTGGTGCAATGATTATTTTCATTACAGCCACGCTCTTTCTGCAAGAAGCAGGGAACTTCCATCACCAAGGCTCTTATCTGTGAAAACAATTCCTGAACTTTTGAACTACCTGCCCTGCGTGAGCTCCCGTAGCAGTTTGACTGCTGCCTGTGTGACAAGGGACGTGACAACCTTCGTTGTCCTCCAGATTTGCATCCAGTGTTGCACTTTCCTTCCTGCCTTACCACATTGTTGATATCGTACCCCACGTCAGCTCTACAATCAGCTGCTGGCGCTGCCTCTGAGTCCTTCTGCACTCCCTTTTTCACACCCTGATAATCTCCCCATCTCAGAGCAAGCGCATGCAGGTGGGGCTTGTATGCAGAGAGTTGGGAACTTCCCACCATGTGGGTCTTGAGGGGTTTGTCCGAGCTGTAAAGGCAACACCAGTGTGCACATCCTGAACTAGGGGAATTTGTAGAAGCAAAGGTCTTGGGGTGCCAAGGGCTGTGATGTGACCAGTTGGAGTGATCCCTACAGATGAAAGGCAGCGCCTTTGGCAATGTGCTCGCTGGGTACCACCGACTGGCTGACATCAAGTTCTCTGTCAGAGCCACCCGCTGGGGATTGCTTCCTGCGTGGATGGGCTTCTCGCTTGGAGCTGATGCTTCCAAGAAAATGAGTCCACCAGGTGGAATCTTGCAGAGGGGGAGGATTGTTTGTCATTGCCTGGTAGAACCTCTCGCCTTTATGCTCAGAGCTACTTAATTTTGTGAGTGGTACCACGAATGAGCACGGTGTGAACGGTATCGATTTGAGCACCACGTGGCCTTTGGTGCAGAAATGACCAAGTTCAATGATGGGAATCGAATGTGGCCTGAAGGAGCCGATTTCCCCTCCAAGCCGCATTGCCAGCAATCTCTGGCTGTCCAGGAAAAGCCCCAGGTGACCAACAGCACCTCCTGCTCACAGCTGCCAGGCAGCTGGTGGATAGAGCTGGGAAGCGAAGGTGTGAGGTGGGGGCAGAAGCTACCGTAGCCTTCAACTAACCTAAATAACACACACAGGGGTGCTGTCAGAAAAGCAAAGTCATTATTGGCTAAAGAAGCTGTGAAGATGATGACCGGGCTGACAATTGTCTGTAGTATCAGCAGGATGTTTTTCGTGCTGTTGGGGGTGGGGTTTTTTTTCGAATCAACAAGATCTTTTGTTGCAGTGTGTGCGGCTGGGCACCACTGGATGGTTTTACCCCTGTTGCCTCCTTTTGCCAAAAGAAACAAAACCTCAGGCATGGGGAGTAGATTGATGCCCTGCACGGTGAACGTGGAACATCTGAAAACCTGGCTGCCTGCACCACCGCTGCTTCCTCGCTGCCTGCCGCTCCCTGGCCCAGTTCTGCCCCGACTGCATTTGCCAGCCCCAGTTTCCAGGCTGATTTTGGGGATTAGGCGAAGGGAACACTGCTGGGCTGTTCCCAGCAGCGACCCAGTTTGCTGGAGGAGGTCTTTGCCCTCCTTTGCGGGGAAGGGATTGCAAAATACGTTCACTGTGAGCCACTAAGAGAGCCCCAGAGACCTCAAAAACTCAGCTTCTGCCTTCAGTAGTGTTTCCAGGTTTGCTTCTTGCTGCGTGCAGCCTTCAGGGGTGTATTTTGGGATGCGGCTGTGGTGAGTTTTCTGGTGTCGTAATTGCCATTCTCTGGTTAAATAAGCCTGTTTGTGCAAACCTGGCTGCATGTCCTCTTTGCATCCCACGGAAAGGACCTGCAGCCAATTTCCCTCATTCCCACTTTCATCCTGCAAACCCACCCACATGACATCTCTGGCCCCAGGCTTCAGTACCATTCTGAGTGTTTTTCCTGTTTGCGCGGTTTATTTTGTGGTAAACTAAGAGAAGAGAGACGCAGACTAGATAAAAGGAAGAAATTTTATACAATGAGAGTGGTGAAACACTGATCCAGGTTGCCCAGAAAGGTGGTATGAGCCCCATCCCTGGAAATATTCCAGTTGGATGGAGCTCTGAGCCACCTGATTGAGTTGAGGACTGGATGGGTTCGACTGGGTGGGTTTTGAAGGTTCCCTCCAACCCAAATCATTCTATGATTCCCAGGGACCAGCGGCACGTGTGTAGGGTCAGGTGAGTGTCTGAGCAAGTGCCTCTCTGATTTGGGAAGGCCAAACAATGCCTATTGCCTTGGTTTCCAGGTGTGAAGCAGCAGTTGTGCAGCCCAACCGCAGCCGCCACGGCTGATCTTACCCTGCCAGGAACTGGCCAAATCTGCCAGTTTGGCCAGAACGGAGCTGATGGATTTGGGCTTTTCCCCACTGAGGTGGAGATGGAGGGCCTCCGGTGTCACACTTCACACCAACAAGCACGTGGAAATGTCAGGGGAAGCCCCGTTTCCACTTGCCAAAGCTAGGGGTGCCTTCCAGGTCCCCCTTCGATGGCAGATGTCTTTATGATAACAGTTGGGTACACGGCTAAAGTAGGTTGGAGCCCACCCGGCCCCTCCCGCGTGCTGGTTAGAGGGATGCTCCTCACCATGGCAATCGCTCCGCTCGGCACACGAAGCATTTCCAGGTACTGGGACAAAGCGTCGCTGTAATTGATGTCCTCTTGGGTGCCGAGCTGAGCCGCTGCCTTGTCGTGCAGCCAGAAATAAATGCTCTAACAAACGTGACTCAGAGGCACGTGGTGAAAGGGACTGGTTTAGTGACAAATCGGCTGCGTGCCGAGCTCCTCTAGCAAGGGAGATGGCCAACACCTTGTCCTCCCCCTACCAGTGAGGGTGCTGCGAGGCTCCCCTGCCAGCAAGGAGCAGACGCGGATGCCAGAATAATTGACGACTCCGTGTTGCTTGTCGTGGCCCAGCATCATAAATGCTTAAAAGGTTTATTTACCAATTCTGAAAACTCCTGTGTGCATCATGTTTAATGCAAATAGAGAGTGTGTTTAGGAAGATATAAAACATTACTAGAGGGAAAGGCAGTCCGTTATCTCGGTGCAAACACCTCTGTCTCTAGCTTGAAGCCAAACGGCAGGGGACTGAGCAAGACATGCCGATGAGAGTAGCTAATGCAGGGCTATCCGAGCGTGAAAGGGAAGGATGGGATCATCTGGAGCAGGGGAGACTGCTTTGCCAAAACAAACCACGTCACGTGCTGGTTGCAAAACCTCCAAGGCTGATTCATAATCATCCAGTTCACACTCTTGAAGCCACCTCTGTTCTTCTGCTCCAAGGCCAAGTCAGGACACTAGCATAGGGTAGAGGAGGTTCAAGAATGTAAGACTGTATGAATCCATATCATCCAGTGTGAGAAGCAGCCTCTGAATGCTCCAGCTGTACCTCTCTCTACTCTGTGCTTTCTTTACTGGGGGCTGGGATCCAGGTGAGCACCAGGTCAGTGCTGGTCACCCAGACCTGCCTCCCCAGGGATCCTCAGCAGCTTCGATTGGTGGAAAATGCCTTCTTAGCGCTGGTGTCCTTTATAGGGGTCCTGGCTGAACGTGGAGTCAAACCCTGAACACTGCGAAAAGGTGTTAGCATCTTCCTCTGTGGGAGTCAAGAGCTCCAGAGCACCCCTGGGGATGTCATGCTGTGCTTCAAGAGCACGGCCAGGCCAGGATTGTTCAGGCAGACGTGCGTATCCCTCAAGGGGGATCGCTTTCCACCCAAGCCCAGGCAGCACTGATAGCAGGGGTGTGGATTTGGACTTCCTCATAGAGGACACTTGTGTCGTTTCAAAATAAACAGCAGGGAGGTGATGCAAAGGGTTGTGCAGCTGCTGCTGCTTCATGCTGCAGCTGCGTTTGTGTGTTCCCATCAGCACTGATTTTGAGTTAAATGAACGTGAGCCTGATGAGCACAGGGAGATGTGCTGGGCGCTGGATGTCTGAGTTACATCGCCAGGGGCCAAACTTTCATTCCTCTGGCTGTGTTTGGCTCCCTGGAAGAAGGAATTTCCTTATGATTTCCAGCATAGGGAACAGAGTGTAAATCACCAAGATGCTGTGTTCTTGCTCACTGCCAAGGATGTCGCATTTGTTCTGTGTTTTGTTTCCCTGCTCCAGTCCAAAGCCAGGATTAAATGGCTTGCTTTGGGTCTTAAAAACTCCCCAGTAGTAGAAAAAGTAGTAAGAATGAGCTCCAAGGAAAACAAAATATATCTCCATAGCCCTAAAATCTAGGGTATAAATATCATCCTGGACTCTGCTTGGTGCATGTACCTTGCTGTCTGATATTCCAGACCTTCCAAAGGTGTTTCCAGCTGCTTGTCCATCAGGCAGGCAGGGTTGTCCCTCTCAGCTTTCATTTAGGCAACAGAGAAAATCCAAGGGCTTGCAGGGATCGAGTAAACTGGACATTAGGGGGAATAAAAACTATCCCAAGCTCTGCAGGTAGCGTCATGGAAGTATTTTCCAGCTGAGGAGCCCAGGAGCAGCTCTTGTGGCTTGGCCCTGGCAGCAGCGGTGGCTGAAGGCGCGGGAGAGCTGTTTTTCCACTTGTATTTCAGCCTCCAGGGTGCTTGTTAAAAAAAGGCTCAAAGTTTCCTACCTTATGTGTCAGCAACATGTAGAGAAACACTGTGTACGGCTCCGTGGGTCTGTTATCTCCTCTCACCGTTATTAATGGATGTTTTTTTAATCACATTGTCTCCTTTGTAGGCATGTCAAAGCTATGTGAGATGCTGAGCCTTCCAAGTCCTGCTCCGGGCAAAGTTCGGGGGTTGAAGGGGGGGTCACAATTATTCTACTCTCAAACGAGTATTTGGAAGGTCAGACCTGAAGTGTCTGAACAAGCCTGGAGCTGAGAAGCTGCGTTCTCACTTGAAAATACGCATCTCTAGTATTTTCCTTTTGCCGTTCCAATCCTCCCCCTGACAGTCAGGCTGCTGCCGTGAATCACTCCTGGGCACGTGGCTAACACATGAACACTGCAAAATATTTTGATTGAGAGGAACGGGGGTGGGAGTGTGAGGTAACTCAGCCAATTGTTCCCAGCCCTTCAAGTCCTGCACGGAGGCATCACAGCCTCCAGCATTTGGAAGGGCGTCTCCAGAGCTCCCACTCACAATGAAGGCTGAGGTTTGGTCAGCAAGGCAAAGCTTTTTATATTGCAGTTCAGTGGGGTCGGTGAGCAAGGGTTGCAAGTAGAAATAGCTGCCCCAGCCCAAGCCCTGGCTGCTCACAAGGCTTTGGTTCCTTGCTTCTCCCACTGGGAGGTTGAGTAGATCCAGGTGGAAGAAGGGACCCGGTAAAGGATCCTCCTCAGCAGCATTCCTTCACGGAAAGGGTCACTGGGC